>CM046454.1:46755316-47120699 GCA_025506515.1 Flaveria trinervia | reverse complement strand
CTAGACACTAACAAAATCAATTGTAGGATCAAAAGGCATATCTGCCTTTTGACCTTGTGACTATGACATGCCATAGCTCACATCCTTATACATTACAAAAAGGATAAAGTACATAAAGTGGAAAGTTTCAGACTCAAGACCTCAATGTACAGTTACCAAAAGCATGAACCTTTTCACCAACTCTTGTAAGTTGGTGACTTATCAGAGACGCAGCGGAAAAGGTGCTTTATGGAACAGTACATCAGATAAAGCATGTGTACTAAAAGTCTTCGGAAGAAATCTGTCTTCATAGGTTGAAGCTTCGGAAGACTTTGTCTCTTCAAGCTTCGGAAGACTTCATGTTAGGCTTCGGAAGATATGGGTCTTGGCTTCGGAAGATATTACACTTAGAGTATTTTCTAATGCTTTGTGTAATTCTTTCGAAGCATTCTTCACTTCAGTACTTAGTGCATGTTGCTGAAACACTTAGGCAGTTTTGGGTTGCATCAGACTTCAGGAATCCTACAAGGAATATTTTATTGCTTTTATATTATACATTTTAATCATCCTAACATCCAATGTTCTCATGACTTTATGTTCTTACTATTGTTCTTTCTTCTACCAAATCTCTTTTTATTTTAATCATCATCATTTGATCATTAACATTTTAATAATCACTAACCTTATAAAAATCACTACATTCCTAAATCAAGCTAACAACACACTAATATAAACAAAGAATCCCGTTTGCATATGGACGGCTATGCCGCCACATCGGTTATTCCACAAGATTATTGTTCTAAATGATGGCTATGCCAAAGTCTTAGAATATTTTTAAACTCAAATGAAGACTAATATATATATATGACTTAATAAAATGTTCTAACACCGTTCCTGCTTTAATGATTGTAAAAGTGCACATAAGTGCCTTATTACAATTCTGGTAGAATATAATCTTACTTTAACCGACCATAACTTGATCATAACAAATAAATTTGACTAAACTCAGACTCCAATGTTAAGTTCCTTGAATTACCTTTTCAACAATAGTTTATAAGTCTTCAAACTCAATCGGACGACTACAATAGCCTTCACAAGATAAGTGTGCATTTCAGCACCTTCTTTCTTGTGCTGCTTGTTGACCTATTTAAAGATCTTTTCATAAATTTGTTTCTGAATGAAAGTTGTCCAGGAGACTTTGAACTAATCAAGTATAAATGTTTATAATTTTATGAAACCGTTTTCTATTTTTAAAACCTGTTCAAACACATACCAAACATTCTGTCCAATATCTAAAATTGATGCAATAATCCTTTTTCAATCTACCTTTCATTTTAGCATTCTTTAACATCCTAATTCTTGTAATGAATTCCAACCTCAATTTGTTGTTCTTTTTATCATTTAGGACATCACCTTTGACTCTTGGCATTCAAGTTTTCTTATGTACTCTACAAGCACCACTATACTTGTGAGTTTTCCAAGTGAGTATTTCTATACCCCTTTTTCATATTTTCACACTTTTGGGTGAAACATGTTACCATACAATCGTTGCACTTGTAAAATGTTTGATTCTTGTAAACTTATGGCAAGTCACTTGTATGTTGTGGTTAGTTGATCTTTGTAGCTACCATGTAATGTCGATTATATGTACAATCATTAACTATTGCCAACCTGGCGACGTCATAGATCTATGGGCCTGACAAGCCTGCTTGGTTGATCCAAGTACACTTAGCTAATCGTATATACTTGTAAACATTTGAGACTTGTAAAACTGTCAAGGTTTGATTGTGCATTCTGTCTTACATCCCTAGTACTTTGTTCACTAATCTATGATATGAATTGCCATCTTTTATGTATTTATGTATTGAAAACTATAGAAATCTCACCAATATTATTGTTGACCCTTTATTTTTAACATGTTTCAGGTTTAATACTTGAGGTTTCTTTTCGTGCTCATATAAGACTTGGACCTAGTTTAACTAAATATGTTATTTCTTTGTTTGAAGCTTTTGTATTGTATGGACTTATTGTCTTGTAATGTTCAATGATTAATGATATTTAATATTGTTTCAACTTAATTAGTTCCATGTGCTATGAAAAATCATTTCACATTCGTCCGCTCCGATGATTCCACCGTCGGTCGGGGTGTGACAACAAAACTCTACTTCCGAAGACAAATGTTCACTTCCGAAGATAAGTCTCAAAAGAATAAATCAAAAGACTACTTCGAAGTATGAAGAAAGAAGAAGTCCTCAAGCCTCGGAAGAAGTAATCTCTTTCGAAATGTAAGTGGCTTCGGAAGTACATGTTCTTTTGAAGCCATTTAATCTTCGAATGACACTTCTATGAACCAGTGGACATAAGTATGGTCTCTGACACTCCGCTGCAGACCTCTGATACTGCATGGCGTTTTCTCAAAGAGCCATGTAGTTGACCATACTTTATTCTATTGTTCACATTTTTATGTTAGTACAAGTTACCAACTTTAGTTGGTGACAAAAGGTAAGTCAAGGACATACCCTGACTACCATATCTCAGAAAAGACTTTATCTGAGATACCTTAAACTGTAGCTTTGTAGTATTTGCTTTAGTTAGAGGATCCCAGCTGGTATCAAAGTATATCTGGCTGTAGGTAGTATTATATATAGTTTCTCATTGTAACTCATAACAGTATGGTTGTAAAAGTCTTGTAATATTTGAGTTGAGAATCAATATATGCAAGTACCTTGAAAATCTTCTTGTTTGATTATTACTTATTATACTGTTATCAACTCTTAGAGACTTTACTTTCATCCGAGTGTTGTTAAGTGAGTTTGAGAGAAAAACCAGTGTTTAGTGATATAAACCGATCCTGCAATTGGTATCAGAGCTTTTTAGGCTCTTGATTGTGAGATCTAACCATCCAAATCAACCTGTTTTTCACTCCTCTTTACAACTCTCTCAAAATGGCCCTTAAGAAATCCGAAGTAGAGATGGGAACCATGACCAAAGCTCCCATCATTACTCCTGAAAACTTTAGGTCTTGGAGCAGAAGAATGGAAGGCTTCATTAGATACCAAGATAGAAAGATGTGGAACTCCATTGTCAACGACCCGTATAAACCCAAGGTGGCAGCACCTGGTGGAAACGGTGCCATGATAGAAAAAGCTGTTGAAGATTATTCTGACAAAGACCGGAAGAAAATGGACGTTGACAGTAATGCAATGACCATTCTGATGACTGTAATACTCAACTCCATCATAGTGGGGTTTGAGCATTGTAAATCTACCAAAGAATTGTTTGATGCCCTGCTCAAATGTATTCAAGCTCCAACAACTCGAAGAAGGACTCACTGAAGCAACAGTTCGAGAACTTCACTTATTGCTGGAGAGACCCTCAGCCAATAATATTTCAGGTACATGGATCTTATTTCTTCTCTTTAGTCTGGGAATATCACTCCTGAACTTAGAGATCTCATAAGAAAATTCATGAGTGCTCTTCTAAATGAGTGGACATTCTACTATGTCTCTATCAAGAGGATAGAGAACTTGAACACTCTACTATGACTGAATTCTATGGCATCCTTGATGGATATTGGTTAGAGATGGAGAGTAAGAAGCCCACCAAACAAGTAGACCTCTGAGCCTTCCTAATAAAAATGCTCTAATGGTTGCTGAAGGCTCAGTACCCCCACAACCTCAGTAATACCTAACATACAACCAGCAGTCATCCTGCTCTTCTGGACCGTACATCACTTTCCTTGAGACTCCAGGTCTCAACAGGCTCAGCACAATTCCTTTCAGGACATCTGTGCCTTTGTCTCAGGAAGGGGACACTCTGGTGACTTTCAATACTATTTTGATGATCTATAGTGTTTCAGTCCAGACGATGTAGAGTACGTGGACATCATCCAACAGATGGATCTTTTAACCTACAGAGCGAAGAAGTTCTTTAAGAGAACTGGAAGGCAATTCCCTCAAAACCCAACTACTACAAAGTTTGGGTTTGACAAGACCAAGGCTAAATGTTACAACTATAACCAACTTGGTCACTTTGCAAGGGAATGCAAGGATCCCAATCAAACCCGGGAACCCCATAGGCCTCCACACATCCCTCTACATCAAAGCCTACTGGAAAGTCGACTAAAACAACTGCAATGGCTCAAGAAGTCGACTGGAGATTTATGGTTCAGGATGTGACTCTACTCAGCTCTCATGGCCGGAACAGATGATTACCAGGTATATGAACATCTCTGTACTCTGTCTATATTGCTAAGGTTAAATTATATCAGGACTACAATAGGGAAATTAAATCTGATACTAAGTCTTTAAATGTTTTGAAATCTGATTTTAGAAGGGCTGAATCTGACTACCAAAAGAAATTGAAGAGTTAGAGAAAACTGTTTCCCTATTAAAACATAAACACACCATTACAAGACTCAAATAAAGGATTTAATATCCAAATTGTCTGAGGCTCAACCCATCTTGTCACTGTGCTGAGGCTCAAGCCGGAAGTATGCTATTTATGAGCAGAACTTCCAAGCTTTTATTGCATCATCCTCCCCCTCCAAAATCTGTTATCAGAATAAAGGAGGGTTGGGACCAATGAAATTGCTCCACCATATTCTTATGAGTCCATAAGACAACCTAGATGTGGTACTGAAGAGCAAGAGGTCCCAATTGCTGACCCATCTTCATATGAGTTGAAGAATGATGCAACAATAGAGGCCACCATAGGGAAGGAATAGGTAAATCAATCCACCTCTCCCAGTGAAGATCAAACGCTAACCACCAAAGCCAGAAGAAGCAGAGCTAAAGCTACCAGAAGAACTACTAAGAAAGTGACTGAGTCTAAGCTGATGATTGACCCAAAACAAAAGGGTGTCTTTATCTCAGCTGGATTCTAGGTAATAGGTACTTCTGATTCAGGAAAGGAGTGTAGTACCATCACTCCTGTCCCACCAAAGGATCAAAGTTGAAGGGAAAGGTTGCTGACAAAGAGAAAAAGAGTAAGAAACAACAACCTACAGGCTCCCAAAAGACTAACATTACATGAATAATATGTGGCTGCAAAACCACATGGCTAAAGGTTGTTACTACAATCCTGCTAGCACACATTATGCAAATATGTTAGAAAGAAAGGAGTCAGGGAAGGTTTCTCATTTGGACCTTATCAGAAGGTCCAAGTGATGAAAAAGGGAAAGCTGGTCTTCGAATCTAGGTTGTCTTCGAAAGAAAATCCTTCTTCCGACGGGAAAATGGCTTCGGAAGCAAAGCTGTAAAATAAAAAGAACAAGAAGTTCCCTTTAAACCATCCTAGAAGAAGACTTATTCGGATGAAAAGGTGGTGAAGGCTTCTTCCGAAAAGAAAGAAGCTTCGGAAGAATGCCATGCTGCATAGCTTTTACAAGCACATCTTCCATGACTAACCAAGGATAGATTGGAAGATCAAGAAAGATGTTGCAGCCCAAGCCTCTTCTTTAAAGACATCCATTGAATCCCCATGCTTAACTTTTGGTTCAATTATGTCACTTGTAGGATTCTATATGCCCAGACACGTAGAATATTGATGCGGTTAGTACGTTATGATCCAAGTCGGGTTTGACAGGATCAGTGATCACAAGTTTGATGTATTAGGATTCAAGCAGCGGAATACAAACAGGAATTAGACAAATTGTAGCAAGCAATTGATACTTGTATGCATTAAGAGCGCATACGGTTATAGGGAGAGAATATATATTTCTGATTTCAAGGAATGTTATAGATGTAGAATATTTCTAATCAAATCATTCGTTCATTCCATTCATTCATCTCTATGTCATTACAATAGTTTGTCACTCCTTATAGAGTGCAACAATCACTGCTGTTATCACGGAAAGTGACAACTGGCAGATCTAATACAAAAATAACTAACTCTTAACAACTACTGAAATGTTCACAACTACTGAGAACATATCAGAGTGTTAAGTACAATATAAAACTGAAACTACAACGACTGAAGAACAAGCTCTTCAGTCGTTTTACAACTACTGAAACATAAAAATATAAAACTACTGATATCACAACTACTGAAGAAACTCTTCAGCAGTTATGACAAACTACTGAGGCTTCAGTACTTGATCTTCAGACTTTGACCTTCAGTGTTTCATCAGCTGATGACTTCAGTAGATATCATCAGCTGATGTCTTCAATCTTTGTCTTCAGACTTTGTACATCAGTTGTTGATCTTCAGCACTTGTAAACTCTTCAGCTGTTGTACTTCAGTACTTTGGTCTTTCAGCTTCAGCACTTGTGTTCTTCAGCTGTTTGAAGTCTTCAGCACTTGTCAACTGCTGATGAGGCTTTCAGCAGTTGTTGTGATACCATGTGGGACTTAGAGGTTTTCTGATCTTGGCTCATTGGTTCTTTTGGTCCAACAAACTCCCCCTGAACCAATGCAGCCAAAACCTCTAACTTATTTATCTCCCACTTATTGATGGCAAAATGTTGGTCTTTTTCCTTCTTGATCAGTAGAGAAGATGACCCATGTAAGCTCCGGCCTGGGAAGAAATCTCAAATATTTGTTTGGCAGAGTATGAATGGGAACTCTGTTTTGGGGAACTGACACAGAGTTGTTATCCCATTCATGAGATTTACTTCCCCATAATGAGTCTGTATGACTCACGAACATAGGCCTCAAGGAGAACAACTTGTTCCTCCTGAGAGAGTTCTTCTTCTGCTCCTTCAAAGAAGAACTCTGGACCATAGTACTCTGATAAGTACTTCATGGTCCTGCCATTTTTCAGCTCCACCGTAGTTACCTCCCTATATAAAATTCATCAGGATGGTTGCCTTCAAGGAGTAACTGGAGTTCATTCTTCTGGATGTCTTCAAGCTTCTTATATAGCAACCCCTTCTTTATCATCTTGTTTTCTAGTAAATCTTGAGGGGTCTTCTTTGCTTGGTGAGCTTTCTTGAATTCATCAATGATTTCCCAAGGTGAGACTACAACGGCCAACATGATGGTAGACTCTATTTTTTTTTCGTACCTGGCCGTTGTATCTGTGTGGATAGTTCTTGTATGGATTCTAGAACTCACCCTGGGGTCTGGCCATACTCTCACTCTCTCCTTCTGATACTGAAAGGTGTGCCTGAGAGTGTACAGCCTTTGAGCATGCCCTTTCATGGCTTGAATAGATGATGACTGAGGAAATTCCTTGTCAACCATCTTCAACAGTTGCTCATCGTGCTGTTTCTCTGCTGTTCTTCTTCTTCTATCTTGACTCTGACCATTTCCCTTTGAGAGTCAGGTTGATCATGGTTGACTTCGGGGTTTGGTAGCTTCAGAACAGCAGAGAGTGGCAGACTACATCATCTTCATCCTCCTCTTCTTCTTCTTCTTCCATCCTCAGCACCCTTCTCCTCCTTCTGGGTACATCACTGGATGATGGTTGGGTTGGTGAAGGAATTGGTTTTGAAGAATGAGGATGTTTGGATTTTGGCTTAGAGATTGGTTGGGAGATTTGAGGGATAGGATCTGTTTGAGTGGGTGGAAGGGAAGGTTGATCTAGCATCTTTGTAGTTAGTTTCGCCTTTGTGAGTTTAGCCATCTCTAACCTTTTACCAGCCCCAGCCTCATTGAGGGCTTCCACAATAATCCCTTTGTTAATTGCTCAGACAGACAGATTCTGGTGGCTATAGCCAGAATGCTGTCCTGGTCCATGCGCGAATCTCCATTAATGATCTTCCCAAGTATTTTGCAATAAAGCGGATCATTATTTCCAATCTCTCTTTTTCCAGAGCATCATACCCTGCCCATCGGGTTTGTATCTCTTGTACTTCTAACCTTCTGATCTCACTATCCAGTGTGGCTGTGTCAAACCCCTGCCTGAAGAGTTGTTCAATTATTTTATCCATGGATCGGCTGTATGTAGTGTCAGCTTCTTTGACCAGCTCCTCCAAGGATTTGTCTTCAGCAGTGTGATCATCAGCACTTCTCTTTCGCTTGTAAGTGAGCAGAGGTTGCTTTTCTTTCTCCTCCTCTTGGGCTTGCTTCTCTTCTTCTTCTTTCCTCTGTTCTTTTCCTCTTCTTTCTTTCACTGCAGTACTCTCCCCCTTTTGGTTGCATTGGAGGAAGGGGTGTGTACCGCAGAAAGTCTTTTGTACAGCAGCATCAACCAAGGGCTGTAAAGTTGAGGAAAGCCTCTCATCAATGGCTTTAGTCACAATTCAGTGATTATGGGTGTGATGAGAGGAGGGAATTTTGAAGTGCAGCACCTATTTGCTCAGGAGGGTTCTGTTCCTGAGAAGTAGGCCTGAAGCAGGGGCAGGTGGTTGAGTTTGGAGTGGCTCAGTGTTTGGGGAACCTTCAAGTGAAGGTGCCATCTGTGGGTGGGTAGAGGCAGATGGTCTTTCTCCTTGTGAGAGTTGGTCAAGTAGGTTTTGCAACCTACTGACTTTCTCTTCAAGGATTGTGTTCTGGGCAAGAACATCATAGAAAAAGCCCAGGTCATCATCAGCCGAAACTGAATCATCTGACCTCCTGCTTAGAGCAGGATTTACATGCACTGGGTGTAGACCAGTTGGTGCATGTGCCCCTTGTGCTTGGTACTGGGGACTTCCAGCCTCAGGACAATGTCCATCATCAGCTGTTGCCTCTAGTGAGGTCTTAGCAATGTTACCAGCCTCACTTTGGTCATGTGCTGAGTCAGAGGAGGTGGCAACCTCACTAGATATTCTAAGCTCCTTGTCTACACCAGGAGATAGAAGTGGGAAACCCCTGTGCTGTGGGTTCTCAAGTGCACTGTGTTCCTCCCCCTCAATTGTAGAGGTATTCCCAGTAGTAAGTGGTTTCGGGGAGGGGGTGAGGAGTGCAATTGAGTCAGCACTTGTGCAACTATTAAAGTTGGGCTGTGAGGGGCGGTTGTTGGGGTGAAGGGATAGAAGCAGTGTGCACCTGGGGAGGTTGGTGCTCTTCAATGGAAATCTCCTCAAGTGAGGAAGATCCCAGATATGTAGGTGCCCCTTGTGTGGTTGCTGCAGGCTCCTGTTGAGAGGAAGCCTGAGCGGCTATGGCTGGAGGAGTCATTGTATCCACTAGGGGGTTTGACTAGTGGATATATCCTGCGTTTGTGTTGCAGGGGCATCCTCAGGGGACTCAATTCCCTGAGTAGCCGTTTTGGGTTTCTTTTTGGTGGGTTTGGTGGGGACTTTGGATTTGGAGGTGGTGGCTGTGGGTTCCAGCTGCGTGGGTTTTCGCAGCTTGGCAGCCATTTTGAGTGTCGGTCAGAGTTGTGCCGGAGTATACTTCCGGCAGTACAGCCGTAGCAGGGACTCCCAAGCCAACAAGTCCCTCAGCATTAAGCTGGTTTGTAATGATGGCCATTATGAACCGTGGATATAGTATCCAACGGTTGGCAGTTAGTTTTTGAGCCATATCCTTGAGCTCTAAAAATATTATTTCAGAAAAATTAAGTGGTTGTTGCTCAAGAATAGAATACATTACCTGCTGCCATTTTGTCGACATTTGATCCAAGACGACGTCTTAGGGGCCAAACATACATTCACCATGTGAAAAATCAGGCGCTCAGCGTCATTAAAGTGTTTCTTCATAATAGTGGAGGCACTGAGATCGCCTTGATATCCATGTTGAGCAAAGGATAGATCTATGGTGCCCTTCGGATATCCAGCAGGAGAACTAGCATCATTCAGTTGAAGAATTTGGCGGATTATTGCAGGAGTGATGACTACTTCTTTGTTGTTGACGACCGACTGGAGAGATGGTGTGTTGTTCTCCCCAGTGGTACAGTAACGTTCATCCAAAATTGGTGCAAGGATTCGGCATGTATATGGGATTTAGAAGAAATGCCGTGTTGTATTGGGACTGAACCATAAGATCGATAGCAGTATCGAACTTAGTCCAGATGGCGATTTAGTGAGGTAGGCAACACAGTTGTGTCGCGGTTTAATTTGCATAGACGCCATTGAAAGAGGGAAGTTTGGAGAGGAACGTTAGGTTTGAAGAGATGAAGCATTGAGAGCTAAGGTTAGGGTATATATAGGGTACGGGTAAGAGAAACGACTGAAGGATGTGGTGTTAGTCATCAGTAGTTTTAAACGACCGTTGACATGGTATTATCCTTTCAGACGTTGAAACAGCTGAAGTCGTGGTGTTAGGCATCAGTAGTTTAGAAAACTATTGAAGACCGTGGTTTTGACTTCAGATGATTGAAACAACTAAGGACTTGGTGTTTGTCATCAGTAGTTATGAAACTACTGAAGACAGTGTTTTGTCATCAGCTGTTGTAAACAACTGAAGACTTGGGATTAGTCATCAGTAGTTATAAAACTACTGAAGACGTGGTTTTGCTTCATTGTTTAGAATGAAACAGCAGTTGTACAAACGACTGAAGAGAAAGTTCTCTTCAGCTGTTTTCGTCAATTCTTAGCTTTTCAGCTGTTTCATACTGTCCTCACACATTCATCAGTCTTTTTGGCTGATTTCAGTTGTTTCATAGGACATCAGTACTTATCTGTTTTTACTGATTGCAGTAGTTGTAACTGCATCAGTATTTGTAACTACATCAGTATTTAGAACAGATGAAGTACTTCAGTACTTGTGAGACATTTAGCCTTCAGTAGTTATAAAAACTACTGAGGGTAAAAGAGCTCATCAGTACTTATATGTGACATAGGTACTAATGATCATCAGTACTATTACTAAGATCATCAGTAGTTGTCATTTATTCTAGTTGCAGCATACCAAGCCTTAACACCAGGTTTTGGAAAGTTGAACTATCCAAAGGCTTAGTAAAAATGTCTGCAAGCTCATCAGCACTAGGCACAAACTTAGGATCATCAGACCTTTTTCAAACAATCCCTTATAAAATGATGTCTGATCTCTATATGTTTGGTCCTAGAGTGCTGGACTGGATTTTGACAATGCAAAGAGCTGAAGCACTATCCATTAACAATGGAGTCTTAGTCTCTGTAATGCCATAATCCAAAAGTTGGTTTTGAAGCCAAAGTACCTGAGATGTACAACTTGCAGCAGCAATGTACTCTGCTTCAGCAGTTGATGTAGCAACTGAGGTCTGTTTCTTGCTCTGCCAAGAAATCAAGCAGTTGCCTAGGAATTGACATCCACCAAAGTTGATTTCCTGGTCAACTTACACCCTGCATAGTCACTGTCAGAAAAAGCAACTAATTTACCAGAATGTCCGGTAGAATACCATAACCTAGAGATGGAGTGCCTTGCAGATATCTAAAGATCCTCTTGACTGCAATCAGATGAGACTCTTTAGGTGCAGCCTGAAATCTAGCACAAACACATGTAGCAAACATAATATCTGGTCTAGAAGCTGTTAAATACATCAAGGACCCAATCATACATCTGTAAAGTGTTTCATCAACCACTTTACCTTTCTGATCTGTGTCCAGTTGTGTGGTGCTGCACATGGGAGTAGAACAGGCTTACAGTTTTGTAAATCAAACTTTTGCAAAAGATCTTTTGTATATTTGGACTGATGAATAAATTCCATCAGCCTTTTGTTTGATTTGCAACCCCAGAAAGAACTGTAATTCTCCCATGGCACTCATTTCAAACTTCTGTTGCATCAACTTTGTAAAGGCATCACACAACTTTGGATCAGAGGATGCAAAAATGATATCATCTACATAAATTTGAACAAGTAGATTATGCTGCCCAGCTTTCTTAATGAATAAAGTCTTATCTATCCAGCCTCTAGTGAAATTATTTTCCAGAAGAAAGTTTGATAATGTCTCATACCAGGCTCTGGGAGCTTGTTTTAACCCAAAAGAGCCTTATCAAGCTTATACACCCCAATTATGTTTATGTCCTCAAAGCCTGGAGGTTGACATACATAAACCTCTTCTTTCTTATTTTTCCATAAAAAATGCACTTTTGACATCCATTTGAAAAACTTTAAGGTTTTGATAAGCAGCAAAGCTAAAAACAATCGAATTGCTTCCAGTCTGGCTACAGGGGCAAAGGTTTCATCATAATCAATACCTTCTTCTTGTGCAAACCTGAACAACCAGTCTGCCTTGTTCTTAACAATAAGCCATTTTATCAGTTTTGTTCCTAAACACCCATTTAGTGCCTATTGCACACTTACCTGGAGTAGAGGAACCAGTTCCCACACTTGCTGTTTCTTGAACTGAAGAAGCTCAAGCTACATGGCATCAACCATCCATTGTCCTTTAAGCAATGTGATAATTCTTTGCTCTTGCTGACTGATGAAGAGAGCATAGAAATCAGAAATTTGACAATTGACTTTTGTTGATACTCCAGCAGTGATATCACCATTGATTTGAGACATAGGGTGATTCTTCAGATCTTGATACACAATGAGATCTGTGCAAGTTTTGTAGCCGGCTCAGCAGCAACAGATGGTGATGGTGAATCATTTCCTTGAAACCAATAGTGGATGGTACTTCAAAGGAATTGAATTCGAAGAAATCCATCATCATTTGTTGTGGATGGTTGTAAGGATTCCTGAAGTCTGATGCAACCCAAAACTGCCTAAGTGTTTCAGCAACATGCACTAAGTACTGAAGAAGAATGCTTCGGAAGAATTACACAAGCATTAGAATACTCTAAGTGTAATATCTTCCGAAGCCAAGACCAATATCTTCCGAAGCCTAACATGAAGTCTTCCGAAGCTTGAAGAGACAAAGTCTTCCGAAGCTTCAACCTATGAAGACAGATTTCTTCCGAAGACTTTTAGTACACATGCTTTATCTGATGTACTGTTCCATAAAGCACCTTTTCCGCTGCGTCTCTGATAAGTCACCAACTTACAAGAGTTGGTGAAAAGGTCCATGCTTTTGGTAACTGTACATTGAGGTCTTGTGTCTGAAACTTTCCTACTTTATGTACTTTATCCTTTTTGTAATGTATAAGGATGTGAGCTATGGCATGTCATAGTCACAAGGTCAAAAGGCAGATATGCCTTTTGATCCTACAATTGATTTTGTTAGTGTCTAGTCAATTGTATCCAGCTGGCTTTCATAGTATAGCCGGCTGTAGGTTGTAGTATAAGTATTCCAAGTTCTTGTATCTTTCCATATGCTTTGTAACACTTGTAAAAGAACTTGAGAAAGCAATATACTGCTCCCTTGAAAACTATACTCTCTTGTTCTGTCTCTTGCTTTACTTGTGTTCTCTGCATCACCTTTGGTTACCTAGTTCACTGTTTGATTAAGATTAGTTAATCTCCTCATTGTGTTGTTGGTTTGTAATTGTGTTCAAGCCCTTGAACGATCCTGCAATTGGTATCAGAGCTTTCAGGCTCGTGATATAAGATCTAACCATCTTAAGATCCCTCACACACACAAAAACTAAACTTTTCAAATGGCTTCCATCTCAAAGACTGATATGGAGACTGGAACCATGAACAAATCCCCATTGATCACTCTTGATGACTTCGACACCTGGTGCATGAGGATGGAAGGCTTCATCAGGTCTCTTGACTCAAGAATGTGGGAATCTGTTGAATATGGACCTTTCATACCCAGCACCCCCTCTGCTACCGGTGCTGGTATGATTCCTAAAGATGTGGCCAACTACTCAGATGAAGATAGGAAAAGAGTAGAGATTGACAGGAGGAAGGCCATGACTGCTCTTCAGACTGCTATCCCAAACTCTGTGTACAGAGGTTTTAAGAAGTGCAAGACAGCTAAACAGCTGTGGGATGCACTGAAGCTGATGTATGAAGGCTCCTCTGAAGCCAAGGAGAACAAGAAAGATCTTCTGAAGCAGCAGTTTGAAAATTTCACCTTTAAAACAGGTGAAACCATGACCCAACAATACTTCAGGTATGTTGAGATTGTGGATACCCTTGTGGATGGAGGAGTTCCTCTTGAGAACAGAGACATTGTAAGGAAGTTCATGTCCTCACTTCCTAGGCAATGGACACACTATTGTGTGGTAATCAAGAGGACTGAGAACCTTAAAACTCTTACTCTGACAGAGTTATATGGGATTCTCAGTGGATACCAGATGGAGATGAACTTACAAGGTTCATCTGGCAACTCTAACAATCAAATGGGTTCAGCCCTTCATGTGGTTGAAAGGGACAGCATAGAACCCCAACATCATCTCCTATGCTACCCTGACAACTCACAAAAGGGTCCTTTCATCACCTTCCCGAGACACCAAGGGAGAACTTTACTCAAGGAAGCCCATTCCAAGAGACAAGTTCTTCTCAAGCCTTTGTGTCTGCAGATGAAAGCTGTGGAAATTATCTCTTCACTCTTGAAGATCTAGACTGTATCCATCCAGATGACCTGGAATACATGGAGATAGTTCAGCAGATGGCTCTTCTCACTCACAGAGCCAAGAAGTTCTACAAGAGGACAGGAAGAAAATTTCCAAGCAATGCTACCAGTGGTAAGTTTGGCCTGGATAAAAGCAAAGTTAAGTGTTACAATTGTAACCTTATGGGTCACTTCGCCAGGGAGTGTAAGGCACCCAGAGCAAATGGGGGTCAAACACAACTCAGACCAAACTTCACCAACAATACCCCTCAGGCTGAGAAGACAAAGCAACATGCTGCGGTTGCTGTTGAAGAGGGAGGATTTGACTGGAGTTTTCAGGTGGAGGATGCTTCTCCAAACCAAGCATTGATGGCTGATCATGATGAAGCCAAGGTATTAGAACATCTTTGCTCCCCTGAATGCATTGCTAAAGTAAATAGATACAGGTCCTACAACCTAGAGATGAGATCTGATCTTGAGTCATTAAACATATTAAAATCTGACTTTAGAAAGTCTGAAAATGATTACAAGTTAAAGATAGAAGACTTGGAGAAAACTATTTCAGTACTAAAACATGAACATACAGATTTTAGAACTCAGATCCAAGATCTCATCACTAAGTTGACTAAGTGCCAGGCTGAGCTTGTGATCAGCAAAGCCCTGGCAGAGAAAAGTGTTCTTGAAGAAGAGACCTTCAAGAACATGATATCCTCATCCCTACACAATAAGGTTTGTTATCAAAATAGACAGGGACTGGGATCAAATGAGATAGCTCCTCCACACACAATCTTGTCTGTAAGATCTCCTAGGTGTGGAACTTGTGAAGATGAGCTTCCTCTCATAGATCCAGTAAGTGAGGATGATGAAGAAGTGATAGTGAGGAATCCCTCTGAGAAGAGTGAAGAAGAGGATTCCTCCAAGGGCCACTATCCTTCTGAGGAGAAGAAATTACTGTGATGACCAAGTCCAAGAGAAAGAACTTGATCAGGAAGAGCAAAAGGAAAGCAAAGAAGGCTCAAGAAATCAAGGCTACCTTTGATGCTAAGCAGAAACAAGTGTTTATCTCTGCAGGCTTCAAAGCAATAAGGACTGAAGACATCCACCAAAGCCTCTTATCTAGAGTTCTGGTTCATGTTCAAATCATCTCAGTACAAAGAAGAAGACTGAGCTGCTGTGTACCACTGCTGCACAGCCTGGACCATCAAATTCAAGAACAGTTCACAGCCCAAGGGAACTGTATCTGAATCTACCAAGATGAAGGTGAAAAAGGGATGTGACCAAGGCCAGTCTTGCTCTCAAAAGGAGATTTCTTTGAAGAAGAAAATGTTGTGTGTTATGTGTGAAAGTACTTCTCATATTGCCAAGGATTGTCCATACAATCCTAAAAGTACTATCCACATGACCAATACAAAGACTTCAAAGAATCTCAAGAAGTCTCAAGCTTCGGAAGGAAAGTCTGTTTCCTTCGGAAGCTCCAAATCCAAAGAAGAAGGTAAATGGAAAATTACCTTCGGAAGCAAAGTTGGTCTCGGAAGAAAGGAGTTCTTCCGAAGTACTAAAGTCTACTGCAGTGACTGTAGATTCTTCCGAAGTATCAGTCATTAAAACTTGTGAAGCTCCAAAAGCTTCTAAGGTTTTGAAGGTCAAGTCCAAGACTCCAAAGGTGGTGTGGAAGTCTAAGAAAGACCAAGACTGAGGTTTCTCCATCAACAACAGCCGAAGATCCCCTCTGTACAACCATAGGATCTATTACTGTTGCATTACCTTCTATTACACTTACTGAACCCAAGACAAGTAAGGCTTGGGTTTCCAAATGTAACTAATCATTTTCTTTGTGCAGGAACAGCTCAAGACAAACAAGAATGTCTGGATAATTGACAGTGGCTGTTCCAGGCACATGACAGGCGATAGGTCTTTACTTCATAATTTTGAGAGAATTGATGGAGGACCAGTTGCTTTTGGAGGAAATGAAGGTGGTTACATTTATGGAAGGGGCAAGGTCACAAATGGTAAGCTCAGCATTGAGAAGGTAAACTTTGTTAAGGAGCTTGGGTACAATCTTCTGAGTGTATCTCAATTTTGTGATCAGAGTCATAACATGCTCTTCACTGAGCATGAGTGCATTGTTCTCAAACCTGGAGTGGTCATTCCTCATGAGCATATTCTGCTCAGAGCCCCCAGGAAAGGGAACATGTACAAGATGGATTTGCAAGAAACATCTCCCTCTGGAGAAGTTTCATGCTTTCTATCTAAAGCAAATAGTGATGAGTCTTTCCTATGGCATAAAAGAATGTGCCATGTAAACTTTAAGAATATGAATAATTAATCAAACATGATCTGGTAACTGGAATGCCAAAGAAAGAGTTTACAAGTGATGATCATTGTGTTGCATGCCTGAAAGGGAAGCAACACAAGGTATCTCACAAGCCTAAGGAAAAGAACTCCATCACTACTCCCCTACACTTATTACATATGGATCTCTTTGGCCCCACCAGTGTAATGAGTTTAGGAAGGACCTTATACTGTCTAGTGATCACAGATGATTTTACAAGATTCACTTGGGTTTTCTTTCTTAGAACTAAAGATGAGACTCCTGAGATTCTAAAGAATTTCATCTTAAAGATTGAGAATCAATGTGATCACAAGGTCAAAACCATAAGATGTGATCAAGGAACTGAATTCAAGAACCAAATCCTTGATACATTTTGTGATGAAAAGGGTATTACAAGACAATACAGTGCTCCCAGGACTCCTCAGCAAAACGGAGTTGCTGAGAGGAGAAACAGGACACTTATTGAAGCTGCAAGAACTATGTTGTCTGACTCTAAACTGCCTATCACCTTCTGGGCAGAGGCAGTTAATACTGCCTGCTATGTGCAAAACAGAGTCTTAGTAGTTAAGACACATGGTAAGACTCCTTATGAACTTTGGCACAAGAGGAAACCTTTCATTGGTTTTCTCAGGTCATTTGGATGTCCCTGCACCATCTTGAATACCAAAGATCAAGTTGCCAAGTTTGCTGAGAAATCAGACGATGGACACTTCATTGGATACTCTTCTCAAGCTAAAGCTTATAGAGTATACAATCTCAGAACTAGAATCATTGAGGAGTCAGCCAATGTGACTTTCAATGAGCACACTCCCAGTGTGGCTGGTTCTGGTCCGGATTGGCTATTTGATCTTGATTTAGTTACCAACTGTTTTAATAAATCTTGTGAGCATGTTTCAGGATCTGCAGAAAATTTAAATACAGGTGATCCTGATCCAAGATTTGAGCTTGGAAGACCTTCAGCTCCAGTTGGAACTACTTCAGCAAATGAGGTTTCTATCAGCACAACATGACAAATCCAGCTGATACATCTGGCATGCCTTCAAATTCCAGTTCAGAGGCCTCTCCAGATAAAGACATCTCAATTGCAGAAGATAACAATGGTGATGGTGAAAGTGATCAAGAATCTCTTGATGCTAATAACCATACCATAGATGATAACATCAATGATGTCACACACTCATTGGATCAAGTTAATCTTGATAAGTGTGATAATGTGGAGGATCAATCTTCAAGACCAGATCTAAATTTCTCAAATTTGGATCTATCTCAGCAACTTGCTGTGATCCCTCAGCTAAGGATCCACAAGTCTCATCCTACTACAAACATCATTGGAGATGTTATCTCCGGGGTAAAGACAAGAGGGCAAACCCATGAAGCAAATGTTTGTCTTCACTCTTGTTTTCTATCCCAGTTAGAGCCAAAGAAAGTTGAGGAGGCTCTAAAGGATGGAAGTTGGGTTGAAGCTATGCAACAAGAGCTGCTTCAATTCAAAAGACAGAAAGTTTGGAACCTTTGTCCTCTTCCTCATGGGAAGACTACCATTGGAACCAAATGGGTTTTTAGGAATAAAAAGGATGATAGAGGAATCATCATCAAGAACAAGGCTAGACTAGTTGTTCAAGGATACACACAAGAAGAAGGGATTGACTACACTGATGTCTTTGCTCCTGTAGCTAGACTAGAAGCTGTTAGGATATTCCTGGCATTTGCTGCATCCAAGAACTTCAAGGTCTACCAACTTGATGTAAAGTGTGCTTTCTTATATGGAGTGATTGATGAGGAGGTTATGTCAAACAACCACCTGGTTTTGTAGATCCTGATCATCCTGATTATGTCTGCAAGCTTGACAAAGCTCTCTATGGGCTGCATCAGGCACCCAGGAAGTGGTATGAGACACTGTCTGAGTATCTCTGTAAACATGGTTACAGGAGAGGTACTATAGATGGACTCTCTTCATCAAAGGACAAGGAAAGACATTCTGCTAGTTCAAGTATATGGGATGACATCATCTTTGGCTCAACCAATTCAAGGCTCTGCAAAGACTTTGAAAAGCTGATGAAAGATAGATTTGAAATGAGTTCAATGGGAGAACTTAATTTCTTTCTGGGAATTCAAGTGAAGCAGGTTGAAGATGGCATTTTCATAAGTCAGTCAAAGTATGTTCAAGATATACTCAAGAGGTTCAACATGACTGATTGTAACTGCTAAGACACCCATAGCCAGAAACCACTCCCTTGGTCCAGATCTTGAGGGGGAGTGTGTAGATGAGCACTTATACAGGGCTATGATTGGGTCTCTTATGTATCTTACAGCTAGCAGGCCTGATATCATGTTTGCTACATGTATTTGTGCAAGATATCAAGCTAATCCTAAGATGTCTCACTTAATCACTGTGAAAAGGATTTTAAGATACCTCAAAGGTGCTTCAACACTTGGTTTATGGTATCCAAAGAATTCTAATTTCAATCTGTATGCCTATACAGACAGTGATTATGGTGGTTGCAACATGACTGCAAAGTCTACATCTGGGGGTGTCAATTTCTTGGTGGAAGGGTTGTCTCATGGCAATGCAAGAAACAAACCTGTGTGTCTGCATCAACTGCTGAGGCTGAATACATTGCTGCTGCAAGCTGCTGTGCTCAAGTGCTTTGGATTCAAAATCAGATGCTAGACTACGGATTTAACTTCAAAGAGACTCCTATCCACATAGACAACAACAGTGCTATCTCTATCACTGAGAACCCTGTGCAGCACTCAAGGACCAAACACATCAACATCAGGTATCATTTAATAAGAGATAACTATGAAAGGGGTTAATTAAACTAGTCAAAGTTCACACAGATGAACAATATGCTGATCTGTTCACAAAAGCTTTTGATGAACAGAGATTTAAGTATCTGATATCAGCTATTGGGATGATTAACTTTGAGTAGATTTTTCTTAAAACTAATTCTAATTATTTCTTCTTAAAAAATGTGTGTCCTAAGTTGTCTAGTTCATCACTTTCATAAGCTCATGTTTTCTTTGAATGAAAAACTCTTTTTGAAGACTTTCCTTGGATTCTTGAAAATTTTCTGATACTTCGGAAGATAACATTTTACCTTCGGAAGAAAAATATGTCTTCAAAATAAATGACTGTCTAAGAAATTTTACCTTCGGAAGAAGTCAAAATTTATCTTCCGAAGCTTAAAATTCTCAACTTAGACACTTATTCATTTTTAAGGACTTTTTCCTTCCGAAGCAAAAATTACTTTCGGAAGCTTTGTTCATTCTTATACAAAGCTCCAAAGTTTATTTCTCTTCCGAAGCATAAATCTTTAAGACTCTCAGGAAAATTCTTCCGAAGTCACTTTAGCTTCGGAAGCTTTTTCAATCAAACTTCCGAAGACAAATTACTTTCGGAAGCTTTTCGAATTCCAAGAAAACTACTTTTTGAGCAAAAAGGTAAACTACTTTTTCAGAGGTGGGACCGACATACGGATTTCAAAGTTTATCCTCTTTCATTAAACTTTATCTGAAATCCTTCTCTCTCATATAAACCCAACGGTTTCCCCCTTCTTCTATCATCTGCTTTTCTTCCATACCTAAAACCCAAAGCTTTCTCTCTGAAATTTCTTCCCATTCTTTTCTCTTCATCTCTGAGCTACCTCACAATGGCTGACCTTACACACAGAAATGATCCTCACTTTGCCATGCAGCTACACAGACAACACAATCAGGTTGCTCTGTTATGCTCTGACAAAGATCCTCATTTCTCAGAGGTTTGCCGTTTCTTGTCTTTGTCTCACTACTTCACCTCCCTAACCATTGATCCTCCTCTATATGAGGATCATTTGCTTGAATTCTGGAAGACCTGCCAAGAGGTCATTATGGATGGGGAGAAGGCACTGTCTGCCACAGTGCAGGGGAGAACAATTTTCATCACTCCGGCCATCATCACCGACATCTTCAGCTGGATGATGAAGCAGGTGAAGTGTTCTTTCCAAAAGAAGCGGTTAATCATTCCTTCGAGCAGATGGGCTATGAAGGAGATTTCTCTGTAAAGACCTTCAGGAAAGGGAAGGTCTCATCCCAGTGGAAATACCTGCTCCATGTGGTTATCCACAGCTTATCAAACAAGCATGGTGGATGGGACCAGATTCCTGAGGATCTCTCCTTTATAGTTCATGGGATGGTTCAGGGGGTCAAGTTCAGGTATTCACAATTTGTTTATACTAATTTACTTGCAAACTTAGACTCCTTAGAATATTACATGTTTCCTAGATATGTTCAACACATTCTTAACTGTGAACTGGGCTCACAGTTGAGGGAAACAGGCAATATTCTTAAACTGGGACAGATGAAGCCCGGCATCTTTAAAATTATGAAGAAGCCAACTGTAGGCTTCTCAGGGGTAGAAACAGCCCTAGTCCCAAAATGTTAGAGCTCATTGCTCAAGGTGACAACATAGCAGTCCAAGCTAGTGTTGAACCACACCTACTGCTCTCCTACCCTCTTCACAACCTCCAATATTCATCACCTACAAAAGAAAATCCCAACGAACCCCTGCTCAGGCTATTGAGTCTGTGCAGGCCCCCAAATACTCAACCTTACAGGAAGAAGTGGACTCCAGAGCTCCCACTTCTCCTGAGGAGCAAACCACTCCCATTACTTTACCTATCAGGGCTGAGGTTCCTCAAGCTCAACCTGATGAGCTCATTAGCCCAACAACTGTAAGCCTTCACTCTGAGTCTCAACACTCAAGTGAACAACCTTCAGGGGATAGCTACCATCCCCAGCCTTTGGATCTAAACCAACCAATTCCCAACCTATCCTTTTACACTGATGAAGACTTAGGATTCAGTGAGTACCATGAGTCTCTCTTCTCCTCCCCTACTCAAAGAGAGATGAGTACCTCTGACTCTCCTCAGTCTATCCCTCATCAGTCACCTATTACTGAGGTGGACACATCTGAACCTGTTCAGGATGTCCATATGGAAGAGGCTCTCACTTTTGAAAGTGATTACATCATTAAGACCTCAACCATGGCAACTCAGCCCATTGGCATCTTAACTGAGGTTGCCAGTGAGCAGAGGAAAACCAGCAGCCAAGAAACTCAAGCTGGTGGTGAGAGAAGGGACTTTGGTCCAATCCTCTCATCCCCAGTGATTCTTCTGATGAAGATGAGGGGAATTTGAGACTAAAGGTACAACAATTGTCACAAACATGCACCTATCTAGTCTCTAAGGTTAGTCACTTGGAATCTCAGGTGACTACCCTGCAAAACAGGGTCAATGATCAGCAACTCCAGATTTCATATCTGCAGGAAAAACTAGCTGGGAGACCTTTAAGGAGAGCTCAACCAGGAACACAAGAACCTGTGGAAGTGATTGATTTATCCTCCAGCTCACCTATGCAAGTGGGTGATGCTACCAAAAAGGGGAGAAAGTTATCACAACCACAGAACCTGGGAGTTCTTCAAAGAGAATGGACATAGAGGACTCACCATCCTCACTTGCTGTTGTGCATTCTCAGCAACTTCCTCAAGTTCACATTAATGTGGACTCTATAGACTCTCTCATCAGGAGTCTCTTTGAGGAAGGTATACCAAGGGCTGTCTCATCTCCACCACATGGAACTGGCAACTACATCATCAGATGGAGGTATGATGATGACAGAAGAGCCCTCATACTTCACAGAGTTCAAGGTCAACAAGAAGTCTTTCAGTTCCAAAGCCTGAGCTTCTATGAAGGACTGGATTTAGTCAACATGCCACTTGTCAATCCAAGCAAATCTAGACAAGCTGACAGGCTGGCTCAAAGAATCCAAGACAGGATCCTTGCAGAGTTCTCTCTAAGAAGGAGACTTAGGCAATCAGGCAATGTCATCGGTCAACTGGATGTTGAGGTGGACCCTAAGATTAGCTTCATAGGGGAAACCTTGGCTGAAGGCCCAGTGGCAGAACCTGAGACCCTTGTCTCACCATCAACAACTGCTGCAGAGGTCCAAACTCCATCTGAGACACCTGCTGGTGAAGGTGTTTCTCAGCCTCTCTCTGGCCAGAGCATGGAAGCTACACCAAGCAATGAAGGCCAAGCCTCAATCCACCCTGAGTCACAAAGGTCTGTTGGTGACAAAGGGAAAAGGATAATGACTCCTGAGGAAATTGAGGAGGAAGAGAGAGAGAGGAAAAGGAGGCTAAGGGGAGAAAGTTCTTCTGGGTCATCAAAATTCATGCAAGCTGCAATCAGGGCTGCCCCCAGACCAAATACTCAAAATGATGAACAAAGGGCAGTCAGGATTAATTATTTACAGACCAGGAACTATGATGTTGATGAAATCATCTCCCTCCCCTTAGAAGAGTTGAATGAACTGGCTGACATGGAAGTGTCAAGAGAGATTAAGGAGAAAGAGGATGCAAGGTTACTTCTCCAATTCAAAGAGGAGAGGAGACAGAAAAGACTTCACAAGCATACTCCCACTCTCTCTCCAGTTCAAGAAAGTCCTGCACAGGAAGATGTGGCTCCACAAGAACCTCAGGTAGATAAAGAAGAGGATAGAATCAAAATGATAAACTACCTGAGTGCCACAGGCTTCTATCAGGCAAATACACTTCTTCCCCTGTCCTATGACTTCATTGAGTTCGAGTACTTAAAGCAACTTGAGCTTGAGTTAGTCAAAGAAAGAAAACAACCAAAAGGAAGCTAAGGGAAGAAGCTGCAAAGTCAAGAACCATCATTCAAAAGAATGCAAAGAAGTCTGCTGACAGACAAAGAATGATGAGCTTCTTGAAGTCATATGGATTCTCCGGAAGGAGACTTGGTCCCATGTCTCTATCTACAATGGATGAGCATATAAGGGTAATCAAGCAGAAGATTAAAAGTGGTGAACTCATTGACTTGCACTCTCTTCCAAGTCAAGTCCCACCTGAAGTGGAGGTCAAGTTTGAACAACCAGAGACACCTGAACCAGAACCTCCAGCTGAGCCTCAGCAAACTTCATCTTCTGATCCAAGACAGGGTCAAACTCCCTCTCCTTCTGAACCTGTGAGGGAGGAACACCCAACTGAGAAAGACACTGATGATCAACATGGTGCTGCAGACCAGTCTTCTCAGTTAAAGACATTAAAGAGGAAGAAGAAAATGGCCTCTAAACCAAAGACTAAAAAGAAGAAGCCAAAGTCATCTACCTCTACACCCCAGGCTGAATCAGATCAACCTGAGGAAGTGCATGATGAGGCAGCCCAATCAACTCCTATGCAAGTGGCTCCTCTAGCAACCGAGACACCCATCTTATCCTGGACTTACTCTACCAATCCAGAAAGATGGAATGTTATCAGAGATCAAGGTGTTGAAAATGTCTACTCATGGCAAGACATAATCAACTTACCTCTGCATGATCTCTTTGAAATGAGAAGATACTATGAGAGTCTTGATGATCCTGACCATCAAATGAAGAAAGGATGGTCTTGATTATTCTGAAGACTACAAACATTTAAAGATCTTCTAAGTGTTTTGGTAGCATCAGCCTAGGGGGAGTTTGTAAGGATTCCTGAAGTCTGATGCAACCCAAAACTGCCTAAGTGTTTCAGCAACATGCACTAAGTACTGAAGTGAAGAATGCTTCGGAAGAATTACACAAAGCATTAGAAAATACTCTAAGTGTAATCTTCCGAAGCCAAGACCAATATCTTCCGAAGCCTAACATGAAGTCTTCCGAAGCTTGAAGAGACAAAGTCTTCCGAAGCTTCAACCTATGAAGACAGATTTCTTCCGAAGACTTTTAGTACACATGCTTTATCTGATGTACTGTTCCATAAAGCACCTTTTCCGCTGCGTCTCTGATAAGTCACCAACTTACAAGAGTTGGTGAAAAGGTCCATGCTTTTGGTAACTGTACATTGAGGTCTTGAGTCTGAAACTTTCCACTTTATGTACTTTATCCTTTTTGTAATGTATAAGGATGTGAGCTATGGCATGTCATAGTCACAAGGTCAAAAGGCAGATATGCCTTTTGATCCTACAATTGATTTTGTTAGTGTCTAGTCAATTGTATCCAGCTGGCTTTCATAGTATAGCCGGCTGTAGGTTGTAGTATAAGTATTCCAAGTTCTTGTATCTTTCCATATGCTTTGTAACACTTGTAAAAGAACTTGAGAAAGCAATATACTGCTCCCTTGAAAACTATACTCTCTTGTTCTGTCTCTTGCTTTACTTGTGTTCTCTGCATCACCGGTTTGCCTAGTTCACTGTTTGATTAAGTTTAGTTAATCTCCTCATTGTGTTGTTGTGTTGTAATTGTGTTCAAGCCCTTGAACGATCCTGCAATGGTTCTACTGGAGCTACAGGAACATAGGTCTAGCTGAGTCATGCAGCTGATCACTAAACCTGAATGAGGTGAGTACTGCAATCATCATCATCATCCAGCGTACCACCATTGGTAACTGTTTACAGGATCAACAGTAAGAGTTTTGATAAGGAACATATTGCAGTAGTCCCATCAAATACCTCCACAGGGCTTTGTGGAATCTTGTCCTTTGGAGATTCATTGAACTTAACATGTAGAGTTTTTCTTCAACCTCTTTGTTTCTGCAGTTGAAGACTCTTGTATGCCTTGCAAGTAGATGACTAACCAACAAAGTACCCTGCCTCCACCTTAGATCAAATTATGGAGTGATCCTTTGTGTTGAGAATAAACCAGGGACACCCAAAATGCTTTGACAAATGAATCGAGGACCAAAGGATGGAGAACTTCATATGGAGTCTTCACACTCTGATTTACTAAAACTCTATTTTGCACATAACAAGCTGTGTTGACAGCTTCAGCCAAAAGGTCAGTGGCAAACCTGAGTCAGCCAGCAGGACCTTGCAGCTTCAATGAGGTCCTGTTCTTTCTCTCCACACTCCATTTTGTTCTGGAGTCCTTGAATGCTGAACTGCCTTTTGATTCCCTTTGAAAGTAGAAGTCATCAAGTGTATGATTCTGAAACTCATTCCATTGTCACTCCTAATACACTTGACTGGAAGGAATACTCTCTCATATACAGCACAAAGTGAATAATCTTCTGAGCAGCCTCATCCTTTGAATAGAAAGAAAGTCCATACAAATCTGGAGTAATCATCACAATTACCAGACAGTATTTCTTCTTTGCCATGCTCATTACTCTCACAGACCAATAGATCCATATGCAGTAATTGCAAGCAGGTAGTGGACTTGGGCACTTCATAGGAGGGAAGAGACTTTGTCTATTTTCCTTTTAAACACGCATTGCAGGTTTCATCACAGTGGAACTCCTTATTGGTAGCCTCTGACTAAACTTGTGTTTAAGCTGATTCATGTTTTGAGATAACATGACCAGCCTCCTGTGCCACAATTAGATTCTTGAAAGAGCTTTGGAAAATAGGCAGGTTGCCTTTGAGATCTATCTTCTTGAAAGATCTAAGGCATCACTCTTCCTGTCCTGTTGGATTTCAGAGAGTGATCATAAAACCTTGTCATCAGTGCAAAACTTGGATGACAGAATCCTACAGTTTTGACTGTGAAAGGGCAACATGGCCTTTATCACATATTTGACTGACCTCAAGAGATTGTACTTGAGATTTTCCACATGATTAACTCATCAAACTTGATTTCTCCATTGAGACAAAGCCCTTACCGATGATGTAACCCCTAGCATCATTGCCAAAGAGACAAATCCCTTCTTTCCTTGAGAGTAGTCATGAAGAAGAAGCTGTTCCCAGTCATGTGCATAGATCCCCCACTGTCTACATACCAGATGCTACTTTGGCATGTTGAAGAACCCTGCAATAATAAACAATCAGTTAGTTTTAGAGACCCAAACCTTTTTGGTTTTGGGCCTGGTCTCATCAATAGATGGTAAACTAATGGTTTATTTGAAACAACAGCCTGGGAGGAAGAAGATGGTGTAGAAGAGGAGTCCTTTGGCTTGGACCTCCTTTTCTGTGGTTTCAACATAGGAGAATCTAGTTGGTTAACTCTACCCAACAGATGTTGAACCATCATAACCAGATGTGTCTGATTTTGTGATAAAGCTTTCAGCTCATCAGACACATTGCTAGTGGAGTTTGATAAGTTCCTATGTTGCACCTTCTTCTTCTGAGCACCCTCAGCTGTCACCTGTTTAACCCCTTCCTTTTTGGATTTCTTTGAGGACTTAAGGGTTACAGGATTTGATGTTGCTGATACAAATGTGGTCTCAAACTCAGTTTTCATTTTTACCATTTTCTCATTAATTTCTTCTTTTAGTTTGAGTTTGGAACCTCTTTTGTACCAACAATCATCTGTAAGATGATTGAACAAACACATACTTCACATGGTTTCTTCTTCATCTTAGGTTGATTATCAACTAAAGAGGGTGAAGCAACTGAAGACTTGTTCTTCAATGCTTTGGAAGCATTGTTTGCTTTCTTGACAGCCTCTTTAGTAGTCTTCAAACTCCTTCTACTGCCAGTTTTCTTCTCTTCAGTACTGATAGCAGTTGAAGTTTGAACTTCAGGTGTTAAATCCTGCTCTCTAGTCCTTTCAGGACCTTCAGAATTAACTCCTGAGTTGATCACTCATTAATCATGTGAATGTCAGCATTTGAACCATCAACATCAGCTGATAGGTTACAGAGGGCTTGATGCTGACTGCTACTTCTGACTGTGCTGTATCAGAAGGTAGATCACATGAAGTGATGGATTGGTTATCACTCTCACCATCAGATTCTACCTCTGCTCTTGGGGTAAAATCTGTAGGTGGAGCAGTGTGATTGTAACCAATTCCAAACTTCACATTTGAAGCAGATTGCTTACTAAGAAGCATTTCAAAACCTTTGCATGATTGTACCCATCTATCACACTCTACCTGGGTAACTGCAAGGGTTTCTTTGAGATCTTTGTACTTCTCTAGAAGTACTTTTTCTCTAGCCTTATCATCAATTATTTGGCATTCAGTTTATAAATCTCATCATTTTTATCTTTGAGCACAAACTCAAACTCAGCTTTGCTTTTGGAAATTATTTGTTCTAGCTCAATGTTCTTATTAATTAGAGCTACATTTGCTTCTCTAATGGAAGCAAATGCTGCTATGCATGGTTCAGAACATAATTTGGCTTTTGCCTCAGAGGATACCTGTGATACTTGAGGTGTAGAGGCATTAGAAAATGAAGTATCAGTAGACTCCAAAGCCATAAGAGCTAGATTCCCAAAAGGACTATCACCACCATGTTGACCAGCACCTGAGAATAGTTGATCATGACCAGACAAGTCATCTGGTAAACTGCTCCAGTCAACAACTCCTGGGTGAAGAAGCTGTGTTGTTGAGATTGAGGTTGTTGATGAGATTGGGATGGCTGAGGTTCTGGTAGTGTATGAGGTTGTGGTGCCATAGGAACTTGAACTTGATTTGACTGTGGCATGTAATAACAAGGGTACGGATATGGCATTTGACCCTGAGAAACGAAATATGCCGGAGATTGTTGTTGAGGATGATGACTAGAGGTGACAGGATGTTGCCCTCTGTGTTGTTGACTATTGCCAGGAAAAGTCACAAAGGGTGCAGTGGAGTTAGATCCAGTTGATCTACACTCTCTTGCAAAGTGTCTAAGCCTTTGGCATTTGTGACACCTCAACTTGCTCTTGTCAAAACCAACTTTGGTTTTGCCAGAGAGTCCTGGGAATTTTCTTCCAGTTCTTTTATAGAACTTCTGAGATCTGATATTTATCAAGGCCATTTGGCTCAAAATATCCATCTCTTCTAAGTCATCATCAGCAATCCCTTGAGATCATCCATAATGAAGCATAGATTGTCATTATTACACCAGTAAACTGACCATCAACACTCACAAATGCAGAATCAGAAGTGCTTGAAGAGAAATTAATATGCTCATCATACTGGCATTCAGATGAAGCATATCTGACTCATGACCCACCAAGGCAGTGTTGCCTGGTACAAAGTCTTCAGTGAGCTTTCCAGATGAAGACAACTTTCTCTTCTGTTCTATCTCTCTCTCAAAAGTGAGCAGTTTCCCATGTAGTTGGTGAGAGATAGTTTGTCCAAATTTGCACTGGAGCGTAGGACAATAGTATATGTGTCCCATCTCTCAGGCAGTGATCTGAGAAATCTGTTATTCATCTGAATATTGGTGTATTCAAGTTTGACCATTTTTAGTTCAGAGATCAAACAAGAGAACCGCTCATATTGTTGAGTCAGTGTCTCACCCTTTATATGAGAGAATGTCTCATATTGTTGGGCAAGAATTTCTATTATTTGCCAAGACCTCATCTGTTCCTCCAAATTGTTCTTTCAAGGCATTCCAGAGGTCATGGGCAGTTTCATGATGCATTAGCCCAGAATAGATTTCATTGGGCAGTGCCATGGCCAGAATTCCATGGGCTTTTGCATCAATTTCAAGCAACTTCTTATCCTCATCTGAGTATTGCTCCCTCCTCTTCGGAACCATTTGATTGGTTTCCGGGTTATTCACCATAGGCTTGTGTGGACCATGTACCACTGATGTCCAACAACCTGCGCTGTTAACAGACAGGTGATGGAACATACGTCTTTGCCATATGTTATACTCATTTCTAACCAGCATCGGTGGCTTGGTTGAGGAACCAGTATTGTGAGGATCATTGGAGGAGGGAGTAGTCATTTTCAGTTCAAAAACAATTTAGTTCAAGCTTTTAAAAGTTTTAGACAGACCACAACAAACTCAATGAGAACCAAGAAAAGATCTCAGGATGAATGACCAGAAATACAGAAAATTCACTCTATAACCGTTTCTTGCAAAAACAAAAGCTAATTCAATCAAACTTAGATCTTGAATAGCAGTTTCAATGATCAATTATTAGATCGATCAATGATTAACCTGGCTCTGATACCATTTGACAGGATCAGTGATCACAAGTTTGATGTATTAGGATTCAAAGCAGCGGAATACAAACAGAAATTAGACAAATTGTAGCAAGCAATCGATACTTGTATGCATTAAGAGCGCATACGGTTATAGGGAGAGAATATATATTTCTGATTTCAAGGAATGTTTATAGATGAGAAATATTTCTAATCAAATCATTCGTTCATTCCATTCATTCATCTCTATGTCATTACAATAGGTTGTCACTCCTTATATAGAGTGCAACAATCACTGCTGTTATCACGGAAAGTGACAACTGGCAGATCTAATACAAAAATAACTAACTCTTAACAAACTACTAAAATGTTCACAACCTGAGAACATATCAGAGTGTTAAGTACAAAATATAAAACTACTGAAACTACAACGACTGAAGAACAAGCTCTTCAGTCGTTTTACAAAACTACTGAAACATAAAAATATAAAAAACTACTGATATCACAACTACTGAAGAAGTACTCTTCAGCAGTTGTGACAAACTACTGAGGCTTCAGTACTTGATCTTCAGACTTTGACCTTCAGGTGTTTCATCAGCTGATGACTTCAGTAGATATCATCAGCTGATGTCTTCAGTCTTTGTCTTCAGACTTTGTACATCAGTTGTTGATCTTCAGCACTTGTAAACTCTTCAGCTGTTGTACTTCAGTACTTTGGTCTTTCAGCTTCAGCACTTGTGTTCTTCAGCTGTTTGAGTCTTCAGCACTTGTCAAACTGCTGATGAGGCTTTTAGCAGTTGTTGTGATACCATGTGGGACTTAGAGGTTTTCTGATCTTGGCTCATTGGTCTTTTGGTCCAACAGGGTTATACCCAATAACAAGCTTAGCAAACACCAATTAATATTCAATTGATGATATGATCATGCAATTAAATATTTACACCAATTTAGAAGTGGGTTTTCTAAATAAGTTGCATACGAGAGGGAACAACTTATTAGGATATTTTGTTCAATAATATTATTTGATGTGTTATTTAAATTGGTTAGATGACACCAATATAATGAGAGATTATAACTTATAAGTTAAATGATTAATTATATAAGTTATATATAACTTGTACATACAATAAATGGTTAATTGTATGTCTAGTTACAAGACCATTCAACTTGTGTGTATGTGTTCATTTTAAAATGAAAAAAAGGGGGGAAACCCTTTTTGGATCTATTTTCGGCCGCCCCCCCTTTGGTTTATGATTGGACCTTTTGCCTTGAACACTACACACATTAACAAGTCTTGATATCCTTGATCTCTATCCAATCTCTTCACATGCAATTGACAAAAAAACTCCTCATCTCTCTCTCTCAACTTCGGCCAGGCAGCAGCATTGGAAGAGTTTTGGGGTACTTTTGGTGTAGTGTTCTTCCTAACAAGAAGGTGTTTAGCAAAGGGCTTTGGGTATACAAGCTTGAGGACCTCTACACTTGAAGTCTTGGTCGATTTTAGCATCCAAAATCTCCCTTTCTTTGGTCGTTTTTGCTGCTGAATAAGTAGTTATCACAACTCATTGAAGCTGTGATTTTATGTATTTAACATACGTTCATAGCTTGTTCATTCACATATTAAAGATCCTTTTGATTTGGTTTGTTTTTCCATCTTATAACATCATTAAGAACATGAAATATTCAGTTTATAAACATGTTATAATGCTATACTTCCACTGCGTTTTTCAGAAAGTTTAAAAGGTTAAACTTGTTTATTTTGTGTTCTATCAAACCCATCAATGGTATCAGAGCGGTTATGTGGATAACTTGCTTGTTCTTAGTCTTTAAAAATCGGTTTTAAAGAAGTATTATCACTGATTATAGGCTGATTTTGGGCTGCTATATTTTGTATGAATGATTCCCCAAACGTGCAAGGTCATATCACACATGCTAGTGATTAGACCTTGAAAGATATATATTATGAAATGTTGATTGTTTGGACAATGTTTAAAACCAAAATTTCAGTTTATGTTGGCTGAAATTTGGTGGTTTTAAGTGGGGTTTCATTATATGTTTAGATGATATGATCATTGGATGTTAGTGTGCATAACCTAGCCTTTGGCCTTTTGATTTGGATGATTGGATGGTTGGTTTTATTCATTCAATTGGGTTGTAATATTTATGCTTATTATTTGGGTTGTAATTATTTGTTCATTTGGTTATGTAATTAATAGATTAGGTGCATTTCTTTTATTAGAAAAATGTATTAGGATACAATTTTGTAAAAGGAAGATGCACAAGATCAAGACCCAAAGATGGACATCAAAGACATGGAACTTGAAGCATATGGATGCAAGTTCAAGTGGGGGTCTATGATGGCCTCAATTTTGTGTTGATTTCAACCCTTAGGAAAGACCTTATGATGACACTTGTGATGGCAAACAAGTGTTGTCAACTTAGTGGCTATGGTTATGCACTCATGTTTGTATGTTTATGCTTGTTGAATGTTTGTTATTTGATTGTATGGTTGAAATTTGACATGCATTACAAAGTAATTAACAAACTTAACAAGTTATAAAAATGATGGTTCTTAATCATTAAAATGTAATAAAAGGTTATTAAAATGATTTAATGATTTTAAAGATTAAAATAGGTTTTATCAAAGGACCATAGGGTACCTTGTATTTGAAAGCATGCAAATACAAGTACATAGAGTTTTCTAAAACTTGTATTATGAACTCTAAAATTTCAACAAGATCAACACCGTCCTTTACACAACACTTGAGTCACTTGGGAAATCTTAGTGGGATAAAGGTCACCTAACCATTTTGAGGGAACTTGCTACTTGAGGTGAGAATGCCTTATTTGTGGGATAAAGGTCACCTAACCACTTATTTTGGCAAACTCACACGTAGGTGTAAGTAGGGTATCTTGATTTGCAAACCATGTCAAATGGATCACCTACGGTGTGGTTTCCAAATGGTGTTGATGGGATTAACATGCTGACTTTACATATGATGTTTCAAGTCGATCCCATATTTCTAGAAGTTGCAAATGGTTGCAACCGTCAATCGTTGACCACCTTATTAATTTAAATCGTGGGATAAAGGTCACCTAACCACAATTTAAATGTAATGTTGGGTTCTAGACTTTAATATAAATGACCTTAAAAGGCATTAATTATTAAAAATAACAATATCGAAAATACTAAAATAGATCTTTGTTAAATTTTGTAGATGGCCACCAACAATGAAAATCACGATAACTCATCCGGGTCCAACCAATCATTACGAGCGATCCTCCAAAAGGAACGTCTAAATCATAACAACTTTATTGATTGGTATCGAAATTTGAGAATCGTTCTCAAGCAAGAGAGAAGATCATATGTTTTAGACGACCCTATCCCCGATCAACCTACTGTGGGTGATGAGGAGGCCTACAACGATTGGCTTCAGGAGGCCTACAACGATTGGCTCAAGTACACTGAGGACTCTGTCCAAGTGTCTTGTCTCATGCTAGCGAGCATGACTCTGGATCTCCAAAAGGAGTATGAACATCACGGAGCTTACGACATGATAACCCAGCTAAAAGAAACGTTCCAAACTCAAGCAAGGGTTGAGCGCTTCGAAACGGTTCGAGCACTCCATGCATGTCGTATGGATGACAACCAATCTGTCTCATCTTATGTACTTAAGATGGAAAGTCATATTGACCGCCTCGAGAGGCTTAATTGTCCTGTCTCGAAGGAATTGGCCACGGATTTGATCCTTAATGGCCTTACCAAGAAGTTCGAGACATTCGTGTTGAACTACAACATGAATGCTTGGGACAAAAGCATTGGTGAGCTTCACTCAATGCTGAAAACGGCCAAGGCGGCCATGGGTAAAAGAGTTTTACCCGTTCTCACCATCAATGAAGGCAGGAACAAGAAAAGGCCTCATCCCACACCCAAGGCAAAGGTTGCCAAGGGTAAGGGACCCGTATGGGGAAAGGGGAAAGGGGTGGCAAGGGTACCACCCAAACCACAAGAGAAGAAGCAAAAGGTTGCTACCAATGACCCATGCTTCAAGTGTGGGGAGATTGGACATTGGGCAAGAAATTGTCCTGTCCATCTCCAAGAGTTGAAAGCCAAGAGGGATGCCAGGCATACCTCAGGTACAATATACATGATTCATATTGATCTTAATGTTACATCTTCAAACACATGGGTATTAGATACCAGATGTGGAACTCATATTTGCAATTTGTTGCAGGGGTTCAATAGAAGTAGGGACTTCAATCAAGGGGATGTTAGCCTTTTCATGGGCAATGGAACCAAAGTCCAAGTTGAAGCTCGTGGGGACTACATCTTGAAACTTCCAAGTGGCTTGGATGTTATTTTGAAGAATGTTTTGTATGCTCCTAGTTTGACCAGGAACATTATTTCTGTATCCCAATTAAGACATTATGATTATGTATTATCTTTTGTTGAAAATGATATTCATGTTTCTTTAAATAATATGTTCTATTATAAAGCAATTCCCATTAATGGTATTTATGAATTGGTTCATGAAAATGCTTTAAATAGTTCATTGTACCATACTAACACCAAGAAACTCAAGTTGGATTTGAGTGATACCTATCTTTGGCATTGTCGTCTTGGTCATATAAACAAGAAACGTATACAAACACTTCAAAAGAATGGTCTTTTAAAAACAAATGAATGTGATTCCTTTGATGTGTGTGAATCTTGTTTACAAGGTAAAATGACTAAGGCACCCTTTAGTGGAACTAACGAAAGGGCAAAAGATTTATTAGGAATCATACATTCGGATGTATGTGGTCCTTTTAAGCCAATGACTAGGAATGGTGAAAGATACTTCATTACTTTACCAACGATTATAGTCGCTATGGGTATGTGTACTTATTAAGGCACAAAGATGAAGCTTTTGAAAGTTCAAAATCTTCAAGAATGAAGTGGAAAATCAACTCAACAAGTCAATTAAAGTTCTCCGTACCGATAGAGGAGGTGAATGCCTAAGTGATGCTTTTCAAGATCATCTTAGGAGTTGTGGGATTGTCTCACAACTCACTCCACCTAAAACACCACAACACAATGGTGTGTCTGAGAGGAGGAATCGAACCTTATTGGATATGGTCCGATCTATGATGGCTAGAAGCACATTACCTCTATCATTTTGGGGTTCGCTTTGCTCTCCGCGGCCCGTATTTTAAATATGGCCCCAACCAAAAAGGTGGAAAGGACACTTTTGAGATATGGCATGGAAGAGTTCCATCCCTATCATAATTAAGGGTTTGGGGTTGTGAGGCTTATGTTAAGACTCCCACCCCAAACAAATTGGAAGTCCGATCCACCAAGTGTATCTTTATTGGATATCCTAGAGATTCTATAGGATATTATTTCTATGATCCACTAGAACAAAAGGTGTTTGTTGCCAGAAAGGGTGAGTTCTTAGAAGCAAATTTCCTTATGGAGGGAATTAGCAGTAGAACAGTGGATCTTGAGGAGGATCAAGAACCACAACCCGATGCACGTTTGGCTGAAACTAGCACTCAACATGAGGATGTTGAAGTTGATCAAGTGGTTGATCAATACACACAAAATGTTCGTAGAAGTGGTAGAACTAGTAATCCACCTGAAAGATATGGATTTTTCATGGATGGATGCTATGTGGTAGATTCAGATGAACCAACCACATACCATGATGCAGTGTCCAATTTGGATTGTGACAAATGGCTTGAGGCCATGAACGTTGAGATGCAATCCATGTATGACAATCAAGTTTGGGAACTTGTTGTACCACCTCTTAATTCCAAGGTAGTTGGAAGTAAGTGGGTTTTCAAGAAGAAAACCGATATGTATGGAAACTTGGATACTTATAAAGCTAGACTTGTAGCAAAGGGTTTCACTCAAACTCAAGGGTTTGATTATGATGAAACCTTCTCACCTGTTGCAATGCTAAAGTCTATAAGGATATTGTTTTCCATAGCTGCTCATTATGATTATGAGATTTGGCAAATGGATGTCAAAACCGCTTTCCTAAATGGATATCTTGAGGAAGATGTTATATGGTTCAGCCTGAAGGTTTTGTCGATCCAAAACATCCTAATAAAGTATGCAAGATGTTATATTGGAGGAGTTTTGGGGTACTTTTGGTGTAGTGTTCTTCCTAACAAGAAGGTTTTAGCAAAGGGCTTTGGGTATACAAGCTTGAGGACCTCTACACTTGAAGTCTTGGTCGATTTTAGCATCCAAAATCTCCCTTTCTATGGTCGTTTTTGCTGCCGAATAAGGTAGTTATCACAGCTCATTGAAGCTGTGATTTTATGTAGTTTAACATACGTTCATAGCTTGTTTATTCACATATTAAGATCCTTTGATTTGGGTTTGTTTTTCATCTTATAACATCATTAAGAACATGAAATTTTCCGTTTATAAACATGTTATAATGCTATACTTCCGCTGCGTTTTTCAGAAAGTTTAAAAGGTTAAACTTGTTTATTTTGTGTTCTATCAAACCCATCATCACTATCTTGGAAGAACCCAAGACCAACAAGGCTTGGGTCTCCAATCAAAATTAATAATCTCATCTTGTGTGTAGGGACATCCATATGACAAGAACAACAATGTCTGGATTATGGACAGTGGATGCTCCGGGCACATGACAGGGAACAGATCTCTCCTTCAATAGTTTCAACACTATGATGGAGGTCCTATCCAATTTGGAGGAAGCCGGAGGATATATTTCTGACAGAGGGAGTATATCCAATGGTAAGTTAAAAGTTGACAAAGTTAACTTTGTCAAACAGCTTGAACACAATCTGTTAAGTGTTTCTTAGTTTTGTGATCAAAAGCATCAAATGCTTTTACAGAACATGAGTGCATTATTCTCAAACCAGAGATGACAATTCCTCTTGAATTGGTGCTTCTTAGATCTCCCAGGAAAGTGGATATGTACAAGCTGGATATGAACAATGCTTCCCTAATGGGTGATGTATCATGCTTTCTTTCCAAAGCTGATAGTGATGAGTCAACACTTTGGCATAAACGTATGTGTCATGTAAATTTTAAGAGAATGAACAAATTGGCTAAAAATAACTTGGTACATGGTTTGCCTAAAAAGGAAATTTTCTGCAAAGATAATTGTATTGCATGCCTGAAAGGGAAGCAACACAGGACATCTCATAAATCCAAAAGTGTTAACTCCATCATAACTCCATTACACTTATTCACCCACAAATTTTACAGCCCTAAAAGTTTCCTTTCTCCCAATTCACCCAAGCTCAAACTCTTCTACCTTCACATTCTCTCAATGGCCCTAAATCCTTAACACAACCAAGTCGCACTTCTTGACTCTTCAAGAGATGCGGACTTTTTTGAAATCATCTCCTTCCTCACCCAATTATCTTACTACACTGCCTTGACTGTTAATCCCATGGTTTACCTTAATCATATGACTGAATTTTGAGGTAACGGTCAGGTTGAAACCCTAAATGTGGTTCGTGTAATACGATCCTGCATTTGTGGCCAGGAGTTGGTCATCACTGAACAACTTATCAGGGAGCATTTGGAGCTTCATGATGAGGGTGCCCCTACTGAGTTCCCCAAGGCAGATTTAGACAGCACTTACATCCTCATGGGATATGGTAGAGACGTGAGCAGATCGACTGTCTACAAATTCAACTTCTCCTACAATTAGAAGTTCCTCCTGCACATTGTCCTTCACTGTCTGTCAAACAAATTTGGGGGATGGGACCGAATCCCGTATGAACTAGGGTGCTTAGTTCATGGATTGGTTAGAGGCCTCCGCTTCAACTACTCAAGACTTATGCTGACCAATCTCATTGGAAATCTATAGAGGGAAACATTCTTTATGTATCCTAGATTTCTTTAGCACATCAACAATTGTGAGCTGGACCAGAGTCGGCTTGTCTGTGCAGCCACTCTACCTGTCCCTCACATGAGGCCAACCATCTTCAAGACACTAAAGAAGGTATCCACCAACTTCACTAGAAGGTACACTTCTTTACCTCCTAGTATGTCTGAGCAAATAGCTCCTGGTGACATCCCTATTCACCCCACAGGCAATGAACCCACACCAGCAACTGCAAACACAATGCCAACACTACCTTCTCCTCCCTTCACCATCACCTATAAAAGACGCCCCAAACAAACCCTTGTTCAATCTACTCTGATTGAAGAAGCTCCTCCTGTTCAACCCAAAAGGCTAGAGTGGAACTTGGGATCCCACTCAGCCTGAGGTCTCACCATCCTTCACTATTGACCTTAATATGGGTCTTGAGTCTCCTTAGTCTTAAACCCATGAGCCCACTACCCAATCTGAAAGCCTTCAGGGTGAGTATTTACACTCCTTTGAGCAGCCAACAAGGGACAACCCCATTAGAGGCTCAATGCCTGTAGACATTGACCAAGGTCCCAGGTCACTAGGCTTAACCTCCTTATCTTTCACCGACCTTCTCTTCAAAACTGATGAAGAGATAACGTCCCTCATGGAAATGACGTTGATCTACAACACCCTCTCCAAGATCAACAGAGCCTAGAGAGACCTTTTATCTTCAGCCCCCATCAGCAAACCCTTACTGAGGTGAGTCCCATAGATGTGAAGGGGACTCATGCAGATTCAGTTGCCATTACAGAAGGTGGCTCAATGGACCTAATAGACAGTGGTAACATTTCTGAGATTGAATCTGTGGCAACCATGTCTTTTGATGACTCTAAAAGGGACATCATTAAGCAAGGGAAACCAGGGTGCCAGAAACCACATCTGGTGGTGAGGCTGAACATACTAGGTATGTTACCTTATCTCCCCATGATTCTTCAAAAGAAGATGAGGGAAGTATACAACTCTTCATTCAAGACCTACTATCTAAAGTCTCAAACTTGAATCCAAGGTTGGACTTTAGAAGAAAGGTCTGCCGCTCAGCAACTTGAGATTGATAATCTCAAGGCTCAACTAGCTGAGAAACAGATTGAGAGATCTGTTAGGCATGTACCTGTTCAGGTCTCCATGACCTCTTCCCCTAGCTCATCTAGCTCTCAAGATGATGCTACAAAAAAGGGGGAGAGTGTTCAGAGACAAACATCTGAGGAACCATAGAGCCAAACTTTGATTTCCAAATTCTCGGCTCCCATTACAACGTTTTTCGACATACGGTAGATTAGGGTTCTTGAAAATCGTGTTTTTGGGTCAAAGTGTCAAAACCTTCGATTTTGCAAAAACAACAGCCTTCAGTCGTGCGATTGAGCCACTATTGGCTCAATCGCACGACTGAACTCAAACGCACACCCGATTCGCATGATTGAACTCAGTCGCTCACTCATTCGTACGACTAAACAACCCCATTCGCTTGTCTCCAATCGCATACTCCATACGTATGACTAAATCCAATCACACGATTGAATTCATTTGCACCCCTCATTCGCACGAGTGATCCATATGTATAAGTCCATTCACACAAGTGAGCAAGTCTAGTTTTAAAGTTTAAAGTTTATAGAGATGGAAGATCAGTTCTCTGCTTTTTCTGCCGGAAGAGACTCTCGCATCTAGAACCTTCTGCTTGTGGAAAATGAAATTGGGAATCATAATAAACCACCTAAACTTATAACATTAGATGATTACCCACAATGGAAACAACGGTTTGAGATCTATCTAAATGGAGTTGATCCCAATCTTTGGGAATCCATTGAGACAGTTATAGTATGCCAGTTGGTGCTGATGGTGTTAAGCTAACTTTGGGAGGTATGACTGACAGTCAGAAAGCTAAGTACAACGCTGAAAAGAAGGTGTATGCTCTGTTGCCTCAGTCGATACCAAAAGATATTTGATCAGTTCACTGAGAACAAACATGCGAAAAAGTTATGGGCGGATTTGGAGAAACAATATGATGGGAATGCATTGTTAAAGGCATTAAAGGCAAAGGCTCTCAAGAAGGAGTTTGATAACTTCTCCTCAATAGGGAAAGAGAGTTTGGACGATATTATCGACAGATTCTATCGTCTGATGAGTGAGCTGCACACTCATGGGGTAACTACTTCTATGGAAGATAAAGTGTCAAGCTTTGCTGATGGTTTGCCAGAGAAATAGGACTCGTTTGTGTCTAATCTGAGATAGAACAATATTCTTGCAAAATTAGACATAAATGACTTCATACTGAAATTAAGGGAGGAGGAACTAAGGATGAAATATAGGTCACAGAAAGGATCCTACGACCAGAATCCTTCACTTTATAACTCATCTCCCACTCCAACCAGTTCAAGAGCACCACTTCAAACTGCCTTTGTGTCTAGTTCAGCAGCTCCTTCCCAAACCACAACTTCAGGACCAGAAACGTCAGGGTTATCTACTACCCAATATATAGTGCCCGAAGTCAATGCTACTAAGTTGAAGACCTAGAATCTTAGAAATATCACTGTGGAAGTTGAAAAGGAGCACATGGATCTTCTAGCAGCTGTTGTCCATTCCTATGATGGTCTAGTTGCAGGAAAGATTGGAAATTATCGTCTTGCAGATTTAGATTACGAACAGGTGGACAAAAATGAACTAGAGAGAATGGATATCATTTGGGCGTTGGCTAGTGCTGTCAGAAGGGCGAAAAAGTTTGTGAAAAAGACAAGATAGAATTTGGTAGCCACAAAAGACACAACCTTTGGGTTTGACAAAACCAATGTTACCTGCTTTAACTGTGGTGAAAAGGGGCATTTCAAACGTGAATGTGTAAAGCCCAAGAAAACAGGTAACGAAAATACATTCTTAATCTTCTACCGTCAAGACAAACCCACGAGTGGAGCTACCTCTTCAAACAAAGAGACAAAGGCCTTGACTGCTCAAGGTGATGAAGGACAGGATTGGACCTTCAGTTTTGTGTCTCTGGGTGAATTAAACATTGCCTGTGTTGAGGGATTGGATGATGGCTCGACGAGTGAAGGTGAAATCACAGTTGAACAAGTAACATCAGATAATAAAGAAGCTGTGAATATGGTAAATCAGTTGATTGAAGAAGAACTTAGATCGACATGTTCAGAATCTCCACCATCCGAAGAGTATAACTCTATATTGATGGCTGATTCAACTGATTCTTCACAGGTAAGTACAAAAGACCAACTTTTTGAAAATCATGCTTGTATTGAATGTAACAAATTTAGAGAAAGCATTGGTTTGAAATTGCTAGGTTATTAGACCATAATGATAGCTTAGTAAAGGATTTACAACTGTGCACAGAAGCTAATCGTATATTGAAAACAAATGAGTGCAGTTATAAAGAAAAAATAGAACTTTTAGGTAAACATCTAATGGAAACCAGGTTGTTGCTTTTAATTAAGCCAATGATATAAAGTTTTATTAAAATCTTTGGAAGAAACAAAGAAAGAAAAAGCAGTTTTAGAAGTCGAAGTAAATTCTTTAAAACAAAAACTACACAGTTGGACCGGTTCTTCTCACATACTTCAACACTTAGTGAAAGAACGAAATAATGGGAAGGGTTGGGTTACAAAGTAGTTCCTCCACCATATGAGATCATGTTAAATACAAAATGTAGACCTGTAAATAACAACCCAATTAAGGATCATGTGGTGTCCACTCCTCTAGTTAGTGATCCTGATTCCACGGGTAAACTGGTGAAACCTGTCATCAAAGGTAAGATGCCCGTTGAGAATCTAGATGATGCATTCAAAAGGGTGAGTGTAAGGTCATGTTCACCAATGTCTATTTCAGAACCCAAACCGATAAAACCAGTTAACCACAGACGTGTTAGTCATCAAAGTCCAACCAAAGGGCATGTTAAAAATGTTTAAAACGTCAAACCATTAATTTTGTTAATAAAAGTGATACATCTAAATGAGGAGTGACTAAATCTAACCAGACACATATCACACCTGTATCAAACTCAACTCCACATAAGTAGTTTCCTCAACATGTAAAAGGGAGATCATGCTACAGTTGTGGAAAGAGAGGACACATCTCTTCCAACTGTCCTTATTATCAGACTCCCAGACATAAAATTGAACTTCATGACACAAAACCAAGTTCTTCAAAAAGGAGTTCTATTACTCCACCAAAAAGAATTAATGAACCTAAAGTTCAAACTGTATGCCAGTCGTCTGTTTCTCACAAACAGGCATTACACAAAACTAGCTTATGGAATGAAAAGTCAAGTACATTGTCTGATAATGAGAACAATAAGTGTTAGGATCGTGTATTGAACAAAATACTAACTGATTAACGTGTATACCGAATTAAATAGTGCGGAATCCTATTTGATTGGTGATCCAATCAGTGAGAACGCACATAGAAACAATTATGTATTGAATCTAAATGTTAAGAATCGATTAGGAATCGATATACTACGATCTATGAACTTGGAACCGGTTCTTAGAGGTCTCTGGAAGGCTAGGGTACATCTGGGTATCTAAATATTCAAAGTGTTATGTTTTTCCACGATTTAAGTGGTATTTATAGGTTAGGGTTTCTCAATCGTGCGACTGGACCATTTGCATGGTTCAGTCGTGCGATTGAGTCATGCGGTTGATCCATTCGCACGACTGAGTGTTCAGTCGTGCGACTGAGTCAATCTCATGTTTCAATCATGCGACTGATCCAGTCTCCTGGTTCAATCGTGTGATTGAGTCATTCGTATGAAGTTGTTCATGCGTATGGTCCATTAGCATGGGCCATTCGCATGATAACTTCATATTACTAAGTTTGAATGTATTCATTATCATTACATTATTTATGTTAGTTCAAACAACCACAAACCTATATAATCAATTTGATAATCATTAAAAAACTAATTAATAAAATTTAAAACATTATAAACACAACCAAACATTTGCATTTCATTAAGTACCCAACTATTACATAAGTGTAAGACAATAAGACATATTACATTAAGATCAGAATCAAGGTACACATGTATCAACAAACTCCCCCTTGGACCTAGATTCATCTATTATCTTACATTCTTTATAACCTCCTCGTACTTCTTGTACTTCTCCTATCTTGTGACTCCTGCATGTATTTCAAATGCAAAGTAGAGCCATATCACATTTTGGAATCGGAGGGCTTGTATAATATCCTACGTGTCATAGAACATGGCCACTTGTATAGAGTGTAAACATCATCAGCTGACAAGTTGGTAAGCCACATCGGGTCAAATACCCTGATAGTATCCATCCTGCCCTCTTTGTTCAGAACTATGACAACTTTCCCTGTTCTCCAATCATAGTACCACCACTTAAAGTGTGGAGTGAAGTCCTATGGCATTTCCCTGAGAGGGATTCTTGACATTGTGCGTGGAGGTCTCCACTTCAGCACTATCTTTGGCTTTCCAGTTATGGGATCAACTTCAGACCGTCTGATATACCTCGTAGGTTGTTGAGGTTTGAAGTTGAACCACCTGGTGTGGTACTCTTTCTTCAAGGCAGCCTCAAACCAGCCTGACATCTTTCTCAGGTCAGCATATAACAGTTTAGCCAGCTAGTTGAGCTCAAAAATAGGTAGAGACTTTAGATCATGCGGGAATCTAAAGTACTCAATAACCTTCTCTCTCTTTACCGTGTATACATTCAGATCATCAAAATGGGCCCCCGTGATAATCTTGCCTGACACCTTGTGATGTTTCGTCACTTTGTAGAGCTTGGTGTAGACATTCGGTTAAGGAGCAGCGCGTTAGGCTCGGATCTCCTCAAAACATGCAGCCCATTCAACCTTTCTGATATCAACATCGGTGTTTGAGGCTTGGGCTTATTCTTCAACCTTCTCGGACTCTTGCTCCATCTCATCTAATATTCAAATGTATCACCGACCAGGGAAATACCTAGATTGGGGGACCACATTTCCTTCTTTGTCAGCGTACTCGGGATAGTGCTCTGCAGTGATGTCCTCGATCTCTATCTCATCAATGTCGTTCAGCTCGTCGTCACGGGTTTCTTCAAAAGTTGGAGCGTCCTTGCCAATCTCATCGGGATTGAGCTTGAACATTTCTTCTAGTTACTCATCAGTAAGATCATGAATTATTTTCCCTTCTTCAGGGATATAACTCACTGATCTCCTAACAATCCCTTGCACATCAAGAATCATGGTTAGTTGAGTCTTGACCTGCTGAAGGGGAGCAACGTCGTATTCGTCCTTCTGAAAATTTGGATCTGATTGATTTAGACATGTAACACAACAATCATTAGTTAATAATCAAAACAGAACCATATTAAACAAAATATAAACATTTATTACATTAACTTGATACAAGATTCAAATACATATGATTTAAATAACATAAACAACTAAGTATTACTCTGTCTTGTATCAGTGCTCCTCTGCTGATGGGGCTGATGTGGAGGCACCTTGGTCTTGAGCCCTTTTGCTCCTCCTTTCACTTGTAGATGTGGCACCCGCAGCAGAAGTATCATCATCATCATCATCATCAACATCATCATCAGCATCATCACCAGCATCTGCATCATCCCCATGGTCATCACCATCATCATCATCATAATCATCACCACCATCATCTCTATCTTCCTCTCTGATCTTTAGGGGCTCCTCCTTTGACCCTTTGAGCCTTAGCATGATGGTCTTGTTGGTTGCCTCCAACTCCTCTATCCTTTTGGCAGAGTGGACATGTTGCTCCTGGAGTTGGGACATCTCTGAGCTTTGTGCAGCAATCTGCTGAGCCTGCTGAGATATCTGCTGAGATTGTGCAGCAGTAAGATCTACTAGCTGATGAATTTGGGTAGTCTTCTTGTCATCGGCTGCCAACAGCTTCCTCACCATACGGTTAAGTGCCGAGAGCTATTCCTCTACCCCACTAGGAGGTAGAGAGGATCCAGATGGGAAAGAGGGTAAGATGACGGTCCTGCTGGATGGCTAGTGGTGGTGGTGGTAGTAGTAATGAAGATTGGGGGTGGTATAGATAAAGGTGGTGGTAGATGAGTGAAGATTGGGGGTGGTATAGATGAAGGTGGTGGTGGATGAGTGAAGATTGGGGGTGGTATAGATGAAGGTGGTGGTGGATGAGTGAAGATTAGGGGTGGTATAGATAAGGTGGTGGTGGAGTGGGTGTGGTAGTTGTGGTAGTAGTGGTAGTAGATGGAGTGGTGGTAGTGGGTGGAGTGGTGGAAGTGGAGGTAGTAGTGGTGGTGGTGATGAATGTCATCCTCCTCTTCTTCTTCTTCAACCCATGGGGTTAAGCCATCCTTTTCTTCCTCAAGCCCTTCAAGGTGGATGCTCCCTCTGGAATGCTACTGGACTGATCGGGAGCATAAGGAGGATCAGTGTCAGCCTCCCTAGTCTCGCCAGGGCGTCCTCCAACCTCCCGAATACCTCAGTCGGTGGCAACCACCTGACTCCCTACTGTCTGAGTTAGGGGCTCCTCATCCGTCTCATCATCCTCATCAAGACAAAAGTCTTGATGGAACCCCGCAGCCTCTGTTCCATATTGGGTGGTTAGTGGAGATGGTATATCAGTAGTGGGGGCCCTCAGTTGAGTAGGCCCTGCATCTCCACCATCAGCGTTGTCGTCGTTTTCGGAGTCATCTTCAGGGAGCTCCAACTGCTCGACATCCGAATCACTGTCTACGTGGTGCCGTTTACGCCTCCCCGGTGCGACATAGTCCACCTTGGCCAGATGGCCTATGAGTCTCTTTATCGGGTGTTTGACCTGCTTTCCTGGTATACCTTCATACGACCCAGTGTCGTATCATCCATATCTCCAATGCCACAGCGTCATGGCTCTCCTTGGGCAGTGTGGGCATCTTCTCATCAAAGATCATCTGTAAAAATCTAGGGTACATGCATAAACCCTCTTTGCCCTTCACCTCCAAGTTCTCTATCAGGTAAGAGAAAATCATGCTAGAAAAACTAAAGGGGTGGTTCAATACCAGTGCCACATAGGCATTTTGGATCTGGTCTGAAAGGTCATCGTACCCACCCCATCGCGACGCCAGGCACTTGAGGATGACATGTGCCAAGTACTTGTACTGGGGACACAGGTTGCTCTTGTTGATCACCCTTGCATTGATATCCCCAGCGTACTTCATCCTCAAGAAGCACCCTCTCACCGTCAGTGGGTAAATTCTGATGGGGTGGTCTGTATCATCTCCCAACCCAAGTACACGCTGAATGTCCTCAACAGTGATCTCTATATCCATCCCAAGATAGAACTCCTTATGCTGTATGACTCACGTGATCGATTAACCAATGCACCCTTTTAGAAGGCTTGTTGTATAGACCTGTAAGGAGTGATGGTGTAGATATCGCTTTGTGGATCCGGGATCGTTCGAGGAAAGCAATGATCCTTACAAAATCGGCTAGATGAGCACAGATGTTGTGCTTGGGGTTGATGGACCATCTATCAGCCATCAATCCGAAACACAAGACACATAAACATTAGCTAATCATATGACACAAATTAGTTCTAATTAACTTGGTTGAATTCATTCTGGTTCATTCATGCGATTTAACCATGCGACTGTGTTCAGTCGGTTGTCTTGGCATGCGACTGGATTCAATCGGGTGACTAAGCAGGTGACTGAGTTCAATTGGTTGACTGAGCCTGCAATTGGTTTACTCGGACGACTGAGCTCATCTGTATGGTCCATTCTGTCGATTGAGCCATTCGACCAGCTCAATCGTGCGATTGGAGTTCATCCTGGCGACCAGTCGCATGACCCACTGTTCGGTCAACTGTGATTTGATTTTTACCCAGTTCTTGAAATTAGACATCGTGTAATGGATCTTTAGACTTTCAATCATTATACTAATAACCTAATAACTTCAATTTCAACATTTTACTTGGTTTAGTTAGGTTTAGTCCATTCACAGTTTGGTTCTTGTTTGGTCCAATTTCTTGATTTTTGGAGGCCAATCGATGGAGTTTTTGGCATGGGTACACCGCATTTTACTTGTATAATCACCAACAAAAGTCAGAATATCAAGAGAAGTCGGAAACTTTGGTCTAATGAAATTTGGGCAGAGTAACGGTAAGGTGTGCGATATTAGGGCAATTGGGGGTGATGAGTTGAATGCGATCGACTGTGGCCCTATTTATACTGAATCTGATTTCAATCGGCCGACTAGACCCATTCGCTTGGTTCATTCGGACGAATGGACCTCGGTCGTGCGATTGGCTCAGTCGATCACATTCAGTTGGCCGACTGGATTTCAGTCGGGCGACTGACTCATTCGCATAGTTCCATTCGGTTGAATGGCTCATTCCGATAATCCATTTAGGTGAATGGTTCATACTCATGTGCCATTCGGCTGTTTAGTGCATGAGTATGGTCCATTCGTACGGTTGGTCCATACTCATGGTCCAGTCGTGCGATTGGATCATACTCGTGATTTTGAATTTATGACCATTTCTCACTTAACCCTTTTTAACTTTTGATTAAACTTTATGAGCATTTGACCATCTCAGACATGATCATTTTAATTTGAAAAACTTATGACCATCTCAGACATGATCACACCCCAACCTTGACGGCGGAATCGTCGAGATGTGAGGGTTAGGATTGTTCACAACCACATAACGCTATATTTAAGTGTAAATATTTAAAATTATAAGTTTCAAAAGTCATTACAAACATAAGTCTCAAAACATGAAATAATCCCAAATAAAACAAAACGTAGCATAACATTTATTTACTTAACTAGGTCCAAGTCCTAGTTTTATTTCCAAGCTTCAAAAGTCCACTTTAAACTTGGGGATTTCCTCAAACATGATAAAAATAAAAGGGTCAACTATAAATAGTTGGTGAGTTTCCAAGGTTTTTATACATAATATGATAAAGTTACAAGTAGCAATTCATGTCATAGGTCATAAGCAAGCAAGGTTATAGAACACATATCGTCATAACCAAACCTTGACTTGTTTACAAGTATAAAAGATTGGCTAAGTGTATTGGTTCCCATGATGAACAAGCATACGTCATCAGGAGCCGGCAATACCTCGGCTTTAGCACCAAATAGGCTTGTCAGGCCCAAAGATCTAAGACGTCGCCAGGCTAACAATAGTTAATGATTGTAAACAAACTATGTATCTCATATAAACGCTTACAATACACAAATAACCATGACATAATAATAAGATGAATTGCATGTGCTTACAAGTCTCAAACGTTTATAAATGTACAATGTATAGATAATCATGTTTCACCCCAAAGTAGTGTGAAATAAAATAAAATGGGGCAAGGAAAAATCACATGACAATAAATATATAATGGCGATTAATAAGAATAATAACAAGCGTCGCTCCAAGGTGTATCGTCACAAGACACCTAAATATATATATTTACAAGATTAAAGCTTTACAATAAATTAACAAGGACTAAGAAACTCAACTTGATGTTTGGGGTTTTGTTAATTATTATTGTCAAATAAGAACCCAATTATATTCCCGTGGGAACGATTTTATTATATTTTATATATAAATATATAGATTGATAATAACTTTTATAACAATTTTGTAATGTTTATAAAGTTTAAATTAAATTTTATCACTAAATAAAATGAACACAATTAAGAAAAAAACTTATAAAGGTAATGTTTGGAATAATAATAGTTTATATAACTTAAACTAGTATTTAAATTCTAAATTTTTTATAAAAACATTCTAACTATATTATTAAATTTAGGATAATAATATAAAGGTATTTTTTTTAAACAAATTACAGAAAAATGTTTAAATAGTTTTAAAAGAAACAAAGCTTATGAAATGATTTTTCCTAATTTTTAGAAATTTTTTTAATATTAAATTTGAAGGCCAAAAAGCCTAAAAAGTTTTTTTTATTTTAAATAAAACAGAGGGTGCCCGGGTTCGAACCCGGGACCTCTAAGTGGAGATGGAAGCGTTTAACCAGTGAACCAAGGCATCCAGCCGCGTTAGTGTTCGCGTTTAAATTGATTAAAAGCTTACTTAAACAAAACCCCCAAATCCTTAAGAACCCTAGAACCCAATCGATCAAAATTGATCATCAATTCGAGGTTGTTGATCGAATTAACCATGGGGCTTTTGTTCCCCGACCAAAATCGAGTTTAAACATGTGTTTAATCACCTGTTTGTAGATTAATTGATTATGAACAATTGTTGAACCCAGCCGCGACCACAACGAGGCTCGATTGTTAGGCAAACGTTGATGGAAATCAAATTGAACTCGTGGGAGGCTTTGAATAGTGTTCTTGATGCAAAACCCCTAATCAATTGGAGTTTAAAACACTCGGAAGGTGGCTCTCGTTTAGCTTGCAGGTCCGCGACGAACAGGGTAATCGAACAAGGTGAATTCGTGGGTTTCAGGTGTAATTGGTACTTGCAACAGATTAGACTTAGATAAACGGTCGTTAGTGTTGAATTAATTGGCTTATTATTGGTGATTAAGGCTCGAATGATTATGGAGTTTAAGGTTTCGGTTATACATTCAATTGGAGTTTGTAACCGGTTGATAAACGCATTTAAGTGACATCTTCAGGTTCGAATCATGTTTCCGATCGGTTGCCATGATTTTGGGGGTTTCAATTCGAAAGAAAATTACGGTTTTAGGGCCACCGGACTCCGGCCGGAGGGTGGCCGGAGTTGTGGCCGGAAAAACGCGAGTAAAGGGGTTTGGAGTTTTAAAATTTACATGTTTGATCCCTGTGGTTTTAACAGTTAGCATTTTATGTACAAACTTTAATATTAAAGTTTCTAATTTGGCATTAAATCCCCCTTGTAGTTTAATAGTTGTCATTTTATGCTTAAAAGTTAAAATTTAAGTTTCCAAATTGGCAAATAGACCCCTTTTTTTAACATTAAACTAACTTGTTAATTTTTATAACTTACCATTTATATTATTATTATTATTATTATTATGGTAACAATATTATTATCATTATTATCAATGTTAAGCAAATTAGTTTATTAACACCCAATTAACTCAAAAAGCCCTCAAAGTTTCATAAATGACATAAATGATCCTTACAAGAACTTAACAAGGTTAACGCCTAATTTAACAAAAGTATAAGATGCTACAGTTACTAACTGACCTATTCTCCCCCTAAAATTTTAAAACCGTAACCATCCAGAAGGGGTTGTTATATAAAAAGCTTGAAGACATCCAGAAGAATGAGCTCCAGTTACTCCTTGAAGGCAACCATCCTGATGAATTTGTATATAGGGAGGTAACTACGGTGGAGCTGAAAAATGGCAGGACCATGAAGTACTTATCAGAGTACTATGGTCCAGAGTTCTTCTTCGAAGGAGGAGTAGAAGAACTCTCTCAGGAGGAACAAGTTGTTCTCCTTGAGGCCTATGTTCGAGAGTCATACAGACTCATTATGGGGAAGTAAATCTCATGAATGGGATAACAACTCTGTGTCCAGTTCCCCAAAATAGAGTTCCCATTCATACCCTGCCAAACAAATATCTGAGATTTCTTCCCAGGCCGGAGCTTACATGGGTCATCTTCTCTACTGATCAAGAAGGAAAAAGACCAACATTTTGCCAACAATAAGTGGATAATAAATAATTTAGAGGTTTTGGCTGCATTGGTTCAGGGGGAGTTTGTTGGACCAAAAGAACCAATGAGCCAAGATCAGAAAACCTCTAAGTCCCACATGGTATCACAACAACTGCTAAAAGCCTCATCAGTAGTTTGACAAGTGCTGAAGACTTCAATAGCTAAAGATCAAGTGCTGAAGACTTAGACTGCTGAAAGACTAAAGTGCTGAAGTACAACAGCTGAAGAACACAAGTGCTGAAGCTGAAAGACTAAGTGCTGAAGTACAACAGCTGAAGAACACAAGTGCTGAAGCTGAAAGACCAAAGTACTGAAGTACAACAGCTGAAGAACACAAGTGCTGAAGCTGAAAGACCAAAGTACTGAAGTACAATAGCTGAAGAGTTTACAAGTGCTGAAGATCAACAACTGATGTACAAAGTCTGAAGACAAAGACTGAAGACATCAGCTGATGATATCTACTGAAGTCATCAGCTGATGAAACATCTGAAGGTCAAAGTCTGAAGATCAAGTACTGAAGCCTCAGTAGTTTGTCACAACTGCTGAAGAGTACTTCTTCAGTAGTTGTGATATCAGTAGTTTTATATTTCTAGTTTCAGTAGTTTTATGTTTCAGTAGTTTTGTAAAACGACTGAAGAGCTTGTTCTTCAGTCGTTGTAGTTTCAGTAGTTTTATATTCTGTACTTAACACTCTGATATGTTCTCAGTAGTTGTGAACATTTCAGTAGTTTGTTAAGTGTTAGTTATTTCTGTATTAGATCTGCCAGTTGTCACTTTCCCGTGATAACAGCAGCGATTGCACTCTATATAAGGAGTGCCAACCTATTGTAATAATTGGATGAATGACAGGAATGATATGAATGATTTGATTAGAAATATTCTATATCTATAAACATTCCTTGAATCAGAAATATATATTCTCTCACTATAACCGTATGTGATCTTAATGTATACAAGTATCGATCTCTTGCTACAATTTGTCTAATTCCTGTTCGTATTCCGCTGCTTTGAACCCTAATACATCAAACTTGTGATCGCTGATCCTGTCAGAGTTTGATGAGCTTCGTTCATGATGAAGGTACGGAGGTTATCGCGATTTGGAACCCAAATTCGATTTGCGAAGTACATCAATCCATTAGGTTTCATTTCCAACTGGGTTAGAAGATTATGCTCCAATTCATCCTTCATTCTTCCTTCTCGTTGTACCATTTGTTGAGCCTCCAGGATACTAGACTCGATGTCACTATCTATCCTCAGGTTTTGTAGTAGTACGGTGGTCTTGTTGACATCAAGTCGGATCTCAGTATCGAACTCACTCAAAGTGTCAAACCAATGACGTCGATCGCGAATTTCTTGGAATGAGATCATCTTGTTGTGGATCTTTCGGCTTAATGCATCGGCTACAACGTTGCTTTCCCAGGATGATAACGAATGTCACAATCATAGTCACTAATCAACTCCACCCAATGACGTTGTCTCATGTTGAGATCTTTTTGATTGAAAACGTGTTGAAGGCTTTTGTGATCGGTGTAGACTATACATTGCGTACCATACAGGTAGTGCCTCCAAATCTTCAAAGCAAATACAACAGCACCAAGCTCGAGATCGTGTGTTGTATAATTCACCTCGTGAACCTTCAATTGTCTCGATGCATAAGCTATGACCTTCCCTCGTTGCATGAGAACACACCAAGGCCTTGTTTAGATGCATCACAATACACAGTGAAATCGTCGTTTCCATCGGGTAGGGTCAATATAGGAGCATTGCACAACTTATGCTTTAATGTTTCAAAAGCTTCTTCTTGCTCGGAACCCCACTCGAATGGTTTATTCTTTTGTGTCAAAGTAGTGAGCGGTTTCGCGATCCTCGAGAAATTGGCAATGAATCGCCGATAATAACCAGCAAGACCAAGAAAAGAACGAACTTCGGTAGGAGTTGTAGGAACACACCAATTTTTCACAGCTTCCACCTTTGCAGGATCAACGTGAATTCCTTGACTATTCACCACGTGTCCTAGAAATTGAACTTCCTCGAGCCAGAAGTCACACTTCGAGAACTTCGCGTACAATTGCTCTTTCTTCAACAATTCAAGAACCAATCTCAAATGTAGTTCATGATCGGTGTTGGACTTGGAATAGATAAGTATGTCATCAATGAAGACGATCACAAACTTGTCTAGATAAGGCTTGCATACCCGGTTCATGAGATCCATGAAGACCGCAGGAGCATTGGTTAAACCAAAAGGCATCACCATAAATTCATAGTGTCCATAACGAGTACGAAAAGCGGTCTTTGGGATATCACCATCGTGGACTCGCAATTGATGATAGCCAGAACGTAAATCGATCTTCGAGAAAATAGCAGCTCCTTGAAGTTGGTCAAACAAATCATCGATGCGAGGAAGAGGATAACGATTCTTGATGGTAAGCTTGTTAAGCTCACGATAATCGATGCACATACGAAACGATCCATCTTTCTTCTTCACGAAAAGAACATGTGCACCCTAAGGCGAAGAACTAGGACGGATGAAGCCTTTCTCGGACAGCTCTTGCAGTTGACAAGAGAGTTCTTGCATTTCCGATGGTGCAAGCCGATATGGTGACTTGGCCACGGGGTTTGCTCCCGGTATCAAGTCAATTTTAAACTCGACTTCACGCACGGGAGGTAAACCACTAAGGTCATCGGGAAATACTTCAGGAAAGTCTCGTACGATAGGGACATCCTTAAGTTCTTTCCCTTTGACTTTTGTGTTGACCACGTAAGCCAAGAATGCCATGTACTTCTTGCTTAAGCACTTTCGGGCTTGAGTGCAAGACATGAGTTTAAGCCCTTTGGAAGATTTTTCACCGAACACCTTCAACGTATCTCCAGAGGGTAACGGTATACGAATGCACTTCTCGAAACAAATGATCTCGGCATGGTGTTTGGCTAACCAATCCATACCAATGATGATGTCAAAGCTTCCAAGTTTCACAGGGATAAGATCGATAAGAAAATCATGCGTGTCAAACTTAAGATGCAATCACGAACGATAACGTCAACGGTGATCGGTTCTCCATCGGCAACTTCAACAGTAAGAGGTCTTTCTAGTTTTGTATGTGACTTAGCAAGTATGGGTTCAAACTCTAATGAAACAAAACTTTTATCGGCTCCAGAATCAAATAGGACATAGGCATAAGTTTTGTTAATAAGGAACATACCTGTTCAATTTTTAAGGTATTTAACAATACAGGTAAAGTATGAAATGAATCGGATCACAAAAGTTAAAGGTGAGTTAACGTACCATTCACCACATCGTTGTTTGCTTGTGCTTGGTTAGCATTGATGTTGAAAGCACGTCCTCGGGCTTGTGGAATATTACCCACAAGACGAGGGCATTGTGGGCGAAAATGGCTAGGTTCCCCACAGTTGTAGCAAACACGGTTCGTGACCACAACGGCATTGTTAGGTGCACGGTGGCAAGTCGCCACCAAATGACCATATTTACCGCATAAGGTGCAGATGCGGCATGGTTGATTCCCAGGATGATGATATCTACACGTGTTGCACATAGGCTGAGGACCAGCATAAGCCCTAGCCCCAGGCACTTGCGCCATAGGTGCAGTCGTAGGTAGAAGTTGTCCTTGGGGTTGTTTGGGTGCAGCCACGGCATAGTTGCATGCCGGTGTGAACTTGAGTTTTTGTTGTTGTTGTTGTTGTAAGACGGTTCAGCTTTGGTCTCCTTAACAGTCGCAGTCGCCGTCTTCTCTACCTTCTTTGCACCCTTCACAGACATGGTGCCCGCTCGTATATGGTTCTCGGTGAGTTGAGCGGTGATAGTAATGGATTCTTCCAAGGTTGTGGGTCGGCTACCCACCACAGCATCTTGAATTTAGGGTGGTACACCCTTAATGAACTTCTCGATGTTGCGGGGGACAGTGTCGACCATGTGAGGCAGCAATATACTCACTCATGATGCCTAGTTGAGTAGGCCAAATGATCACCATCGTTTTTTTCAAATTCCAAAATTCCTCCTCCAACTTTTGCAGTTCGCTTCTCGGGCAGAACTTCGCGATGGCGATGTTCTTGAACACTTCCCATGTAAGTGCTAGAATAGCATCGGGTCCACGATTCCTCCTCTCCCTGTTCCACCAGGTGAGAGCCCTTTGTTGGAACATGCTAGTGGTATAACGAACTTTGAGTGCATCGGGACACTCACAATTGATAAAGGTATTCTCCATGCTTTCGAACCACTCAAGAAGACTAGTGGCTCCTTCCTTGCCACTAAAACTAGTGGGCTTGCAAGAGCTAAAATGTTTGAAAGTGCAAGTTTGATTATTCCCGTGTTGATTGTTCCTGTTTTGGTTGTTGCTATTCTCTCCATGACCATTTCCATTGTTGCTAGCGTTGGTCATTAAGGTGCTATTAAGTTTAGCAACCATGGTCGGGATGACAGCAACCATTTGTCGAGCAATCATGGCGGCTAACTTACGATCAGAACTTCCACGCTTTCCATGATGACGAGACATGCTGGAATATACAAATGAGTTAGATATGAGAATTGAAATAACAAGGATCTATGTTTAAGAAGAATAAGGCAAAAGTTGTAAGGCACATGGAATGGTTCCATTTGATAACGCATTACCATTGGGAAACGTTAACACATCAAGGTAAGTTGACCCACTCGCTTTAGAAATTTGTGTATGTTGACAATAGTTTATCACTCATTCCAGAAATCCCCAGGTAAGCATAACTAGTCCCGTAGGATTTATGCGATATGCTTGCCTTAGCCCGAGGGCCTTTTGCCAGGAAGTCCAGAATACAGGTGTCTATGTGTCACACAAATTTCTTAAGTTCATGTAATCAAAACCTTGATGAGATTTAACATAGATTAGACATAAGTCTAAAGATTCAAATCATAAGTATAAGCATAAGTTCCCCACGTGTTGATGAGAATAAGATCAAGAAGTTTCATTTGTCGGGGAGAGTCAAAGAGTCAAAGTTAAGTTTAGGAAGACAAGTAACAAAGTTTAGACAATTACAAGGCAACCTATGCTAAGGCATCAAGTTGCACATAAGTAAGGTATAGCATTATGTAGCATGTAACAATATATATATTTCCAAGAATATAAATATTATCCTATGAGGTTCATGCATGAGCTATAGTCTAGGTCACCATTACTAATACCTAAATCCCTATAGTTATGGGCTCTGATACCAATCTGTCACACCCCAACCTTGATGGCGGAATCGTCGAGATGTGAGGGTTAGGATTGTTCACAACCACATAACGCTATATTTAAGTGTAAATATTTAAAATTATAAGTTTCAAAAGTCATTACAAACATAAGTCTCAAAACATGAAATAATCCCAAATAAAACAAAACGTAGCATAACATTTATTTATTTAACTAGGTCCAAGTCCTAGTTTTATTTCCAAGCTTCAAAAGTCCACTTTAAACTTGGGGATTTTCTGAAACATGATAAAAATAAAAGAGTCAACTATAAATAGTTGGTGAGTTTCCAAGGTTTTTATACATAATATGATAAAGTTACAAGTAGCAATTCATGTCATAGGTCATAAGCAAGCAAGGTTATAGAACACATATCGTCATAACCAAACCTCGACTTGTTTACAAGTATAAAAGATTGGCTAAGTGTATTTGGTTCCCATGATGAACAAGCATACGTCATCAGGAGCCGGCAATACCTCGGCTTTAGCACCAAATAGGCTTGTCAGGCCCAAAGATCTAAGACGTCGCCAGGCTAGCAATAGTTAATGATTGTAAACAAACTATGTATCTCATATAAACACTTACAATACACAAATAACAATGACATAATAATAAGATGAATTGCATGTGCTTACAAGTCTTAAACGTTTATAAGTGTACAATGTATAGATAATCATGTTTCACCCCAAAGTAGTGTGAAATAAAATAAAATGGGGCAAGGAAAACTCACATGACAATAAATATATAATGGCGATTAATAAGAATAATAACAAGCGTCGCTCCAAGGTGTATCGTCACAAGACACCAAAATATATATATTTACAAGATTAAAGCTTTACAATAAATTAACAAGGACTAAGAAACTCAACTTGATGTTTGGGGTTTTGTTAATTATTATTGTCAAATAAGAACCCAATTATATTCCCGTGGGAACGATTTTATTTATATTTTATATATAATATATAGATTGATAATAACTTTTATAACAATTTTGTAATGTTTATAAAGTTTAAATTAAATTTTATCACTAAATAAAATGAACACAATTAAGAAAAAAAATTATAAAGGTAATGTTTGGAATAATAATAGTTTATATAACTTAAACTAGTATTTAAATTCTAAATTTTTATAAAAACATTCTAACTATATTATTAAATTTAGGATAATAATATAAAGGTATTTTTTCAAACAAATTACAGAAAAATGTTTAAATAGTTTTAAAAGAAACAAAGCTTATGAAATGATTTTTCCTAATTTCTAGAAATTTTTTTAATATTAAATTTGAAGGCCAAAAAGCCTAAAAAGTTTTTTTTTAAATAAAACAAAGGGTGCCCGGGTTCGAACCCGGGACCTCTAAGTGGAGATGGAAGCGTTTAACCAGTGAACCAAGGCATCCAGCCGCGTTAGTGTTCGCGTGTAAATTGATAAAAAGCTTACTTAAACAAAACCCCTAAATCCTTAAGAACCCTAGAACCCAATCGATCAAAATTGATCATCAATTCGAGGTTGTTGATCGAATTAACCATGGGGCTTTTGTTCCCCGACCAAAATCGAGTTTAAACATGTGTTTAATCACCTGTTTGTAGATTAATTGATTATGAACAATTGTTGAACCCAGCCGCGACCACAGTGAGGCTCGATTGTTAGGCAAACGTTGATGGAAATCAATTGAACTCGTGGGAGGCTTCGAATAGTGTTCTTGATGCAAAACCCCAATCAATTGGAGTTTAAAACACTCGGAAGGTGGCTCTCGTTTAGCTTGCAGGTCCGCGACGAACAGGGTAATCGAACAAGGTGAATTCGTGGGTTTCAGGTGTAATTGGTACTTGCAACAGATTAGACTTAGATAAACGGTCGTTAGTGTTGAATTAATTGGCTTATTATTGGTGATTAAGGCTCGAATGATTATGGAGTTTAAGGTTTTGGTTATACATTCAATTGGAGTTTGTAACCGGTTGATAAACGCATTTAAGTGACATCTTCAGGTTCGAATCATGTTTCCGATCGGTTGCCACGATTTTGGGGGTTTCAATTCGAAAGAAAATTGCGGTTTTAGGGCACCGGACTCCGGCCGGAGGGTGGCCGGAGTTGTGGCCGGAAAAACGCGAGTAAAGGGGTTTGGAGTTTTAAAATTTACATGTTTGATCCCTGTGGTTTTAACAGTTAGCATTTTATGTACAAACTTTAATATTAAAGTTTCTAATTTGGCATTAAATCCCCCTTGTAGTTTAATAGTTGTCATTTTATGCTTAAAAGTTAAAATTTAAGTTTCCAAATTGGCAAATAGACCCCTTTTTTTAACATTAAACTAACTTGTTAATTTTTATAACTTACCATTTATATTATTATTATTATTATTATTATTATTATTATTATTATTATGGTAACAATATTATTATCATTATTATCAATGTTAAGCAAATTAGTTTATTAACACCCAATTTAACTCAACAAGCCCTCAAAGTTTCATAAATGACATAAATGATCCTTACAAGAACTTAACAAGGTTAACGCCTAATTAACAAAAGTATAAGATGCTACAGTTTCTAACTGACCTATTCTCCCCCTAAAATTTTAAAACCGTAACCGATTTACGCTTTTTAAGATTTTAATAGGCAACCAAATAACATCAAGTTAATTAACTACTTAAAGTTAAACAAATAAATAAAGAAAATAAAAGTAAAAGTTAAAAGAAAATTTTGACAATACGCATCGGACTACACATGGTCATCTTCGGGAATTACATCACTTTTCTTTTTAACACCGTTGACCTCTAACAAATATAAAAAACGTGGTTTATCAAAAGCCTTTACATAGAGGTCAGCGCGTTGAAAATCAGTATTAATTTTAATGACATCGATTAAGTTCTTTTCAAAGCAATCACATATAAAGTGATATTTTATGCCGATGTGTTTGGTCTTAGGATGTTGGACCGGATTTTTAGTTACTATAATCGCAACAGAGTTATCAACAAAAATAGGAGTAGAAGAGAATTTCAAACCGCAGTCCCGCATTTGCTGTTGAATCCATATGATTTGTGAACAACAACTTGCAGCAGCAACGTATTCGGCTTCACAGGTTGACAACGCAACTGAGGTCTGCTTCTTACACTGCCAGGTCACTAATCTCCTCCCAAAGAATTGACATCCCGCTGATGTAGACTTGTAGTTCATCTTTCAGCCACCGTAATCCGAGTCACTATACGCTATCAGCTCAAAGTCATCGTCATGAGGATACCATAACCCAAGTGTTGGAGTACCCTTTAGATAACGAAAGATCCTTTTGACCCCTATCAGATGGTTAACTTTTGGATTTGCCTGATATCTTGAACATAAACATGTCACATACATAATATCAGGTCTTGAGGCAGTGAGGTACATGAGAAATCCAATCATCCCTCAGTACATGGGGCATCGACCAGATTACCGTTCTCGTCGGGTGCTACATCATGGTTTGTAGCAAGTGGAGTCCGAGCTGTGGAAGCATTCTCCATGTCAAACCGACTGAGGATATCTCCTACATACTTGGTTTGATGTAGGAAAATCCCTTTTGTGTTTGATCAACTGTAAGACCCCGTTCCCGGGACGCTTATAGTTGGATCCTCATCGCACATAAAACATATAATTACATTTGCCTTATGAAAATATTGCAGCGGAAACATAAAAAAATAACTTTTCATATCATTACAAATGCTTTTGCAATTTAATACAAGAGTTCATTTCAAAACATCATTCGTTCGCATTACAATGCAAAAACATTAACAAAAGAATGCCATCCAAAAGAGCTGAGTAGCCGCCTCGTACCATCCTCAATAACGTTCACCTGCCAACTGAAAATTTATAAAAGTCAGCGTGAGTTCTAGTTTTATAATAAAACATATATTTCAATCGTTAAAACCGTTCATTACTTTCTTACACAGCCATACTAAACATTACATTCGTCCGTGATCATACATCATACGTACATACAGATAATATCATTATTATCATGTTGGGTTTGGTCACATGTAAAACATCTTAATTTAACCATTTAAACTATGAAAACGCAGCGGAAAAATGAGTTTAATACATGGTTTATAATCTGAAATATTAGCCATATTAAACTATGGACAAAACCCAATAATAAGGATCAAATGTATGTGAAATATTATGCTATCAACCAACACAAAAACAACCATAGGGTATTAATAGAAGACAACCTTTCTTGTGCAAATGTTGTGGATGAAAAGAGATAGATGATGATGTTCTTGAATGTGTCTAGCCTTCAAAAGAGGAGGCCTCAAGAAGTGATACCCACAAGCTCTTCAAACACCTTGCTTGTTAGGATGCAACACCAAAGATAGCCCTTCTTTAGCTCCTCCAAAAACCGAAATAGGAGCCCCTTTCAAGCTTCTGAAAAACTGAAAATGCAGTCCCCTTTTTAGCTTCAAAAACCCGAAAATGCAGCCTTGTTTTGAAGGTTCTTTTGCTTGTGATGTTAGAGAGAACAGTGTGTAATGATATGGAGTGTTAGAGAGGAGAAAGAACCCCCAAAAACCAAGACAAAAGCTGGTCACAATGGACCATTTGGGCGGCCGATTTAGAGCATCCAAAATGGGTTTTCCCCCCATTTTGGTTTTTTGATAAAATTACTCTCCTAACCCTCAACTTTATAAAATTAAAACCACTTTTAATTTTATAACAATAACACACTTTTATTTGTTATTATTTAACCAACTTAAATAATAAAACAAATAATATCTGTTAAGTGCTCTAAAAAGATTAACATGTTGTCTTTATTTGTCTTTTGATATTTTGTAAATAGTATAGGAACTATTTCTGTAATTTGTTAGTTCCTTTACTTTTGTTTTCAGTATAAATAGCTTAGTTTTGCAGGTTTGTAGGAAGATATACAAACAAATATACAAGATATTCGAATCTGCTTTTCATACTTGTAATTGTCTTAGCTTGATATTAATGAAAACTTGAATTTTGTTGATATCTTGTTTTGATTTGATTACTGTATGTGAATTTCATTGAATTGTGTTACAAATCATCACAGATATATTCATTTGATCCTATCAATATCTCATGAACAAACTATCCATATAGTATGGTTGTATTACAAAGCAATGTTTTAGAAAACCCATTTTCTAAATTGGTGTCAATGTTTATATGTATGATCTCATCAACGAATAAACATTTATTGTGTTTGTTTAGCTTGTTATTGGGTATGACCCAACTTGGATCATAACGTACTAACCGCATCAATCTTGTATGTGTCTTGGGCATACAAGATTCAACAATCTCCCACTTGCACAAGATTCATAAAAGATTGATGCAAGCAGTAAATACTGCCTAATAACGGTTCACTACCCTTAATACGTATGACTAAGTGCCATTCAATAACATCATCTCCTTCAAGTACCATACTTGAAATGTTTTAGGGGAACCAATCATCTATCCTTTTGTCACAGATGTCATGTTAAATCCTAGAGACACAGAGTGATCATTCTCCATTGATTTAACTTTATTAGGCCTTAGACATCTTACTCTCAATGAATAAGAGGGACAAATCCCATCTTGACACCATACGTCTCTCACAGTTACCTTATATCATACCTGAACTCAGACTTACGTACTGCCATGTTTCAGAACAGTGAAGAGCTGAGTCAAAGTATAATATTCGGTAAATATTAAGACCCAATATGTGTCTCAGGTTAGAGAATACCAAATGATGTTCGCCTTTAATCAAAACTACTTATGATCGATCAGAAAGACTCCATGTAGTAATATTTGAGATGCAGGTCAGTCCAATATTTGCATCCGACAAATATCTATGAACTTTGGCAGCAACCTTTTGCTCTACATTCATCTATATGAATGTCTACCAATCCAAGTTCATAATAGCATTACCTTCATGCTCGTTTATACGGACATTCTGAGTAAATACTTTACTCATGGATTTTAAACATGCAAAATAGGAATATTAGTTGAATCATTATAACCGAATAATTCATTCAAGTAATAAAGGGTTTCAATATCTCAATACAAAATTAAAGATCAAATCCAGTCACTAGAATATTGAAGTCCCATGGCACAAGCATGACTTTCATGCTTCGCCTTTTCAAGAAGCTTCATGAGTGGATCCGCAATGTTTTGATCCGTGTGAACTTTGTGAATACATATATTTCCCTTTTCAACTTCATCACTTATGTAGTTGAATCTTCGTTCAATGTGCCTAGTCTTCTGATGTGCACGGGGTTCCTTGATTTGAGCAATCGCACCCTCGTTATCACAAAGAATTTCTAGGGGTTCCTGAATGGAAGGAACCACCCCCAGATCGGCAATGAACTTCTTTAACCATGTAGCTTCCTGAGCTGCTAATGAAGCAGCAATGTATTCTGACTCTGTTGTTGATAATGCCACCACATCTTGCTTAGAGCGTTGGTTCATCGGAATCTACCACATAGCATCCATCTACGAAGAATCCATATCTTTCAGGTGGACTATTAGTTCTTCCAGATCTACGAACGTTTTGTGTATATTGATCAACTACTTGATCATTCTCAACATCCTCATGATGAGTGCTAGTGTCAACCAAACGTGTGTCGTTTGTGGTTCTTGATCCTCCTCAAGATCCATAGTTCTACTGCTAGCTCCTCCGTAAGGAACTTAGCTTCTAAGAACTCAGCCTTCTTGGCAACAAACTCCTTTTGTTCCAATGGAGCATAGAAATAATATCCCATAGAAACTCTGGGATATCCAATGAATATACACTTAGTGGAACGACTTTCAAGCTTGTTTGAGGTGGGTGTCTAAACATAAGCCTCACAACCCCATACCTTTAAATATGACAATGATGGAACTCTTCCATGCCATATTTCAAAAGGTCTCGTTTCCACTTTCTTGGTTGGGGCCATATTCAAAATACGGGCCGCAGAGAGCAAAGCGAAACCCCAAAATGATAGAGGCAGTGAGCTTCTAGCCATCATTGATCGAATCATATCTAATAGAGTTTGATTTCTCCTCTCGGACACATGATTATGTTGTGGTGTTCCAGGTGGAGATAGTTGTGAGACAATACCACAACTTTTAAGATGGTCTCTAAAGGCATCACTTAGGTATTCACCTTCTCTATCGGTGCGGAGAATTTTTATCTTCTTATTGAGTTGATTTTCTACTTCATTTTGGAAGATTTTGAACATTTCAAAAGCTTCATCTTTGTGTCTTAACAAGTACACATAACCGTATCGACTATAGTCGTCGGTAAAGGTAATGAAGTATTTTTCATGGTACCTAGTCATTGGCTTAAAGGGACCACATACATCCGAATGTATGATGCCTAATAAATCTTTTGCCCGTTCGAACTTGCCGCTAAAAGGTGCCTTAGTCATTTTACCTTGTAAACAAGACTCATATACATCGAATGAATTATATTCATTTGCTTTTGAAAAGACCATTCTTTCGAAGCGTTTGTATGCGCTTCTTGTTTATATGACCAAGACGGCAATGCCAAAGATAGGTATCACTCAAATCCAATTTGAGTTTCTTAGTGGTGGTCTGGTACAATGAGCTATCATATAATGTGTTTTCACGAACCAATTCATAAATACCATTAATAGGAATAGCTTTAAAATAAAACATGTCATTTAAAGAAACATGAATTTCATTCTCAACAAATGACAAAACATAACCATATTGTCTTAATTGGGCAACATAAATAATGTTCCTAGTCAAACTAGGAGCATACAAAATATTGTTTAAAATTACTTCCAAACCATTTGGAAGCTTCAAGATGTAGTCCCCTTGGCCCTCAACTTGAACCTTTTCCCCATTGCCCATGAAGAGGCTCACATCCCCTTTCTTGAAGTCCTTACTTCTTTTGAACCTCTGCAATAAGTTGCAAATATGAGTTCCACATCCGGTATCCAATACTCATGTGTTAGAGGATATTAAATATAGACCAATATGGATCATGAAACATGTACCTGAGGTTTGCCCGACATCCCTCTTTGCTTGCAACTCTTTGAGATGGACTGGGCAATTTCTTGCCCAATGTCCAATCTCCCCACACTTAAAGCATGGGTCATTTGAAGCAACCTTTTGCTTCTTCTCCGCTGGTTTTGGTGGTGGCGCTCTAACCACTCCCTTTCCCTTTACCCTAATATGCCCTTTACCCTTGGCAACATTTGCCTTGGGTGCGGGGTGAGGCCTCTTCTTGTTCCCACCTTCATTGATGGTGAGAACGGGTAAAACCCTTTTACCCATGGCCGCCTCGGCAGTTTTGAGCATAGAGTGAAGCTCACTTATGTTCTTGTCCCACCCGTTCATGTTATAATTCATGACAAAATTGTCAAAACTTTTTGACAAAGAGTTGAGGATCAAATCCGTAGCCAACTCTTTCAAGACGGGACAATTCAGCCATTCGAGGCGGTCAATGTGGCTTTTCATCTAAAGTACATAAGATTAAATAGATTGGTGTCGTCCATACGACACGCATGGAGTGCTCAAACCGTTTCGAAGCACTCAACCCGTGCTTGTTGTTGGAATGTTTCCTTCAACTGGGTTATCATGTCGTATGCTCAATGATGCTCATACTCCTTTTTGGAGATCTGAAGTCATACTTGCCAACATGAGGCAAGACACTTGGACTGAGTCCTCGGTGTATTTCACCCAATTATTATAGGCCTCCTCATCATCCTCACTAGGTTGATCGGGAATCGGATCGTCTAATATGTATGATCGTTTCTCTTGCTTGAGAACAATTCTCAAGTTTCGAAACCAATCAATAAAGTTTTTATGGTTTAGACACTCCTTTTGGAGAATGGTTCTTAGTGATAGCGAGTGAGCGGTCGGGATTTCGTTGTTATCATTATTGTTGGTGGCCATCTACAAAATATAACAAAGTTCAATTTTAGTAATTTTGATATTGTTCATATTTTAATAATTAAAACCCATTTTAAGTGTCTTACACAATTTTAAATCTAGAATCCAACGTTACATTTAAATAGTGGTTAGGTGACCTTTATCCCATTATTTAAATTAACAAGGTAGTCAACATTTTGACAATTGCAACCCTTTGCAACTTCTAGGGTATGGGATCGACTTTAACATCATATGTATTGTTGGCATGTTAATCCCATCAACACCTTTGTAAACCATATTGTAGGTGATCCATTTAATATGGTTTGCAAATCAAGTTACCCTACTTGCACACACATGTGAGTTTTCCAACATAAGTGGTTAGGTGACCTTTATCCCACAAATATGGTATCCCCACCTCAAGTCACAAGTTCCCTCAAAATGGTTAGGTGACCTTTATCCCATTAAGAGTTTCCAAATGACTCAAGTGTTGTGCAAAAGGATGGTGTTAAACTTGTTTAAAAGGAATTTAAGTTTTCATGATCTTAGTTTAGAAAACTCTATGTACCTTATATTTGCATGCTTTCAAATACAAGGTGCCCTATGGTTCACTTTTAATAAAACCTCTTTTATTAACACCATTAATCCTTTTAATAACCTTTTATTAACCACTTAATGATAAAGAACCATCAAATTTTTAGCTTGTTAAGTTTGTTAATACGTTTGTAATGCATATCCAATATCAACCAAACAATCAAACAACAAACATCCAAACAAGCATAAACATACAAACATGGGTGCATAACCATAGCTACTAAGTTGACCACACTTGTTTGCCATCACAACTGTTGTCATAAGGTCTTTCCTAAGGGTGAAGATGACACATCAAAATGTGTCCATGAACTCCCACTTGAATCCACATCCAAATGCTTCAAGTGTCCATGTCTTTTGTGTCCTTCTTTGAGTCTTCATCTTGTGCATCTTCTTTTACAAAATCATATCCTAATACAATTTTTCTAATAAAAGAAATGCACCTAATCTATTTATTACATAACCAAATGAATAAATAAATTACAACCCAAGATACAAAACACAAATTACAACCCTTTCAAGAACAAACCAACATGACAAAACACAATCAACCAAAACCAACACATAAGGCCAAGGCTATGTTATGCACCATAATATAAAACACATACAACATCCAAGAACAACAATAAATCCCTTATTTCAGCCCCAAAGTTTCAGCCAACATAAACTAAAACTTTAAGGTTGGTCCAAATAACACAATCAACCATTTGATGTAAATCTTTCAAGGTTTAAACCAAGAATGCAAGATTAAACCTTGAAATGTAAGGGATTCATAAATCCACAACAAAGCAGCCCCTAATGGGTGGAAAAGGTCCATGAAAACTAATTTTTCAAGACCTTTTGAAGCACATATTCCATATAACCGGATCTAGATGCCATTGTTGGGTTTTGTCACATGTAAAACATCTTAATTTAACCATTTAAACTAAGAAACCGCAGCGGAAAAATGACAAAAACCAAGACAAAAGCTGGTCACAATGGACCATTTGGGTGGCCGATTTAGAGCATCCAAAATGGGGTTTCCCCCCATTTTGGTTTTTTGATAAAATTACTCTCCTAACCCTTAACTTTATAAAATTAAAACCACTTTTAATTTTATAACAATAACACACTTTTATTTGTCATTATTTAACCAACTTAAATAATAAAAAAATAATATCTCATGAACAAACTATTCACATAGTATTGTGTATTACAAAGCAATGTTTTAGAAAACCCATTTTCTAAATTGGTGTCAATGTTTATATGTATGATCTCATCAACGAATAAATATTTATTGGTGTTTGTTTAGCTTGTTATTGGGTATGACCCGACTTGGATTATAACGTACTAACCACATCAATCTTGTATGTGTCTTGGGCATACAAGATTCAACATATCATCCATTACATTCGTTAACTTTCATTCATTTTATACGTTCGTCCTTTCGAGTATGTTGCAACAACAGGGTCACTCACCTCATTAACAATCACAACTATTTGCATGCTATCCGAGTCTGTTGCAACCATAAGGTTGCTCACCCCAATTGCCAATTTCAACGATAGCACGCTATCCGAGTCTGTTGCAACCATAGGGTCGCTCACCTCATGGCAACTTCACGATAACTCACTATTCGAGTCTGTTGCAACCATAGGGTTGCTCACCCTAATTTCCAATTTCAACGATAGCACGCTACCCGAGTCTGTTGCAACCATAGGATTGCTCACCTCATGGCAACTTCATGATAGCACGCTGTTCGAGTTTGTTGCAACAACTGGGTTGCTCACCTCATATATGTGCTTGCAAGCCTTTCCTTCGTTCATTCATCATTCAATAATGCATTCTTACTTCGTGTTCCTCTTTCATTATCTTTCACTTTACGTTACATAATACTTCATTCATTCATTAACATGACACGTAAAGCCATAAAAAGATAATATATATCATAATAAGGAACATATCGTACAATCATACATAACCATCAATATTACATCACATCATACATCACCCATCACAACCATTATGACTTCAAAAAGTCAACTTTCATCGCCCCCGGGAACCTCCCAAGTCAAAGCCTACATTACACTTTTCCCCAAAAATCAGAAATAATCTAAGTCCTTAAACGCGTGGGTACTATGCAGGCGCATGGGGAACACTTAGGCACATGGGCAACTTTTAGGCGCATGGGCACTATGCAGGCGCATGGGAATCCTGGACGTCTGGACACTAAGTCAATTCCAGCCCAATTCTAGGCGCATGGGTACTATTCAGGCGTATGAACTTAGGCGTATGGACCGTTCGGTCGCATGGACACTTAGGCGCATGGGCCACTTGGGCGCATGGGCCACTTGGGCGCATGGGCCACTTGGGCGCATGGGCAATATTGGGGCGCATGGCCCTACACTTAGTCATCCGATTGATATTTCTAGGCGCATGGACCACTGTTCAAGCGCATGGGTTACACTTAAATTCTCCTAAGGCATTCCCATGCGCATGAGCCTTATCTAGGCGCATGAACCTTCTGTACAACATGTTTCTAGGATGTTTTTGAACCCAATCATCAAACCTATCTGTTCTAAGCTTACCAAGGCTATTCTAAACATGAACAATCTATAAGCATCTAAGGATCATCATCCAACATTCATAATACATACATAAACATTGGAAAATTGTTTTAATACATTTTCAGCCCCAACAAAAGTTAAAACAAGTAAAACCGGGGTCTAGAAACTCACCTGGTGCAACTTGGGTGTATCTTCCTTCTAACCCTTTTGCAAATGAGTTCAAACACCTAAAAAACCCCACCAAACACACACACCCGAACACACACAAACATATAAGCATAAACCCGAGATCAAAACCCAACACAAACGCTTAAAAACCACGAATTCATACCTTAAATTCAACCTTAATCTTCTTCTTCTTCTTCAACCGAGAGTTCTTCTCTCTCTCTCTTTAGCCGAATGAAAAAGTTGATGAGAAGTGGGGTGGGCGGCCATGCCCACCTTTTCATCAACTTTTTGTACTTTATCCTTCTTTTACATTTTTAACCCTTCAACTTGGGTTTAATTGCATTTACTTCTTTTACTCCTCATTTCTTATCTTTCTTTGAAAAAGCCGGGTGTTACAAGTCCACCCCTTATTTAGGTTACGTCCCCGAAACCTGCTATTCCTCGAACGTATGAGGATAATGTTGCCTCATCTCCTCCTTGGTCTCCCATGTAGATTCGGATCCTTCCTGTGCTTCCACTGTACACGCACAAAAGGAACCACTTTATTTCTCAGCCTCTTCTCTTTACGATCGATGATCGCCACTGGTTGCTCCACATAATTGAGTCGTTCATCCACCTCGATATCTTCCAGTGGTACAACCATATCCTCCTCGGCTAAGCACTTTCTTAAGTGAGATACATAGAATGTCGGATGAATTCCACCTACCTCACTAGGCAACTTCAATCTGTTAGCCACCTCTCTTACTCGAGCAATGATTCGGAAAGGCCCTATGTATCTCAGGCTCAACTTGCCCCCTTCCTAAACTGAATGATACCCTTCCACGATGAGACCTTCCACATAACCTGGTCACCCACCTGGAAGTCAATTGGTCTGTGTCGTTTATCAGCATACGAATTCTGTCTATCTTTGGCTGCCTTCATGAAGGCTTTAATCTTCTCAAGTTTCTTAGTCGTAGCCTTAATTACCTTGATGCTCCCCAATTCCTTTTGACCGATATCACCCTAACAAACGGGTGTTCTACATCTCCTACCGTATAGCATCTCATATGGTGGCATGCCCATGCTGGCATGATAGCTGTTGTTGTATGAGAATTCAACTAACAGTAAGTGGTCATCCCAACTTCCCCCAAAATCAATCACACATGCCCGAAGTGTGTCTTCCAATGTCTGAATGGTCCTTTCTGACTGACCATCAGTTTGGGGGATGATAAGCCGTACTAATATGTAATCTCGTCCCCATGGTATCGTGGAATTTCTTCCAGAATTTGGATGTAAACCGGGTGTCACGGTCGGATACAATAGACACCGACACACCATGACGAGTCACAATCTCTTTAATGAATTGATCCGCCAACATTTCGGATGAATATGTCTCGCGGATCGGTAAGAAGTGAGCACTCTTCGTCAGACGGTCGACAATCACCCATATGGCATCATACCGTTTTGGAGTACGTGGCAACTTCATAATGAAATCCATGGTGACGTGCTCCCACTTCCATTCTGGTATATCCAAAGGTTGGATCTTTCCATACGGCCTTTGATGCTAGGCCTTCACTTGCAAACAAGTAAGGCACTTACTCACAAACCCCACCATATCACGCTTCATACCCAGCCACCAATAATCTTTCTTCATATCTTGATACATTTTCGTGGCACCAGGATGAATGGAATATTGCATCTTGTGAGTTTCATCCATGATCTTCATGTGTAGATCCCCAAAACGAGGGATCCACACACGTCCAAATCAGGTTTTAACACCGAGTGTGTTTTCACCCAATTCCCCAACCAGACCTCTCATTCTTTTAGAGTTTAGATGATCTTCTTTCAATGCCTCTTCTTGAAACTCCTTGACTTGCTTTATTACATTAGAGGTCATGATCAGTTCGTATGCTTTCACCCGAATCGGCTCAGGCCTTTTCTTTCGGCTAAAGGCATCAGCCACCACGTTGGCTTTGCCCAGATGGTAATGGATCTCGCAATCATAATCCTTTATAAGCTCCAACCACCGTCTCTGCCTCATGTTCAGATCCTTCTACTTGAAGAAGTGCTTTGTAAAGATTAATGAAGAGGCTGATGCAACCTAAAAATCTAATGTCTATCCTGCATGCTGCACAAGTGCATTGAAGAAGAATGCTTAGGAAGTTTTACACATGCAACAGAAAATATTCTAAGTGTGAAATCTTTCGAAGCCAAGACCAATATCTTCCGAAGCCAAATATGAAGTCTTCCGAAGTCTTAGAGACAAAGTCTTCCGAAGCTTCAACTCATGAAGACAGATTTCTTCCGAAGACTTTTAACACATGCTTTATCTGATGTACTTTTCCATAAAGCTAGACACCTTTCCGCCGCACCTCTGTAAGGTCACCAACTTACATGAGTTGGTGAAAAGGTCCAAGCTTTTGTTAACTGTATATTGAGGTCTTGAGTCTGTAACTTTCTATTCATGTACTTTATCCTTTTTGTAATAGATAAGGATGTGAGCTATGGCAAGTCATAGTCACTAGTCAAAAGGTAATCTCCCTTTTGACTCTACAATTGATTTTGTTTATGTCTAGTCAATTGTATCCAGCTGGCTTTTAAAGTATAGTCGGCTGTAGGATGTAGTATAAGTATCTCATGTTCTTATATCTTTGAATTATGCTTAGTAACACTTGTAATAGAGCATAGAGAAAGCAATATACTGCATTCTTGAAAACCATATACTTGTGTTCTTTGTGTTCTGTCTCTTACATTACTTGTGTTCTTAGTGTCTTACCTTGGTTAATCCAGTTTACTATTTGATTAAGTTTAGTTAATCTCCTCTTTGTGTTGTTGTGTTGTAACTCTACACCCTTCAATGATCCTGCATTTGGTATCAGAGCTTTTCAGGCTCTTGATATAATATCTCACCCTCTTAAGATCCCTCACACACACAAATATTAAACTTTTCAAATGGCAGCCATTTCCAAGACTGATATGGAAACTGGAACCATGAACAAGTCCCCACTAATCAATCTTGATAAGTTTGATACCTGGTGTTTAAGAATGAAAGGTTTCATCAGGTCTCTTGATTCAACAATGTGGGAGTCTATTGAGAATGGACCTTTCATACCTAGCACCCCCTCTGCTACTAGTGCTGGTATGATCCCCAAAGATGTGGCTAACTACTCTGATGAAGATAGGTAGAGAGTAGAGATTGACAGAATAGCCATGATAGCCCTTCAAACTGCCTTTCCAAACTTTGTTTACAAAGGTTTCAAGAAGTGCAAAACAGCCAAGCAGCTGTGGGATGCACTGAAACTGATGTATGAGGGTTCCTCTAAAGCCAAGGAAAACAAGAAGGATCTCCTGAAGCAGCAGTTTGAAAATTCACCTTCAAAACAGGTGAAAACGTGACTCAGCAGTACTTCAGGTATGTTGAGATTATGGATACCCTAGTGGATGGAGGAGTTTCTCTTGAGAACAGAGACATTGTAAGGAAGTTCATGTCCTCACTTCCTAGGCAATGGACACACTATTGTGTGGTGATCAAGAAAACTGAAAATCTCAAAACTCTTACTTTGATAGAGTTATATTGGATTCTCAGTGGCTACCAGATGGAGATGAACATGCAAGGTTCATCTGGCAACTCAAACAATCAAATGGGCTCAGCCCTACATGTGGTTGAAAGGGACAACATAGAACCCAAACATCATCTCATATGCTACCAGACAACTCACCAAAAGGTCCTTTCATCACCTTCCTAGAGACACCAAGAGAAAGCTACACTCAAGGAAGCCCATTCCAAGATACAAGCTCTTCTCAAGCTTTTGTGTCTTCTGATGAAAGCTGTGGCAACTCTCTTTTCATTCTTGAAGACCTGGACTGTATTCATCCAGATGATCCTGAATACATGGAAATAGTCCAGCAGATGGCTCTTCTAACTCACAAAGCCAAGAAGTTCTACAAGAGGACTGAAAGAAAGTTTCCAAGCAATGCAATCAGTGGAAAGTTTGGCCTGGACAAAGGCAAAGTCAAGTGTTACAACTGTAACTTGTTGGGTCACTTTGCTAGAGAGTGTAAGGCACCTAAAACAAATGGTGGCCAAACACAGTCTAGACCAAACTACACTGACAAAGATCCCCAGAATAAGAAGTCAAAGCAGCAGGCTACTGTTGTTGTTGAAGAAGGAGGTTTTGACTGGAGCTTTCAGGTGGAAGATGCTTCTCCTAACCAAGCATTGATGGTAGATCATGATAAAGCCAAGGTATTGGAACATCTCTGTACTCCTGAATTCATTGCTAAAGTTAATAGATACAGGTCCTATAACCTGGAGATGAGATCTGACCTTGAGTCCTTAAACATTTTAAAATTTTAGAAAGTCAGAAAATGATTATAAACAGAAGATAGAGGACCTTGAGAAAACCATTTCAGTTCTAAAACATGAACACACAGATTTTAGGACTCAAATCAAAGATCTTATAACCAAGTTAACTGAGTGCCAGGCTGAGCTTGTGATCAGCAAAGCCAGGGCAGAAAAGAGTGTTCTTGAAGAAGAGACCTTCAAGAACATGATATCCTTATCTCTGCACAACAAAGTGCGCTATCAAAACAGGCAGAGACCGGGATCCAATGAGATAGCTCCTCCACACACAATCTTGTCTGTAAGATCTCCTAGGTGTGGAACTTGTGAAGATGAGCTTCCTCTTATAGATCCTATGAGTGAAGAGGATGAAGAAGAGATAGTGAAGAATTCCTCTGAGAAGAGTGAAGAGGAGGATTCCAAGAAGGGTCACTATCCTTCTAAGAAGAAGAAGAAGACTGTGATGACCAAGTCCATGAGAAAGAACTTGATCAGAAAGAGCAAAAGAAAGGCAAGGAAGGCTCAAGAGATCAAGGCTACTCTTGACTCTAAGCAGAAACAAGTTTTCATCTCTGCAGGGTTTAAAGTGGTAGGGACTGAAGACATCAACCAAAACTCTTCTGGTAAGAGTTCTGGTTTTTGTTCAACTCATCTCAGTAACAAGAAGAAGACTGATCTGCTGTGTACCACTGCTGCACAGCCTGGACCATCAAACTCCAAGCACAGTTCTCAGCCCAAAAGGACAGTCTCAGCATCTGCAAAGATGAAGGTGGAGAAGGGATGTGACCAAAGACAGTTTTGTTCCCAGCAAAAGACTCTTGTGAAGAATAAAATAAGGTGTGTCATGTGTGAAAGTACCTCTCACATTGCTAAGGATTGTCCATACAATCCTGAAGGTACTGTCCATCTGACCAGTACAAAGACTTCAAAGAGTTCTAAGAAGATTCAAGCTTCAGAAGGAAAACTTGTTTCCTTCGGAAGCTCCAAGTATAAGAAGAAGGGAAGTGGAAAATTACCCTCGGAAGAAAAGTTGGTCTCGGAAGAAAAGAGTTCTTTCGAAGCACTGACGTCTGCTGCAATGTCTGCAGAATCTTCCGAAGGTTCAGTAATCAAAACTTCCGAAGTCCCAAAAGCTTTCGAAATTTTGAAGGTCAAGTCCAAGACTCCAAAGGTGGTGTGGAAGTCTAAGAAAGACCAAGTGACTGAAAATTCTCCATCAACAATAGCTCAAGATCCTCTTAGTACAACCATAGGATCTATTACTGTTGAGTTACCTTTTGTTAATGAGCCCAAGACAAGCAAGGCTTGGGTTTCCAAATGTAACTAATAATTTTCTTTGTGCAGGGACAGCTGAAGACAAACAAAAATGTCTGGATCATTGATAGTGGCTGTTCCAGGCACATGACAGGCAATAGGTCACTACTCCAGAACTTTGAAAGAATTGATGGAGGACCAGTTGCTTTTGGAGGAGATGAAGGTGGTTACATTTCTGGAAGGGGCAATGTCACAAATGGTAAGCTCAGCATTGATAAGGTAAATTTTGTCAAAGAGCATGGGTACAATCTTCTGAGTGTATCTCAGTTTTGTGATCAGAATTATAACATGCTCTTTACTGAGCATGAGTGCATTGTTCTCTAGCCTGGTGTGGTCATTCCTCATGAGCATATCCTGCTTAGAGCCCCTAAGAAAGGGAACGTGTACAAGATGGATTTGCAAGAAACATCTCCCTCTAGAGAAGTTTTATGCTTTCTGTCTAAAGCTAATAGTGATGAGTCTTTCCTATGGCATAAAAGAATGTGCCATGTAAACTTTAAGAACATGAATAGATTAATTAAAAATGATTTGGTAACTAGAATACCAAAGAAAGAGTTTACAAGTGATAACCATTGTATTGCATGCCTGAAAGGGAAGCAACATAAGGTATCTCACAAGCCTAAGGAAAGGAACTCCATCACTATACTCCTACACTTGTTACATATGGATCTCTTTGGCCCCACCAGTGTAATGAGTTTAGGAAGGACCTCTTACTGTTTAGTGATCATAGATGACTTTACAAGATTCACCTGGGTTTTCTTCCTTAGAACTAAGGATGAGACTCTTGAGATTCTGAAGAATTTAATCTTAAAAATTGAGAATCAATCTGATCATAAGGTCAAGATCATAAGATATGATCAACGAACTGAATTTAAGAACCAACTCCTTGATACATTCTGTGATGAAAAGGGTATTACAAGACAATACAGTGCTCCCAGGACTCCTCAGCAAAATGGTGTTGCTGAAAGGAGAAATAGGACATTGATTGAAGCTTCAAGAACCATGTTGTCTGACTTTAAGCTGCCCATCACCTTCTGGGCAGAGGCAGTCCACACTGCCTGCTATGTGCAGAACAGATTTTTAGTACTTAAGACTCATGGCAAGACTCCTTATGAACTTTGGCACAAGAGGAAACCTTTCATTGGTTTTCTCAGGTCATTTGGTTGTCCTTGCACCATCTTGAATACCAAAGATCAAATTGCCAAGTTTGCTGAGAAATCAGATGATGGACACTTTATTGGATACTCTTCTCAAGCTAAGGCTTATAGAGTATACAATCTCAGAACTAGAGTTGTTGAGGAGTCAGCCAATGTGACTTTCAGTGAATACACACTCTGTGTTGCTGATTCTGGTCCGGATTGGTTATTTGATCTTGATTTAGTTAACAACTGTTTTAACAAATCTTGTGAGAATGTTTCAGGATCTGCACAAAATTTAAATACAGGTGATTCTGATCCAAGATTTGAGCTAAGAAGACCTTCATGTCATACATCTTCAGCTCCAGTTGGAACTACTTCTGCAAATGAGGTTTCTGTTAGCACTACAATGATAAATTCAGCTGATACATCTGGGGTGCCTACAAATTCCAGCTCAGAGGCTCCATAACCAGATAAGGATACCTCAATTGTAGAATACAACAATAGTGGTGGTGACAGTGACCAAGAATTTCTTGATGCCACTAACCAAACCATAGATGAGAACATCAATGATGTCACACACTGCTTGGATCAAGTTTCTCTTGAAAAGTGTGTTGATGTGGTGGGAGAAACATTTATGCCAGATCTAAATTTCTCTAATTTAGATCTCTCTCAGCAACTTGCTGTGATCCCTCAGCTTAGGATCCACAAGTCTCACCCCACCACAAACATCATTGGAGATGTTGTCTAAAGGGTAAGAACAAGAGGACAAACCCATAAAGTAAATGTTTGTCTTCACTCTTGTTTCTTATCCGAAATAGAGCAAAAGAAAGTTGATAAGGCTCTAAAGGATGGAAGTTGGGTTGAAGCTATGCAACAAGAGCGACTTCAATTCAAAAGGCAGAAAGTTTGGAACCTTGTCCTCTTCCTTGTGGGAAGACTACCATTGGAACCAAATGGGTGTTTAGGAACAAGAAATATGATAGAGGCATCATCATCAGTAACAAAGGTAGACTGGTTGTTCAAGGATACACACAAGAAGAAGGGATTGACTACACTGATGTCTTTGCTCTAGTAGCAAGATTAGAAGCTATTAGGATATTCCTAGCATTTGCTGCATCCAAGAACTTCAAGGTCTTTCAGCTTGATGTGAAGTGTGCCTTTTTGTATGGAGTTATTGATGAAGAAGTATATGTCAAACAGCCACCTGGTTTTGTAGACCCTGATCATCCTGATTATGTCTGCAAGCTTGACAAAGCTCTCTATGGGCTGCATCAGGCACCCAGGAAATGGTATGAGACACTATCGGAGTATCTTTGCAAACATGGATATAGGAGAGGTACTATAGATGGAACTCTCTGAAGGGTTTGCTAGAACATAAAATCAATGTTTAACCACTTAAACTTTCTGAAAAACGCAGCGGCGTTACAACTTAATAAAACCCATTTTATAAGCTGAAAATAATGTTCTTTAGTGACCATCTTAGATGAAAACAAACCCAAATGAAAAGGATCATAATATGTGAATGATCAAGCTATGAAAATGTACTAAAACTACATAAAATCACAGCCACAATGAGCTATGATTTCTACCTCTTTGAGCAGCAAGAAACGACCAAGGAGAGGGCTGTTGTAAGCTTCAAAAACGTCCAAGATAGTGCTGAATGAGGGCTGATTAATGGCCAAGACTTCAAGCTAGAAGTCCTCAAACGTCTATACCCACAAGCCTTCAAGCAAACACTTAGTTGCTAGGATTTTGGTCACCAAAACTTCAAGAAGAAGCTGCTATAGCACCTTCAAAACCGTGAGTTTGGAGAAGATGGAAGAGAGAGCTTTTCTTGGAGTTGAGTTGCATGTGTATCTCAAGATGGCTGGTCCAAGAAAGCATTCAAAGACCCTTAATGTGTTGTGTCTAATCAACAAAATTGGTCCAATCACCAACAACGGGGGGGGGGGGGGGGTGGGGCGCCGAATATAGGTTGAAAAAAGGTTTCCCCCCCTTTTTTTGTTAAACACAATCACATGTTAAAATGGTCTTATAATTTGTCCCTTTAGAAAATGTATACAACTAACCCATTAATTGTATAACATATATAGCCATTATTAATTTGTAATGTCATCTAAATAACATTACAAATAATATCATTGAACAATATATCCTAATAAATTGTTCCAAGTTATATGCAACTTGTTTAGAAAACCCATTTTCTAAATTGGTGTTAATATTTCATTGCATGATCATATCATCAACTAAATATTATTTGGTGTTTGCTAAGCTTGTTATTGGGTATAACCCGACTTGGATCATAACGTACTAACCACATCAATTTCTAAGTGTCTTGGGCACATAGAATCCTACAATCTCCCACTTGCCCAAGATTCATAGAAGATTGATGCAAGCAGTAAATACCGCCTAACAACGGTTTACTACCCTTAATACGCATGACTTATAGCCATTCAATAACATCATCCCTTTCAAGTACCCTACTTGAAATGATTTAGGTGAATTAATCATTTATCCTTTTGTTACAGATGTCATGTTAAATCCAAGGACACAGAATGATCATACCTTGTTGATTTAACTTAATCAGGCCTTAGACATCTAACTCTCAACGAATAAGAGGAACAAATTCCATCTTGACTACATACGTTTCTCACAATCACCTCGTGTTATACCTGAACATATCCTTATGTACTGTCCACTATTTCAGGACAGTGAAGAATAGGCTCAAGGTGTAACACTTGGTGAATATCAAAACCCAATATGTATCTCAGGTCGGAGGATACCAAATGATATTCGCCTTTACTCAAAATTACTTATGATCAATCAATAAGATTCCATGTAGTAAAATTTGAGATGCGGGTTAGTCCAATATTTGTATCCCACAAATATCTATGAACCTTGGTAGCAACCCATTGCTCTATATTCATCCTTATGAATATCAACCAATCCAAGTTCATAATAGTCTTACCTTCAAACTTGTTCCCACAAGTATGAACGACTACGGACATTTAGAGTAAACATTTTACTCATGGATTAAACATGCTAAATTGGAATATTATTTGAAACATTATACCAAATAACTTTATTCAAATAATAGAAAGTTCCACATATCCAAATACAAAATTTACAGATCAAATCCAATCACTAGAATATCGAAGTCCCATGGCACAAGTATGACCTTCATGCTTTGCCTTTTCAAGGAGCTTCGTGAGAGGATCCGCAACGTTTTGATCCGTGTGAACTTTGCGAATACATATCTTTCCCTTTTCAACTTCATCTCGTATGTAGTTGAATCTCCGCTCAATGTGCCTAGTCTTTTGATGAGCACGGGGTTCCTTGATTTGAGCAATCGCACCCTCGTTATCACAAAAGATCTCTAGGGGGTCCTGAATGGAAGGGACAACCCCTAGATCGGCAATGAATTTCTTCAACCATGCAGCTTCTTGGGCTGCCAATGAGGCGGCGACGTATTCTGATTCTGTAGTTGACAGAGCCACCACATCCTGTTTGGAGCTCTTCCAAGAGACAACTCCTCCATTCAGAATGAAAATGTATCCCGATTGAGACCGTGAATCATCACGATCGGTTTGGAAACTCGCATCCGTGTAACCTTTTACAACGAGTTCCTCGTCACCAGATCCATAGATTAGGAACATATCTCTTGTCCTCCTTAGGTACTTAAGTATGTTCTTAACAGCCATCCAATGACTGTTTCCAGGATTTTGTTGGTAACGGCTTGTCATACTTAAGGCGTATGACACGTCCGGTCGAGTGCATATCATTGCATACATGATGGATCCAATAGCAGATGCGTATGGGATTGCCTTCATTTTATCTTGCTCATCCTTTGAGCTTGGACATTGAGTCGTACTCAACATCGTTCCTCTTTGAATAGGTACGGTACCTTTCTTAGAGTTTTCCATCTTGAACCTTTTCAAGATTTATCAATATATGCACTTTGATTCAAACCAATCAACCGCCTTGATCTATCCCTATAGATCTTTATTCCCAGAATATAGGCGGCTTCACCAAGATCCTTAATGGAAAAACAACTTCCAAGCCAGGTTTTTACACCTTCCAAGGTTGGAATGTCATTTCCAAATAGTAGTATGTCATCAACATACAATACTAGGAAAGTTATTGTGCTCCCACTAGCCTTCTTATACACACAAGCCTCATCAGCGTTTTTGATGAAACCAAATTTCTTTACTTCCTCATCAAAACGGTGATTCCAGCTTCTCGATGCTTGTTTTAATCCATAGATTGATTTCTTTAACTTGCATACTTTATTAGGATGTATTGGATCGACAAAACCTTCAGGCTGAACCATATAGACATCTTCCTCAAGATATCCATTTAGGAAAGCGGTTTTGACATCCATTTGCCAAATCTCATAATCATAATGAGCAGCTATGGCAAACAATATCCTTATAGACTTTAGCATCGCAACAGTGAGAAGGTTTCATCATAATCACCCCTTGAGTTTGAGTGAAACCTTTTGCTACAAGTCTAGCTTTATAAGTATCCAAGTTTCCATGCATATCGGTTTTCTTCTTGAAAATCCACTTACTTCCAACTATCTTGGAGTTAAGAGGTGGTACAACCAAGTCCCATACTTGATTGTCATACATGGATTTCATCTCAACGTTCATGGCTTCAAGCCATTTGTCACAATCCGTGTTGGACATTGCATCATGGTATGTGGTTGGTTCATCAGAATCTATCACATAGCATCCATCCATGAAAAATCCATATCTTTCAGGTGGATTACTAGTTCTACCACCACTTCTGCGAATGTGTTGTGTGTATTGATCAACCACTTGATCATCCTCAACATCCTTATGTTGAGTGCTAGTTTCAACCAAACGTGCATCGGGCTGTGGTTCTTGATCTTCCTCAAGATCCACTGTTCTACTGCTAGCTCCTTCCATAAGGAACTTTGCTTCTAAGAACTCACCCTTTCTGGCAACAAATACCTTTTGTTCCATTGGATCATAGAAATAATATCCCATAGAAACTCTAGGATATCCAATAAAGATACACTTGGTGGATCGGACATCCAATTTGTTTAGGGTGGGAGTCTTAACATAAGCCTCACATCCCAAACCCTTAAGTACGATAGGGATGGAACTCTTCCATGCCATATCTCAAAAGGTGTCCTTTCTACCTTTTTGGTTGGGGCCATATTTAGAATACGGGCCGCGGAGAGCAGAGCGAAACCCCAAAATGATAGAGGTAATGTGCTTCTAGCCATCATAGATCGGACCATATCCAATAAGGTTCGATTCCTCCTCTCAGACACACCATTATGTTGTGGTGTTCCAGGTGGAGTGAGTTGTGAGACAATCCCACAACTCCTAAGATGATTTTGAAAGGCATCACTTAGGTATTCACCTCCTCTATCGGTACGAAGAATTTTAATTGACTTGTTGAGTTGATTTTCTACTTCATTTTTGAAGATTTTGAACATTTCAAAAGCTTCGTCTTTGTGCCTAACAAGTACACATACCCATAGCGACTATAATCGTCGGTAAAGGTAATGAAGTATCTTCACCATTCCTAGTCATTGGCTTAAAAGGACCATATACATCCGAATGTATGATTCCTAATAAATCTTTTGCCTTTCGGTAGTTCCATTAAAGGGTGCCTTAGTCATCTACCTTGTAAACAAGACTCACAAACATCAAATGAATCACATTCATTTGTTTTTAAAAGACCATTCTTTTGAAGTGTTTGTAAACGTTTCTTGTTTATATGACCAAGACGACAATGCCAAAGATAGGTATCACTTAAGTCCAACTTGAGTTTCTTGGTGTTAGTTGGTACAATGAACTATTTAAAGTATTTTCATGAACCAATTCATAAATACCATTAATTGGAATAGCTTTAAAATAGAACATACCATTTAAAGAAACATGAATATCATTTTCAATAAAAGATAATACATAATCATAATGTCTTATTGGGATACAGAAATAATGTTCCTAGTCAAACTAGGAGCATACAAAAATTCTTCAAAATAACTTCCAAACCACTTGGAAGTCTTAGGATGTAGTCTCCATGAGCTTCAACTAAGACTTTAGTTCCATTTCCCATGAAGAGGCTAACATCCCCTTGTTTGAAGTCCCTACTTCTTGTGAACCCCTGCAACAAATTGCAAATGTGAGTTCCACATCGGTATCCAATACCCATGTGTTAGAAGATGTAACATTAAGATCAATATGAATCATGTATGTTGTACCTGAGGTTGCCCGGCATCCCTCTGGCTTTCAACTCTTGGAGATGGACAGGACAATTCCTTGCCCAATGTCCAATCTCCCCACACTTGAAGCATGGGTCATTGTAGCAACCTTTTGCTTCTTCTCTTGTGGTTGGGTGGCACCCTTGCCACCCCTTTCCCTTTTCCCCAAGCGGGTCCCTTACCCTTGGCAACCTTTGCCTTGGGTGCGGGACGAGGCCTTTTGTTGTTCCCACCTTCATTAATGGTGAGACGGGTAAAACCCTTTTACCCATGGCCGCCTCGGCCGTTTTGAGCATTGAGTGAAGCTCACCAATGCTTTTATCCAAGCATTCATGTTGTAGTTCAACACGAATGTCTCGAACCTTTGGTAAGGCCATTGAGGATCAAATCCGTGGCCAATTCCTTCGAGACGGGACAATTAAGCCTCTCGAGGCGGTCAATATGACTTTTCATCTTAAGTACATAAGATGAAACAGATGGTTGTCGTCCATACGACATGCATGGAGTGCTCGAACCGTTTCGAAACGCTCAACCCTTGCTTGCTGTTGGAACGTTTCCTTCAGCTGGGTTATCATGTCATAAGCCCCGTGGTGTTCATAATCTTTTGGAGATCCGAGTCATGCTCGCTAGCATGAGACAAGACACTTGGACGGAGTCCTCAGTGTACTTTAGCCAATCATTGAAGGCTCCTCATCATCCTCGCTAGGTTGATCAGGGAAGGGTCGTCTAAAACGTACGATCTTCTCTCTTGCTTGAGAACGATTCTCAAGTTTCGATACCAATCGATGAAGTTGTTGTGATTTAGACGTTTCCTTTTGGAGGATCGCTCGTAAAGATTGGTTGGACGCGGATGAGTTATCGGAATTATCATTATTAGAGGCCATCTACAAAATTTAACAAAGTTTTATTTAGTATTTTCGATATTATCAATTTAATAGTTAATGCCTATTAGGTCAATTATATATTAAAATCTAGAACCCAACATTACATTTAAATTGTGGTTAGGTGACCTTTATCCCACGATTTAAATTAATAAGGTGGTCAACGATGACGGTTGCAACCATTTGCAACTTCTAGAGGTAGGGATCGACTCTTGAACATCATATGTAAAGTCGGCATGTAAATCCCATCAACACCATTTGGAAACCACATTGTAGGTGATCCATTTAACATGGTTTGCAAATCAAGACATCCTACTTACACCCACGTGTGAGTTTGCCAAAACAAATGGTTAGGGACCTTTATCCATAAGTAAGGCATTCTCACCTCAAATCACAAGTTCCCTCAAAATGGTTAGGTGACCTTTATCCCACTAAGAGTTCCAAGTGACTCAAGTGTTGTGTAAAAGGACGGTGTTGATCTCGTTTTAAAATTTTAGAGATTTCTTAATTCTAGTTTAGAAAACTCTATGTACTTGTATTTGTATGCTTTCAAATACAAGGTACCCTATGGTTCTTAGATTAAAACCAATTTTAATCTTTAAAATCATTAAACCATTTTAATAACTTTTATTAACATAAAGAACCAACATTTTCAGCTTGTTAAGTTTGTTAATGGTTTGTTATGAATATTCAAAAAACAAACCAAACAATCAAAACAAAACAATCAAACAAGCATAAACATAAAACATCATATGTGCATAACCATAGCCCTTATGTTGACAACACTTGTTTGCCATCACAAGTATTGTCTTTGGTCTTTCTAAGGGTCAAACATATCATAAAGGTTCCAAGAACCTCCCACTAGAAACCGCATCCAAATGCTCCATGTTTCTTGTGTCTTTGTGTCCATCTTTGGGTCTTGATCTTGTACATCTTCTTTTACAAAATTGTATCCTAATACATTTTTTCTAGTAAAGGAAATGAACCTAATCTATTATTACATAACCAAATGAATGAATAATTACAACCCAAAGGAATAAACACAAATATTACAACCAAATTGAATGAATAAAACAACCACTAGAATCATCCAAAAAACACAAGGCCACAAGCTAGGTTATGCACTTAACAACCAATGATCATATCATCTATCCATATAATGAAAACCCCATTTAAAACCCCAAATTCAGCCAACATAAACTGAAATTTGGGTTTTACTCATTGTCCAAACAACAACATTCATAATATGTTTCTTTCAAGGTCTAATCACTAGCATGTGTGATAGACCTTGAAAGTTGGGAATCATTCATATAAACTATAACAGCCCAAAATCAGCCTATAACATGTCTAATATCATCTTTTAAAACCAATTTCAAAGATAAATCAAGCAAGTCATCCACATAACCTGGCTCTTGATGCCATTGAAGGGTTTGCTAGAACATAAAATCAATGTTTAACCACTTAAACTTTCTGAAAAACGCAGCGGAGTTACAACTTAATAAAACCCATTTTATAAGCTGAAAATAATGTTCTTTAGTGACCATTTTAGATGAAAACAAACCCAAACGAAAAGGATCATAATATGTGAATGATCAAGCTATGAAAATGTACTAAAACTACATAAAATCACAGCCACAATGAGCTATGATTTCTACCTCTTTGAGCAGCAAGAAACGACCAAGGACAGGGCTGTTGTAAGCTTCAAAAACATCCAAGATAGTGCTGAATGAGGGCTGATTAATGGCCAAGACTTCAAGCTAGAAGTCCTCAAACGTCTATACCCACAAGCCTTCAAGCAAACACCTTAGTTGCTAGGATTTTGGTCACCAAAACTTCAAGAAGAAGCTGCTATAACACCTTCAAAACCGTGAGTTTGGAGAAGATGGAAGAGAGAGCTTTTCTTGGAGTTGAGTTGCATGTGTATCTCAAGATGGCTGGTCCAAGAAAGCATTCAAAGACCCTTAATGTGTTGTGTCTAATCAACAAAATTGGTCCAATCACCAACAAGGGGGGGGGGGGGGGGGGGCGGCCGAATATAGGTTGAAAAAAGGGTTTCCCCCCCTTTTTTTTTGTTAAACACAATCACATGTTAAAATGGTCTTATAATTGTCCCTCTTAGAAAATGTATACAACTAACCCATTAATTGTATAACATATATAGCCATTATTAATTTGTAATGTCATCTAAATAACATTATAAATAATATCATTGAACAATATATCCTAATAAATTGTTCCAAGTTATATGCAACTTGTTTAGAAAACCCATTTTCTAAATTGGTGTTAATATTTCATTGCATGATCATATCATCAACTAAATATTATTTGGTGTTTGCTAAGCTTGTTATTGGGTATAACCCGACTTGGATCATAACGTACTAACCACATCAATATTCTAAGTGTCTTGGGCACATAGAATCCTACACTCTCTTAATCAAAGGACAGGGAAATGACATTTTTCTAGTTCAAGTATATGTGGATGACATCATATTGGTTCAACTAATCCAAAGCTCTGTAAAGTCTTTGAGAAGCTGATGAAAGCCAGATTTGAAATGAGTGCCATGGGGGAACTCAATTTCTTTTTGGGAATTCAAGTGAAGCAAGTTGAAGATGGCATCTTCATAAGTCAGTCAAAGTAATCAGGACATACTCAAGAGATTCAACATGACTGATTGTAAGATTGCTAAGACACCCATAGATATAAACCACTCCCTTGGACCTGATCTTGAGGGGGAGTGTGTAGATGAGCACTTATACAGGGCTATAATTGGGTCTTTTATGTATCTTACTGCTAGCAAGCCTGATATCATGTTTGCTACATGCATCTGTGAAAGATATCAAGCCAACCCTAAGATGACTCACCTTATCACTGTCAAGAGGATTCTAAGATACCTCAAAGGTGCTTCAACACTTGGTTTATGGTACCCCAAGAATCCTGACTTCAATCTGTATGCTTATACAGATAGTGATTATGGTGGTTGCAACATGACTGCAAAGTCTGCATCTGGGGGATGTCAGTTCCTTGGTGGAAGAGTTGTCTCATGGCAATGCAAGAAACAATCCTATGTCTCTGCATCAACTGCTGAAGCTGAATACATTGCTACTGCAAGCTGCTGTGCTCAAGTGCTTTGGATTCAAAATCATATGCTGGACTATGGGTTAAACTTCAGGAGACTCCCATTCACATAGACAATAATGGTGCTATCTCAATACAGAGAACCCAGTGCAGCACTCAAGGACAAAGCACAACAATATCAGGTATCATTTAATAAGAGATAACTATGAAAAGGGATTAATTAGACTAGTCAAAGTTCACATAGATGAACAATATGCTGATCTGTTTATAAAGGCTTTTGATGAACAAAGATTTAAATATCTAATATCAGCTATTGGGATGATTAACTTTGAGTAGGTTTTTTTTAAAACTAATTCTTATTATTTCTTAAAATATGTGTGTCCTAAGTTGTCTAGTTCATCACTTTCATAAGCTCATGTTTTCTTTGGATGAAAAATTTCTTTTTGAAGACTTTCCTTAGATTTTTGAAAATTTCTGATACTTCGAAAGTTATGCTTTTAACTTCGGAAGCAAATCATGCCTTCAAAATAAATAACTGTCTGAAAATTTTACCTTCGGAAGAGTTCTCAGATCTACCGTCTGAAGCTTAAATACTTGTATCAAAAAAATACTTATTTTGTAGGACCATTTACTTCCGAAGTAAAATTAACTCTCAGAAGTTTTGTTGTTTTATATACAAAGCATTCAAGTTTTAGTGTCTCTTCCGAAGCAAAATTCTCAAAACTCTTAGGAAATTCTTCCGAAGTAATTTTAGCTTCGGAAGCTTTTTAATTAAAACTTCCGAAGATAATTGACTTTCGGAAGCTTTTTGACTTCCAAGAAAACTACTTTTTGAGCAAAAGTAAACTACTTTTTTAGAGGTGGAACCGACATCCGGATTTCAAAGTTTATCCTCTTTCATTAAACTTTATCTGAAATCCCTCTCACATATAAACCCAACGGTTTCCCCCTCTTTCTATCATCTGCTCTTCCTCCAAACCTAAAAACCCAAATTTCTCTCTGAAATTTCTTTCTTCTTTCTTTCTTCATCTTTAAGCTAAAATGGCCAACCTTGCTCACAGAAATGATCCCACCTTTACCATGCAACTACACAGGTAACACAATCAGGTTGCTCTGTTAAGCTCTGAGAAAGATCCTCATTTCTTAGAGGTTTGTCGTTTCTTAGCTTTATCAAGCTACTTCACCTCCCTAACCATTGATCCTCCTCTCTATGAGGATCAGCTGCTTGAATTCTAGAAGAACTGCCAAGAGGTCATTATGGACGGGGAGAAGGCACTGTCTGCCACAGTGTAGGGAAAACAATCTTTATCACTCCGGTCATCATCAATAGACATCTTCAGCTGGATGATGAAGAAGGTGAGGTGTTCTTCCAAAGGAAGCTGTCAATCATTCCTTTGAGCAGATGGGATATGAGGGAGATTTCTTTGTAAAGACCTTTAGGAAAGGGAAGGTCTCATTCCAGTGGAGATTCCTGCTCCATGTGGTCATCCACAGCTTATCAAACAAGCATGGTGGATGGGACTAGATTCCTGAGGATATCTCCTTCATAATCCATGGAATGGTTCAGGGAGCAAATTCAGGTATTCTCAGTTGTTTATACCAATTTACTTGCTAATTTAGACTCCTTAGAGTATTACATGTTTCCTAGATATGTCCAGTACATTCTTAACTATGAACTGGGCTCACAGTTGAGGGAAGCAGGTAACATTCTTAAATTAGGACAGCTGAAGCCCGACATCTTTAAAATACTGAGAAAGCCCATTGTTGGCTTCTCTGGGGTAGAAATAGCCCTTGTCCCAAAAATGTTACAGCTCATTGCTCAAGGTCACAACCTAGCAGCACAAACTAGTGTTGAGCCCATACCTGCTACCTCCTAACCACCCACACAGCCTCAAATCACCATCACTTACAAAAGAAAATCCAAACGAACCCCAGCTCAAGCTATTCAATCTGTGGAGGCCCCCATATACTCACCCATACAGGAAGAAGTGGACACTGGAGCTCCTACTTCTCCTAAGGATCAGACCACTCCCATCTCTTCAAGAATCAGTGCTGAGGTTCCTCATGCTTAGCTTGATGAGCTCATTAGCCCAACTACCTTAAGCCATCACACTGTGTCTCAACACTCAAGTGATCAACCTTCAGGGGACAGTTATCATCCCCAGCCTATAGATCTTAACCAACCAATTCCTAACCTTGCCTTCTATACTAATGAAGATCTAGGTTTCTGTGAGTATAATAAGTCTCTCTTCTTTACCCCTACTCAAAGAGAGATGAATGCTCCTGAGTCTCCTCCATCTATCCCATATCAGTCACCTACAATTGAAGTGGACACTTCTGAACCTGTTTAGGATGTCCATATGGAAGAGGCTCTCACTTTTGAAAGTGATTACATCATTAAGACCTCAACCATGGCAACTCAGCCCACTGACGTCTCAACTGAGATTGCCAGTGAGCAGAGGAAAACTAGCAGCCAAGAACCTGAAGCTATTGGTGAGAAAGAGGACTTTGGTCCAATCATCTTATCCCCCAATGAGTCTTCTGATGAATATGAGGGGAATCTAAGACTAAAGGTGCACAAACTGACTAAAACATGCACCTATTTAGTCTCAAAGGTCAGTCACCTTGAATCTCAGGTGACTACCTTACACAACAGGATCAATGATCAGCAACTTGAGATTTCATATCTTAAGAAAAAACTAGCTGGGAGACCCTTAAGAAGAGCTCAACCAGGAACACAAGAACCTGTGGATGTGATTGACCAATCTTCCAGCTCACCTATGCAAGTGTGTGATGCTACCAAAAAAGGGGAGAAAGTTATTACAGCCACAGAACCTGGGAGTTCTTCAGAGAGAGTGGACATTGAGGACTCACCATCCTCACTTGCAATTGTGCATTCTCAACAACCTCCTCAAGTTCACATTGATGTGGACTACACAGACTCCTTCATACAGAGTTTGTTTGAGGATGGGATACTAAGGGCTATGTCATCTTCACCATCTTCCAATCACATCATTGGGTGGAGATATGACAACATCAGGAAAGCCCTAATCATCATACGAGTTCAAGGACAACAACAAGTCTTCAATTTTTAGACTTTGAACTACTATGAAGGTCTGGATTTAGTCAACATGCCACTTGTCAACCCAAGCAAATCAAGACAAGCTGATAGACTGGCTCAAAGAATCCAAGACAGGATCACTACAGAGTTCTGCTTAAGAAGGAGACTTAGGCAATCAAGCAATGCCATCGGTCAACCGAATGTTGAGGCAGACCTTAAGATTAGTTTCATAGGGGAAACCTTGACTGAAGGCCCAGTGGCAGAACCTGAGACCACTGTCTCATCATCATCAACTGTTGCAGAGATCCACACTCCTATTGAGACACCTGCTGGTGAAGGTGCTTCTCAACCTCTCTCTAGCCAGAGCTTAGATGCTACAACAAGCAATGAAGGGCAAAGCTCTCTCCACCCTGAGTCACAAAGGTCTGTGAGTGAAATAGGGAAAAGAAAAATGACATCTGAGGAGATTGAGGAGGAGGAGAGAGAGAGGAAAAGGAGGCTGAGGGGAGAAAGTTCCTCTGCTGAGTCTTCAAGACTCATGGAGTCTGCTATCAGGGCTGCCCCGAGACTAAATACTCAGAATGATGAGTTAAGGGCAGTCAGGATAAATTACCTGCAGACAAGGAACTATGACATATATAGTGTCATCTCTCTCCCCTTAGAAAAGTTGAATGAACTTGTTGATGTGGAAAGGTCAAAGGAGAAGAAGGAGGCAGAAGATGCAAAGCTTCTAGTACAAGTCAAAGAAGAGAGAAGAAGAAAAAGACTGTACAAGGATATGCCTACCCTCTCCCCAGTTCAGGAAAGTCCTGCACAAGAAGATGTGGTTCAACAAGAACCTCATGTAGATAAAGAAGAAGAGAGGATCAAGATGATCAACTACCTGAGTGCCACATGCTTCTATCAGGCAGATGCACTCCTTCCCTTGTCCTATGACTATGTTGAGTGCTTAAAACAGCTTGAACTTGAGATAATCAAGGACAGAAAGACAACTAAGAAGAAGCTAAGGGAAGAAGCTGCAAAATCAAGAGCTATCATCCAAAAGAGCATGAAGAAATCTGCTGATAGGCAGAGGATGATGAGATTCTTGAAGCTATATGGATTCTCTGAAGGAGACTTGGCCCCATGTCTTTATCCACTATGGATGAGCATATCAGGGTGATCAAGCAAAAGAACAAAAATGGAGAGCTCATTGACTTACACTCCACTCGAAATCACGCCCCACCTGAAGTGGATGTTAAGGTTGAACAACCAGAGACTACACAACCTGGATGTCCAGCTGAAACTTAGCAAGCTTCATCTTCTGATCCACAGCAGGGTCAACCTCCCTCTCCTTCTGAGCCTGAGAGAGAGGAAGTCCCAACTAAGAAAGACAGTGAAGATCAATATGGTACTGCAGGCCAGTCTTCTCAGTTAAAACCTGTAAAGAGAAAGAAGAGGATGGCTTCTAAACCAAAGCCAAATAAAAAGAAGACTGCACCCTCTTCTAAACCCCAGGATGAGTCAGAACATCTTGAGGTTGTGCAGCCAGAGGATGCTACATCAACTCCAATTCAAACAGCTCCTCTAGCATCAGGAAGACCCATCTTGTCTTGGACATACACCACAAATCCAGAAAGATGGCATGTCATTAGAGATCAAGGCACTGAAGACATTTACACATGGCAAGATATGTTTCAATTGCCTCTGCATGACCTCTTTGATATGAGAAGACACTTTGATAGTCTGAAGGATCCTAATCACCTTATGAAGAAAGGATTGGTGACCATCCTAATGAGGACTGTTGACATTTGAAGTCTACTAAGTGTTTTGGTAGCATCAGCCTAGGGGGAGTTTGTAAAGATTAATGAAGAGGTTGATGCAACCTAAACATCTAATGTCTATCCTACATGCTGCATAAGTACATTGAAGAAGAATTCTTAGGAAGTTTTACACATGCAACATAAAATAATCTAAGTGTGAAATCTTCCGAAGCCAAGACCAATATCTTTTGAAGCCAAATATGAAGTCTTCTGAAACCTTAGAGACAAAGTCTTCCGAAGCTTCAACTCATGAAGACAGATTTCTTCCAAAGACTTTTACACATGCTTTATCTGATGTATTTTTCCATAAAGCTAGACACCTTTCCGCTGCACCTCTGTAAGGCTACCAACTTACATGAGTTGGTGAAAAGGTCCATGCTTTTGGTAATTGTACATTGTGGTCTTGAGTCTGTAACTTTCTATTCATGTACTTTATCCTTTTTTTAATAGATAAGGATGTGAGCTATGGCAAGTCATAGTCACTAGTCAAAGGCAATCTGCCTTTTGACTCTACAATTGATTTTGTTTGTGTCTAGTCAATTGTATCCAGCTAGCTTTTAAGTATAGCCGGCTGTAGGATGTAGTATAAGTATCTCATGTTCTTGTATCTTTGAACTATGCTTAGTAACACTTGTAATAGAGCATAGAGAAAGCAATATACTGCATTCTTGAAAACCATATACTTGTGTTCTGTCTCTTACATTACTTGTGTTCTTAGTGTCTTACCTTGGTTAATCCAGTTTACTATTTGATTAAGTTTAGTTAATCTCCTCTTTGTGTTGTTCTGTTGTAACTTTACACCCTTCAACGATCCTGCATACTTCAAGCTCTTGTGGTCAGTGAATATGGTGCACTTCGTCCCGTATAGATAGTGCCTCCAAATCTTTAGTGCAAAACCACGGCTGCTAGCTCCAAGTCATGAGTAGGATAATTGACCTCATGAACCTTCAACTGTCGGGATGCATAAGCTATAACCTTCCCTCTCTGCATTAACACACACCCCAACCCTGAGTAGGAAGCATCATAATAGACCACCTCTTCGCTTCTATCGGGTAATGACAGAATAGGAGCTTGACTCAATCTCGCCTTCAATTCTTCAAACGCCTTCTCTTGAGCCTGACCCCATATAAACCTTACCTCTTTTCGGGTCAACTTAGTCAGTGGAGAAGCGATCTTGGAAAAGTTTTGAATGAATCTTCTATAGTAGCCCGCCAAACCGAAGAAGCTACGAATCTCGGATGGCGTCTTCGGTGTCTTCCTTGCACAACCGCCTCCACCTTTTCCAGGTCCACCATGATTCCATCAGGATTCACCACATGACCCAAGAACTGAACTTCACGCAACCAAAATGCGCACTTGGAGAACTTGGCGTACAACTTCTCCTTTCTCAACGTCTCCAAAACCTCCCGAATATGATCGGCATGCTCATTCTCGCTCTTCGAATAAATCAGGATATCATCAATAAACACAATCACTGATTTACCCAGCATCGGCCAACACACGCGATTCATCAAATCCATAAAAGCAGCTGGTGCATTGGTCAAATCGAAAGACATGACAAGAAACTTGTAGTGACCATATCGCGTGCGAAAAGCTGTTTTAGGAATATCCTGCTCTCTCACCTTCAACTGAAGATAACCAGATTGAAGGTCTATCCTTGAAAACCAATTGGCACCCTGGAGCTGATCAAGTAGATCATCAATTCTTGGTAAGGGGTACCGATTCTTCAATGTTGGCTTATTCAACTCACGGTAGTCTATACACATCCTCATGCTACTGTCGTTCTTGTTCACAAATAAGACCGGAGCACCCCAAGGAGAGATACTCGGTCTAATGAACCCCTTATCCAACAACTCTTGCAACTGCTCCATTAACTTTCTCATCTCAGTCAGAGCCAACCGAAATGGTGCCTTAGCTACCGGTTGGGCACCTGGTATCAAGTCAATCCGAAACTCAACCTCACGGTCTGGTGGCACACCTGGTAATCTTCTTGAAACACATCCGAAAAGTCCACACACAACTAGTACATCAGATACTTGTGGTGTTGGCGCGTCCACATACTTTACATATGACAAGTAGGCACTACATCCATGCCTTATGCACTTTCCGCCACCGCCATCGAAATCACTTTCGGATCGTCGTGACTCGTTACCATAAACTGTCACCTATTCCTATCAGGCGCTGTCAATCGATCATCTTCTTGCGACACACAATATTCGCTTCATAGTCCGCCAACCAATCCATTCCTAGGACTACATCGAAACCACCTAAGGTCATCACGAATGGTCTAACAGGAAACTTATGACCGTCTAGTTCTATGTCACAACCTTCTATCACCTCAGAAATCGTTGTAGACTTACCTATGGCAGTTTCTACCTCGAAGGCTCATCAATATATCTACTCTTAATGGGAAACTTAGCATAGAAGGTAGCAGAAATGAAACTCGTACTAGCACCAGAATCAAACAACACAGATGCAAGAGTTTGGTTTACTAGAAAAATACCTGACACCACGTCGGGGTCTGTCCTAGCCTCCTCCCGAGTCATCATGAAAGCTCGGGCACTTGCCTTCTGCCCTTCTCCTCCAGCCTTCTTCGCTCCCGAACTTTTAGCCCTTGGACTCTTACAATCTCTGCTCAAATGACCATTCTCCCCACAGTTGTAACACCTGCCAACCCCACAATCTCTGCCATATGACCAGGCTTCCCACACTTGAAGCAGCTATTTGATCCCCACTTGCATTCTCCCAAATGCTCCTTCCCGCATTTACCATACTTCTTCAACCCTGAACCAGATGTGACCACACGTCGGTCACCCACCTTCGCCACCTTATTATTGGATCGGCTCCACCACACGTCCAAACCGTTTCCCATTCTAGTTCGGTCACCACCACCCTTCTTGTTCACCTCAACCACCACCACCTCGCACTCATCATATAATCTACCTCCAAATCAACCGCCGACCTAAAAGTGCTCAGCTGGGCGGCGATCATATGCCTACGGATATCCGCCGACAACCCCTGGATGTATCTCTTAATATTTCGTGACAGTGGTGTCACTTGATCTGCACCAGCCGTGCCTTTTATTAAATTTTGTTGTGTACTACTGGTGTGTCATCGTTCCCGCCTCCAGCTGCAGGAACTCTCTTTCTACCTTATCCATCTCTCTTGAGGATAGAACTCCTCCATCACTAACTTCTTCAGTTCAGGCCATATCATTCTCCTAATGGCCCTACTACCCTCGGCTTGGATGATGTGTCCCCCACCATCACAAAGCCGAGTCCATGAAAGAGTGGGTAGCAAACTTCACCTTTTGGTCTTCATGGCACTCACTAATGTCAAGAACAACCTCCATTTCCCTCACCCACCGGTGAGCAGCTACAACAGTGCCGTTTCCATCGAAAGTAGGGGGCTTGCATCTCATAAATGCCCTGTAGTTACAGCCTCGGCCGCCTTCGGCGCAGGCTCTTCTTCTTCCTCCCCTCATCATCAGAGAGAACCGTTTCCAGCTCTGGTTGCTCCCATCCTCCCGAGGACCTGTTTCTCTCCTTTCTTTCCCCTTCCCTTACTACCTTGATCACTTTAGTCACCACAGATGGTAGAATCGTTTGCATGACCTGATGAACTTTCTCCACCACAACCTCCTTTACTTAGGCTCTTAGTTTGGCGCTCTCGTCACCACCCTTCGGATGAGGGGTCTCTGGTTCTTCATGAACCACCTTCTCAACTCTGGGTCTCCCTCTCTTGGGTCATAGTTCACACCGTGACCTCCATCTCGAGAGGCTTTTGAAGATATACCACGGCCACCATACGCACACTGAAAGATTCAAACACCAACACGGTCATTCAAGGGAACAACTCAGTTTATATTAGTATAGTAAGTTTCTAATTACAGTGGCCAGTTGTGATTAGCCACTTACTTTACTCTTCATACCCCAAGCGTTACCTATCCTGACCACATCAGTATTAAAGCCTACATATAACACATAACCACATACCATGCGCACATAAAACCGGTTAACTTTACGAAAATACCTGATGGCACGCAGCTACTCCGATTGGCATCCCATTCCAATTCTGTCCCATTCTCAGTTTAAGTTAAGGTTTATTTTGAAAATTTACCCATTTCACTTAAACTTTGGCTCTCATACCAACTTGTAAGACCCCGTTCCCGGGACACTTACAATTGGATCCTCATCGCACATAAAACATATAATTACATTTGCCTTATGAAAATATTGCAACGGAAACATAAAAAAAATAACTTTTCATATCATTACAAATGCTTTTGCAAGTTAATACAAGCGTTCATTTCAGAACATCATTCGTTCGTATTATAATGCAAAAACACTAACAAAAGAATGCCATCCAAAAAAGTTGAGTAGCCGCCTCGTGCCATCCTCAGCAATGTGCACCTGCCAACTGAAAATGTATAAAAGTCAGCGTCCCTAAGTGAGTTCTAGTTTTATAATAAAACATACATTTCAATCATTAAAACTGTTCATTACTTTCTTACACAACCATACTAAACTTTACTTTCGTCTGTGATCATACATCATACGTACATACAGATAATATTATTATTATCATCCATTACATTTGTTAACTTTCATTCATTTTATACGTTTGTCCTTTTGAGTATGTTGCAACAACAGGGTCGCTCACCTCATTAACAATCACACCTATTTGCATGCTATCCGAGTCTGTTGCAACCATAGGGTTGCTCACCCTAATTGCCAATTTCAACGATAGCACGCTATCCGAGTCTGTTGTAACGATAGGGTCGCTCACCTCATGGCAACTTCACGATAGCTCACTATCCGAGTCTGTTGCAACCATAGGGTTGCTCACCTCATGGCAACTTCATGATAGCACACTGTTCGAGTCTGTTGCAACAACTAGGTTGCTCACCTCATATACGTGCTTGCAAGCCTTTCCTTCGTTCATTCGTCATTCAATAATGTATGCATTCTTACTTCATGTTCCTCTTTCATTATCTTTCACTTTACGTTACATAATACTTCATTCACTCATTAATATGACACGTAAAGCCATAAAAAGATAATATATATCATAATAAGGAACATATCATACAATCATACATAACTATCAATCTTATATCACATCACACATCACTCATCACAACCGTTATGACTTCAAAAAGTTAACTTTCATCGCCCTTGGGAACCTCCCAAGTCAAAGCCTACATTACACTTTTCCCCAAAAATCAGAAAATAATCTAAGTCCTTAAGCGCATGGGTACTATGCAGGCGCATGGGGAACACTTAGGCGCATGGGCACTATGCAGGCGCATGAGTGCCTAGGCACATGGGAATGCTGGACATCTGGACACTTACTCAATTCCAGACCAATTCTAGGCGCATGAGTACTACTCAGGCGTATGAACTTAGGCATATGGACCGTTCGATCGCATGGACACTTAGGCACATGGGCCACTTGGGAGCATGGGCACTATTGGGGCGCATGGACCTACACTTAGTCATCCGACTGATATTTCTTGGCGCATGGACCACTGTTCAGGCGCAAGGGTTACACTTAAATTCTCCCAAGGCATTCCTAGGCGCATGAGCCTTATCTAGGCGCATGAACCTTCTGTACAACATGTTTCTAGGATGTTTTCGAATCCAATCATCAAACCTATCTGTTCTAAGCTTACCAAGGCTATTCTAAATATGAACAACTATAAGCACCTAAGGATCATCATCCAACACGCATAATACATACGGGTATACATACATAAACATTTGAAAATCATTTTAATACATTTTCAGCCCCAAGAAAAGTTAAAACAAGTAAAACCGGGGTCTAGAAACTCACCTGGTGCAACTTGGGTGTATCTTCCTTCTAACCCTTTTGCAAATGAGTTCAAACACCTAAAACACCTCACCAACACACACACCCGAACACACACAAACATATAAGCATAAACCCGAGACCAAAACCCAACACAAACGCTTAAAAACCACGAATTCATACCTTAAATTCAACCTTAATCTTCTTCTTCTTCTTCAACCGAGAGTTTCTGCTCTCTTTCTCTCTAACCGAATGAAAAAGGTGATGAGAAGTGGGGGTGGGCGGCCATACCCACCTTTTCATCAACTTTTTGTACTTTATCCTTCTTTTACATTTCTAACCCTTCAACTTGGGTTTAATTTCATTTACTTCTTTTACTCCTCATTTCTTATCTTTCTTTGAAAAAGCCGGGTGTTACATCAACCTATAGCCCGAGAAAGAATTTCATCTCTCCGATGGCACTCATCTCAACTCATCCTTCATTACTTCTTCAAACTCTTTACATAGATCTTTGTTCTTTGAACCGAAGATTATGTCATCTACATAAATTTGGACAAGTAGTAAATCTCCATCCTTTTTCTTTTATGAACAGTGTACAGTCAATGACTCCTCTACGAAAACCGTATTTCACAAGGTGAGTCGAGAGTTTCTCATACCAGGCTTAGGGAGCTTGATGAAGCCCATATAAGGCCTTGTTGAGTTTGTAAACTCTGTCCCGATGATATGGATCCTCAAATCCCTCGGGTTGACTGACGTACACTATCTCTCTGATTTCACCATGAAGGAAGGCACTCTTCACATCAAGTTGATAAAATTAATCTTCATGTACGATATGTAGGCAAGGAAGATACGGATTGCTTCCATTCTTGCCACTGGTGCAAACACTTCATTGGACAACAAGTCGAGCCTTGTTTCTGATGATCACGCCTTGATCATCTTTATTGCATTTCAAGACCCATTTTGTGCTAATGACCTTAGCACCTTTAGGTCTATCCACCAGAGTTCATACACCTAACTTCTTGAATTGAAGAAGTTATTCTTGCATGGAACTCACCCATGCCTAATCATTCAAGGCTTCACTAACATACTTTGGCTCAAACTGAGACATAAAGCAATGATATGCACCATCGTGAAGGTATCCCTTTTCCATCATTGAGGCATAATCAGCTGAGTACAACTGATTTCTGGTCTGAACTCCTGACCTCACATCCCCAATGACATTATCCAAGGATGATAGACATTTAGGCATGATCCAGGAGTGGTTGGAACAACTACCTCAGAATCAAGATTATGAACATTTGATTTAGTATCTGAGGCAGTAGGAGTTTGAGGTTCTGAAGAATCAGAGGCATAATTATCAGATGCTTGTGGACTTGCAGTGGGGGGAACATATTGCTCCTGGTTGTTCTGATCAGTCTCCACAACTTCTTCATCAGAGGAAGAGTCACTATCTTCAAGTGCTCCCCCTGAGTTGGTAGATGAATCACCTTGTACGTGGATGATGTAGATTCCTAAGATGGTGTGTTTAGAACATCATACATAATCTTTGTTACTAATTCATCATCTGAAGTGGAGAGTGGTATGTTGAAGGACTTGAAGAATCCATCATAGTAAAAAAAGAAGGCGGGTCCTTTTCCAGCAGGTGGTGTGGTGTATCACTGAACATCAACATTACACCACACTTCTACCTGACTCGTAGAGTTGTTGTAAACCCTCTTGTTCGGTATGTTGTATCCTAGAAAGATACCTTCATCACCCTTCTCGCTGAATTTTCCTCCTGAGTCTTTTTCTGTAGGGTGCACGGAGCGCCAAACGGCTTGAGATACTCTAAATTTGGTTTACGTCTCTGTAGTAACTCGTAACATGTCTTGCCATGGCGTTTAACTATCAGAACTCAATTCAATGTTTAACATGCGTTTGCAACTACCTCGTTCCAGAATTGGATAGGCAGTTTCAAGTATGCTAGCATTGTCCGTGCCATCTTTATCAAGCTGTGATTTTTCCTTTCAGCAACGCTGTTCATCTGAGGAATGTAGGCAGAAGTGAACTGATGCACAATTCCCTTTTCCTTGTAGTGAGCCTCCATCCATTGATTCTTGAACTCGGTTCCACTGTCTGAGCGCACTTGACGAACTTTCAGCTTGTAGAGGGACTACAATGTAGTTACTAATTCTTTGAATGACTCAAAAGTTTCTGATTTGGATTTTAGAAACATCACCCAAAAGAATCTTGAGTAGTCATCTGTAACTACATAGCAGTACAAGTTGCCTGCGATGCTTCTTGTACTGACTGGACCAAACAGATCCATGTGAAGAAGTTCAAGAGGAAGTTCGATAGAATGAACTTTCTTTTCCTTATGAGACTTCTTCGTTTGTTTGCCCTTCTTGCATGCAACACAGAAATCCGGAAGTTGGAAGTTTTTGACATTAACTCCTCTCACTAGATCATTCTAGATCAAGTGATTCATCTGCCACGGATTAATGTGTCCCATTCTCCTATGCCAGGAGATGGATTCCTTCTCAGTACTTTTGACAAGAAGCACTAAACTTCATGATCCGTTGTGGAGGCCTTTGATAGATCCAAGACATAAAGGTCCTTATATCTTGAGTTAGACATTAATAATTGATCCTCCGAGATGACATAGTCCTTTTTCAGGACATAGCACTTCTTGTTGTCAAATACCACCTTAAAGTTTTTATCACAAATTTGAGAAACAGAAAGCAAGTTATTTTGTAGTTGTTGGATATAGTTTACCTTGTCAAACTTCACTTTCTGATTACCAACTTCCCCTTGAGCTGTGATGTACCCACCTTTGTTTCTAGCAAATGAAACGTGACCTCCTTTTATCTGTTTGACGTTTGATAAAAGTGTCCTGTTCCCTGTCATGTGCCTGGATGCTCCGTTGTCTATGATCCACGTGTTGGTCTTAACACTATAGCGAACACCCTGCACATTCAATTTGAAAATGTTAGTTCAGGTTAGGGACCTAAGCCTTCACTGGCTTGGGTTTCCCAGAGGCATCATACATCATAAATGTAACCCATTGATCGTTCGAGGATCAGGGAAGCTCAAATGTCTCCTTGTTCTCATTATCAGACAATGAGGTTGATTTCTCCTTCCATAAACCAGATTTGTGTAAGCCTGTTTGTGATAAACAAACGACTGGCTAATGTGTTGAACTTTAGGTTCGCTAGCCCTTCTAGGTGGCATCACTGAGTTCCTCTTAGAAGATCTAGGTTTTTGTTCAGGAAGTTCAACTTTCCTCCTTGGTGTCTGATAGTAAGGACAATGAGACGCAATATGTCCATACTCTCCACAACTATAGCATGATCTGCTTTTTACTTACGATTTAATTGTTTTTGTGGAGATGTATGTGACATCTGGGTGACCTTACTCTGTTTGGGTTTTGACTCACCTTGTCTAGATGTTTTATCTGGTTTTACAAAGTTAATTGCTTTAACATTTTTAACATCTTTTTCTTTTCTATTTTCTGGACTTTGACATGATGCACGTGATTGGTTAATTACTTGTCCTTTTAGGTTCAGATTTGACATTTGTTGAACCAGACTTTATACTAACCTTTTCAAACTCTTTGTCTAGATTAACACAAGGCATTTTACCTTTTACCTTTAAAGTGGCCTCCTTTTGTTTAGTGCTAGATTCATTTGATGAACATGTGGATTCTGGATCACTTACAAGAGGAGTGGACACCACATGATCCTTGATTGGATTATCATTAATTGGTTTACATTTTGTGTTCATCAAGATCTCATGTGGTGGTGGAACCATTTTATAACCCAATCCCTCCCTGTTGTTTCTCTCTCTTACTAAGTTTTGGACTATGTGTGAGAACTAGTCCAACTAGGTAGTTTTTGTTTTAGGAATTAACTTCTACTTCTAAAACTGCCTTTTGTTTCTTAGTGTCTTCTAGGGAGTTAAGATAATACCTAATGTCATTAGCTTGGATAAAGGCTACAACTTCTGTTTCCCAAAGCTGTTTGTTCAAAAGGTCTCTCTTTTCTTTGTAACTATGCTCATTTTGTTTTAACACTCTGTTAGCTTCAGTGCACAGTTCTAAGTCCTTTACTAAGTTATCATTGTTGATGCATGTATGTCCCTAGATCATGATATGAAATGTAATAGATCAGGTTAATCTGATTCTGATGTAATTTGATATGATTAATGAAATGTTATTGGTTGTTTGTGATTTGTAATGACTAATATTTCGTTAATGAGTCGATATTGAATTGGTTAATTAGGATAGTGATTGTTTGAATGGTTACACATAATGTTTATTAATGAATACATTCCAACTTAACATAATGTAGTTTTCATGCGAATGGACCACACGCATGAATAACTTCTTACGATTGACTCAGTCGCACGACTGAACCAGGAGACTGGATCAGTCGTATGATTGACACATAAGATTGGCTCAGTCGCACGACTGAACACTCAGTCTGCGTATGGATCAACCGCATGCTTCAATCGCACGACTGAACCATACTAATGGTTCAGTCGCACGAATGAACAGTACTAACCTATAAATACAACCCAATTCATGAAAAATAGAGGGCATTCATTCTATTACGAATCCAGACGTACCCTAGCAGTCCAGAAGTTTTCCATTTGTTCTCCAAGTTCATAGAACACATTAGATCGATTTCCTATCGATTTCTAACGTTAGTTTCATTCTTTATTGATTCTTCGTGTGTTCTCACTGATTGGATCGCCAATCAAATAGGATTCCGCACTATTTGATCTTGTTTACACGCTAATCAGTAGGTATTTCGTGCAAATACCCGATCCCAACAAGTGGTATCAGAGCCTTGGCTTTTGATTACGTGTGATTCAATCAAGATTGATAAAAAGTTTGTGTTTTTGCACTAAAAATGCAATCTTTTGTGTCAAAATTGATCTTGGACGTTCCCTGCTCATCAAAGTTTGGTTTCTACGGACTTAGGCGATTAGACCTCATGAAATTTCAAATTTTTACGGCTAAAACATGTTTAACCTAGAAATTTTCGCAAAACAGCAGCTTCAGTCGCACGATTGAGCCATTCGCACAACTGGACCTCATTCGCATTGCTCAGACGCACGATTGGACCTAGTCGCATCTCCATTCGTACGATTGAACCACTCGTTCACAGTGTACATACGCATCAGCTTCATTCGCACGACTGAACCAATCGCTTAGTTCAGCCGCACGATTGAACCATTCGCTCAGTCATTCGGACGGATAGCCCAATTGCATCCTTCAGTCACACCAGTTGACAGTTTGTCTTAGTAGACTTAAAGTTATTCGCCATGGAAGATCAAATATCAGCGTTTACTGCTGGGAAGGACTCTAGGATCCAGAACCTGCTGTTACTTGAGAGTGAGGTGGGTAATCATAATAAACCACCGAAGCTCTTAACGTTAGATGAGTTTCCCCACTGGAAACACGTTTTGAGATCTACCTCAATGGAGTGGATCCGAATCTATGGAAGCTATCGAGATTGGGTATAGTACGCCGGTGGGAGCCGATGGAGTAAAGCTAACCTTAGGAGGGATGACAGACGCACAGAAAGTTAAATATAATGCAGAGAAGAGGGTTTATGCATTGATTACATAGTCTATCCCTAAAGACATTTTCCACTAGTACTCAGAGAATAAGCAGTCCAAGAAACTATGGGATGAGCTGGAAAAGAGGTACGACGGAAATGCTTCGTTGAAGGCAATCAAGCTAAGGAGTTAAAGAAGGAATTCGATAACTTCTCATCGATGGGAAACGAGAGTTTGGACGATGTTATTGATAGATTCTACCATCTGATGAGTGAACTGCATACATATGGGGTGGCTACTACCATGGAAGAGAAAGTTACTAACTTTGCAGACGGATTGCCGGAAAAATGGGTTTCATTCGTGTCTAACCTGAGACAGAATGGAATGCTGACAAAGCTGGATATAAATGACTTCATTCTAAAGCTGCGAGAAGAAGCACTTAGAATAAAGTACAGAGCTCAGAAGTCTTCGTATACTTAGAATCCAGCTTTGTACAATGCCACGCCTCAAGCTAAGACACCTGGAGCACCTCTCCAGACTACATTTGTGTCTAGCTCATCGGGCCCTTCACATGCTTCTCCTTTAAGATCAGACATGTCGGGGTTTTCTTGTACCCAACATATTGGATGTGAAACAAATGCTACTAGACTTAAGACCGAGAACCTCGGTAATGTGACTGAAGAAGTAGCTCGAGAACACATGGATCTTTTGGCTGCAGTGGTTCATTCTTATGATGGACTTGTTGCTGGGAAGATTGGAAACTACCATCTGTCAGACGAGGACTACGAGCAGGTGGACGAAATGGAGCTGGAGAGAATGGACATAATGTGGGCCTTAGCTAGTGCTATCCGGAGGGCAAAGAAGTTTATGAAAAAGACCGGACAGAACTTGGTAGCTACTAAGGATACCACATTTGGCTTTGACAAGAGCAAAGTGACCTGCTTTAACTATGTAGAGAAGGGGCACTTCAAGAGAGAATGTGTTAAGCCAAAGAAGACGGGTAACGGGAACCCATTCTCGTCCTTCACTCGTCAAGACAAGCAAGCTACTAGTTCTACTTCATCAAGCAAGGATACAAAAGCCTTGACTGCTCATGATGATGAAGGACAGGACTGGAGCTTTAGGTTTGTCTCTCCAGGGGAATCAAACATTGCAAGTGTAGAAGACTTTGATGATGATTCTGCAAGTGAAGGAGATCTAGCAGTTGATATAGCGATGTCTATATTGAAGAGACAACTGCAACTGAGGTCAGCTACAAGCCTAAAGGGAGACTACCAAGCAAGGACAGAAAGACAGAATCACCAGAACCAGAGATGTTAGGATCAGTGATCTGTTTGATTGATTAAAAAGTATAGCAGCGAATTCAAACAATGAATTAGTCGATTCACAAGAACGAAACGATATTCAATGAAGAACAAAGACGGTTATAGAGAGAGAATTCTGCAAATATATTTCATTCAATATTCGCTTTCGTGGTAACAGAATGTCACATTACAATTAGGTCGACACCTCTTATATAAGAGATGTGACGTCTGCTGATGTCACTTGATAGTGACATCTAACAGATTTATTACAACTGAAAGACAACTACTGAAGATGTCAAAATAGCTGACATCTCCTTACAAAAATGCTAAGTGTTATCAGTTGTTATAACTACTTAAAAACATAAAACTACTGAAACTACAATGACTGAAGAACAAGCTCTTCAGTCGTTTTACAAACTACTGAAAGTAAAAATATAAAACTACTGATATCACAACTACTGAAGAAGTACTCTTCAGCTGTTGTGACAAACTACTGAAACTTCAGTACTTGATCTTCAGACTTGAACTTCAGATGTTTCATCAGCTGATGACTTCAGTAGATATCATCATGATGTCTTCAGTCTTTGTCTTCAGACTTTGTACATCAGTTTGATCTTCAGCACTTGTAAACTCTTCAGCTGTTGTACTTCAGTACTTTGAACTTCAACTTTAGCACTTGTATTCTTCCTGTTCAGATTCAGTACTTGTGTTCTTCAGCTGGTACTTCAGCACTTTAGTTCTTCAGCTGTTGAAGTCTTCAGCATTTGATCTTCAGCTGTTGAAGTCTTCAGCACTTGTCAAACTGCTGATGAAGCTTTCAGCATTGTTGTGATACCATGTGGGACTTAGAGGTTTTCTGATCTTGGCTCATTGGTTCTTTTGGTCCACAAACTCCCCCTGAACCAATGCAGCCAAAACCTCTAATTATTTATTATCCCACTTATTGTTGGCAAAAGGTTGGTCTTTTTCCTTCTTGATCAGTAGAGAAGATGACCCATATAAGCTCCGGCCTGGGAATAAGTCTCTGATATTTGTTTGGAAAGATATGAATGGGAATCTGTTTTGGGGAACTGGACACAGAGTTGTTATCCCATTCATGAGATCTACTTCCCGTGTATGAGCCTGTAGGATTCTCTGGTGTAGGCTCTGAGAAACATGATTTGTTCTTCCATGGTCAGGTTCTCGGCTTCACCATCAAACAATCCTTCTCACCCATACAGCTCTGAGATGTACTTGGCCTGTTTGCCGTTTTTGAGCTCAACTGTTGTAATTTGTCTGTATGCAAATTCATCAGGATGATTCCCTTCGAGTAACAGACTGAGCTCATTTGTTTGAAGTTCTCAAGCCTCTTGTAGACTAACCCCTTTTTGATAATTCTGTTCTCTAGCATCTTCTGGGGTGGTTGTTTAGTCTCGTAGGCTTTCTTGAAATCTTCGACAATCTCCCAGGGTGATACTACAAGGCCACTGTGATCTCTTCATCTACGATCCTCTTGACTTGACCCTTGTATCTCAAAGGAATGTCTTTCTTTACAATCCTGTGAGCCACCCTCGGATCAGGCCATACTCTAACCCTTTCCTTCTGATATTGAAATGTGTTGGCGAGAGTGTACAACCTCAGAGCTTCTTTCTTCATGCTGATAATTGATGACGAAGCAGCATAAGTTTTGTCAATGCTTTTCAGCAATTCATCATCATGAAGCTTTTGCTGCTCCTCTTCTTCATTTTACTCTCACAACATCCATTGTGAGGTGGGAGTGATGGGTATAGGTTTGGCTTTCGCCAATGTTAGGACTGCAGACAGAGGCATCCTATCTTCTTCCACATCATCCTCTTCTTCTTCTTCTTCTAGCCTCAACACCCTTCTCTTCTTCTTCTTGGGTGCATCATCGGCCGTTGGTTTAGATGGTGAGGGAGTTGGTTTTGTGGGTTGTGATTGTGGTTGTTTGGATTTGGGCTTTGAGATTGGTTTGGAGATTTGAGGGGTAGGCTGGTTTTGAGTGGGTGGAATGGAAGGTTGTTCCAGTATTTTGGTTGTGAGTTTGGCCTTTGTAAGTTTTGCCATTTCAAACCTTTTTCCAGCCCCAGCCTCATCAAGGGCTTCAATGATAATCCCCTTGTGGAATTGCTCAGACAGACAGATTCTGGTGGCTATAGCCAGAATACTGTCTCTGGTTCACGCACGAATCTCCATCAAAGATCTTCCTAAGTATTTGGCAATGAAACGGATCATGATCTCCAATCTCTCCTTTTCAAGTGCATCATACCCAGCCCATCGGGTTTGAATCTCCTCCACTTCCAACTTCCTGATTTCACTATCTAATGTGGCTGTATCAAAACCTTGCTTGAAGAGTTGCTCATATAGTTTATCCATGGATCGGCTGTGTGTATCATCAGCATCTTTTACCAGCTCTCCAAGGATTTTTCTTTTCAGTTAGTTGATCATTCTTTTTTCTTTTATAGGTGATCAGTTGTTGCTTTTCTTTTTCCAACTCTTGGATTTTTCTTTTTGCTTCTCATCCTCTGTTCTTTTCCTTCTTTTTCTTTCACTGCAGTACTGTCCCCCTTTTTGGATGCATTGGTGGTAGGGGTTTGTACCGCAGAAAGTGTCTTTTGCACACAGCATCAATCAGTGGTTGTAGAGTTGAGGAAATCCTCTCATCAATGGCTTAGTAACAACTTCATTGATGATGGGGTGATGGAGGTATTTGTTGGAATGGATTAGCAACCATCTGCTCTGGGGGTTCTGTCCCGAGAGATAGTGCCAAAAGCAGAAGCTGGAGGCTCATTGGAGTGAGAGGGTAAAGTGTTTGGGGAACCTTCAACTGAAGGTGCCATCTGTGGGTTGGTGGAGGCAGATGGTCTTTCTCCTTGAGAGAGTTGGTCAAGTAGGGTTTGCAGCCTACTGACTTCCTCCTTAAGGATTGTGTTCTGGGCAAGACCGTAGAAAAAGCCCAGGTCATCATCAGCAGAAGCTGAATCACCTGACCTCCTGCTTGGAGCAGGATGTACATGCACTGGGTGTAGACCAGTTGTAGCATGTGCCCCTTTGTCTTGGAACTGGGGACTTCCAGCCTCTGGACTATGTCCATCATCAGCTGTTGCCTCTAGTAAGGTCTTAACAATGTTACCAACCTCATTCTAATCATGTGCTGATACAGAAGAGGTGGCAGCCTCACTAGATATCCTAATCTCCCTATCTACACCAGGAGATAGAAGTGGTAAACCCCTATGCTGTGGGTTCTCAATTGCACCTTGGTCCTCCCCCTGAAAGGTAGAGGTGTTCCCAGTAGTAATTGGTATCTGGGGAGGGGGTGAGGAGTGCAATTGAGTCAGCACTTGTGCAACAAGCAATTGGGCTTTGGGGGGCGGTTGCATGGGGTGAAGGGATAGAAGCAGTGTGCACCTGGGGAGGAAGGTGCTCTTCAATGGCAATCCCCTCAAGTGAGGAAGATCCCAGATGTGTGGGTACCCCTTGTGTGGTTGCTGCAGGCTCTGTTGAGAGGAATCCTGAGCGGCTATGGCTGGAAGAGTCCTTATATCCACTAGGGGGTTATAACCAGTGGATATATCCTGCGTTTGTGTTGCAGGGGCATCCTCAGGGGACTCATTTCCCTGAGTAGCCGTTTTGGGTTTCTTTTTGGTGGGTTTGGTGGGGACTTTTGATTTGGAGGTGGTGGCTGTGGGTTCCAGCTGCGTGGGTTTGCGCAGCTTGGCAGCCAGTTTGAGTGAGTGGTCAGAGTTGTGCCGGGAGTATACTTCAGGCAAAACAGCCATAGCAGGGACTCCCAGGCCAACAAGTCCCTCAGCTGAAGCTGGTTTGTAATTATGGCCATTATGAACCGGGATATAATATCCAACGGTTAGCAGTTAGTTTTTGAGCCATATCCTTGAGCTCTGAAAATATTATTTCTGAAAAATTTAAAGGCTGTTGCTCAAGAATAGAATACATTACCTGCTGCCACTTTGTAGACATTTGATCCCAAGACGAAGTCTTAGGAGCCAAACAGACATTTACCATGTGAAAAATTAGGCGTTCAGCGTCATGGAAATGTTTCTTCATTATAGTGGAGGCACTAAGTTGCCCTGATATCCATGGTGGGCAAAGGATAAATCAGTTGTGCCCTTTGGATATCCAGCAGGAGAAGTGGCATCATCCAGATGTAGTTTGACGGAGGATAAGGGAGTGAGTGATGACCACTTCATGGTTGTTGACGACCGACCGGAGAGACGTGTGTTGTTCTCCCAGTGGTGATGGGACGTTCATCCAAAACTGTTTGAGGGATTCGGCATGAAGGATGGGATTGAGAAGAAATGCCGTTTGTATTGTGACTGGACCATAAGATCGATAGCAGTATCGAACTTAGCCCAGAATGGCGATTTGGGAGGTAAGCTACACAGTTGTGTCGCGGTTGATTTGCATGGACGCCATAGAAGAGAGAAGTTTGGAGAGAACGTTAGGTTTGAAGAAGATGAAGCTTTGAAGGATTAGGTCAGGGATATTTATAGGGTACGGGTGAGAAAACGACTGAAGGATTTGGTGTTAGTCATCAGTAGTTTTAAACGACTGTTGACATGGTATTACCCTTTCAGACGTTGAAACAGCTGAAGTCGTGGTGTTAGGCATCAGTAGTTAGAAAACTACTGAAGCCGTGGTTTTGACTTCAGATGATGAAACAACTGAGGACTTGGTGTTGTCATCAGTAGTTGTGAAACTACTGAAGACAGTGGTTTTGTCATCAGTTGTTGTAAACAGCTGAAGACTTGGTATTAGTCATCAGTAGTAGTTATAAAACTACTGAAGACATGGTTTTGCTTCAGTTGTTTAGAATGAAACAGCAGTGTTGAAACAACTGAAGAGAAAGGTCTTCAGTAGTTTTCGTCAATTCATAGCCTTTCAGTTTCATACTGTCCTCAACACTTACTCATCAGACTTTGCATCTGCTTTTCAGGTGTTTCATAGGACGTCAGTACTTATCTGTTTGTACTGATTTCAGTAGTTGTAACTACATCAGTAGTTGTAACTACATCAGTAGTTTGGAACAGATAAAGTACTTCAGTACTTGTGAGGCATTTAGCCGTCAGTAGTTATAAAACTACTGAAGGTGAAAGGACTCATCAGTACTTATATATGACATGGTTACCAATGATCACCAGTAATTGTACTGAAATCATCAGTAGTTGTCACTTATTCTAGCTGCAGCATACCAAGCCTTAACACAAGGTTTTGGAAAGTAGAACTATCCAAAGGCTTAGTAAAATATCTGCAAGCTCATCAGCACTAGGCACAAACTTAGGATCAATCAGACCTTTTTCAAAGCAATCCCGAATAAAATGATGTCTGATCTCTATATGTTTGGTCCTAGAGTGCTGGACTGGATTTTTGACAATACACAGAGCTGAAGCACTATCCATAATAATGGAGTCTTAGTCTCTGTAATGCCATAATCCAGAAGTTGGTTCTGAAGCCAGAGTACCTGAGAAGTACAACTTGCAGCAGCAATGTACTCGGCCTCAGCAGTTGATGTAGCAACAGATGTTTGTTCTTACTCTGCCAAGAAATCAAACAGTTGCCTAGGAATTGACAACCACCAGAAGTTGACTTTCTAGTTAACTTGCACCCTGCATAGTCACTATATGAAAAAGCAACTAATTTGCAAGAGTGTCCAGTGGAATACCATAAACCCAGAGATTGTGTACCTTGCAAATATCTAAAGATTCTCTTGACTGCAATCAAATGAGACTCTTTAGGAGCAGCCTGAAATCTAGCACAAACACATGTAGCAAAATAATATCTGGTCTAGAAGCTGTTAAATACATCAAGGACCCAATCATACATCTGTAAAGCGTTTCATCAACAGCTTTACCTTTCTGATCAGCATCCAGTTGTGTGGTGTTGCACATGGGAGTAGAACAGGGCTTACAGTTTTGTAAATCAAACTTATTCAAAAGATCTTTTGTATATTTTGACTGATGAATAAAGGTTCCATCAGCCTTTTGTTTGATTGCAAGCCTAGAAAGAACTGTAATTCTCCATTGCACTCATTTCAAACCTCTTTTTCATTAATGTTGTAAAATCATCACACAACTGGGGATCAGAGGATGCAAAAATGATATCATCAACATAAATCTGAACAAGTAGCTTATGCTGATCCACCTTCTTAATAAACAAAGTTTTATCAATGGAGCCTCTAGTGAAATTATTCTTAAGAAGAAAAGTAGAGAGTGTCTCATACCAGGCTCTAGGAGCTTGTTTCAACCCATAAAGAGCCTTATCAAGTTTGTACACCCATTCAGGATGTTTATTATCCTCAAAGCCTGGTGGTTGACACACATAAACTTCTTCCTTTATTTACCATATAAAAATGCACTTTTGACATCCATTTGGAAAAACTTTAAGATTGTGGAATGCAGCATAGGCTAAAAACAATCTGATTGCCTCTAGTCTGGCTACAGGGGCAAAGGTTTCATCATAGTCAATACCTTCTTCTTGTGAAAACCCTGTACAACCAGAGTCTAGCCTTGTTCTTAACAATAAGCCCATTTTCATCAGTTTTGTTCCTAAACACCCATTTAGTGCCTATTGCACACTTACCTGGGGGGGGAAGAGGAACCAGTTCCCACACTTGCTGTTTCTTGAACTGAAGTAGCTCAAGCTGCATAGCTTCAACCCATCCATTGTCTCTCAAGCAACATGGTAGTTCTTTGGCTCTAGCTGATGATGAAGAGAGCATAGAAGCAGAAGTTAGACAATTGACTTCTTGTTGAAACACCAGCATTGATATCACCAATAATCTGAGACATGGGGTGATTCTTCAGTTCTTGATAAACAATGAGATCTGTGCAAGTGTTTGTAGAACCTTCAGCAGCAGCAGATGTTGATGTAGACTCTTGAAACCAAGAATTAGATGGTAACTCAAAAGATGTAGAGGAAACAGAGATCTCATCAGCATTTGTTGTGGATGGAACTGCTGAAGCTACAGGAACATCAAATTTAGCAGACACAGGCAGTGGTCACTAAACTTGAATAGGTGAGTATTGATATTATCATCATCATCATCAATACCACCAGGTGGAAGACATGCTGCAGAAGATGATTTATCCACAGGATCTGCAACAGCTGGAGGTGATAAGGAACATATTGCAGTATGTCCAAATCAAACAACTCCACAGGGTTTTGTGGAATCTTGTCCAAAGGAGATTCATAAAACTTCACATGCAAAGTCTCTTCAACTATCTTTGTTCGGCAGTTGAAGACTCTGTATGCCTTGCAAGTAGATGAATAACCAACAAATACCCTGCATCCACCTTAGGATCAAATTTATGGAGTTGATCCTTTGTGTTGAGAATAAAAAGGGACACCCAAATGCTTTGAAAAATGAAATTAGAGGAGCCAAGTGATGGAGAACTTCATATGGAGTCTTCATCAACCTCTGATTTACTAAAACTCTATTCTGCACATAGCAAGCTGTGTTGACAGCTTCAGCCCAAAAGGTCAGTGGCAAACCAGAGTCAGCCAGCATGGACCTTGCAGCTTCAATTAGGGTCCTGTTCTTTCTCTCCACTACTCCATTTTGTTCTGGAGTCCTTGGGATGCTAAACTGCCTTTTGATTCCCTTTGAAAGATAGAAGTCATCAAGTGTATGGTTTCTGAATTCAGTTCCATTGTCACTCCTAATACACTTGACTGGAAGGGAATACTGCTTCTCAATATACAACACAAAGTGAATAATCTTCTGAGCAACCTCATCCTTTGAATGTAGAAAGAAAGTCCATACAAATCTGGAGTAATCATCCACAATTACCAGACAGTATTTCTTCTTTGCCATGCTCATCACTCTCACAGGACCAAATAGATCCATATGCAGTAATTGCAAGCAGGCAGTGGACTTAGGCTCTTCAATAGGAAGGAATGAGACTTTGTGCTGTTTCCTTTTAAACAAGCAGTGCAGGTTTCATCACAGTGGAACTCTTTATTGGTAAGCCTCTGACTAAACTATTGTGGATAAGCTGATTCATGTTTTTGAAATAACATGACCCAGCCTTCTGTGCCACAGTTTAGATTCTTGAGAAGAGGCTTTGGAAAATAGGCAAGGATTGCCTCTGAGATCTATTTTCTTGGAAAGATCTAAGGCATACACTCTTCCTGTCTGTTGGCTCTCAGGAGAGTGTGATCATCCAACACCTTATCAATCAAATGCAGAACTTTGGATGACAGAATCCTACAGTTCTTCTGATGGTGAAAAGAGCAACATGGCCTTTATCACACATTTGACTGACACTCAAGAGATTGTACTTGAGATTTTCCACATGATTAACATCATCAAACTTGATTTCTCCATTGGAGACAAACCATTTCCAATGATGTAACCCTAGCATCATTGCCAAAAGAAACAAACCCTTCTTTCCTTGAGAGTAGTCATGAAGAAGAGAGCTGTTCCCAGTCATGTGCATAGATCCCCACACTGTCTACATACCAGATGCTACTTTGGCATGTTGGAGAACCCTGCAATAATAAACAATCAGTTAGTTTTGGAGACCCAAACCTTTTTGGTTTTGGGCCTGGTCTCATCAACAGATGGTAAACTACAGGTTTATTAGAACAACAGCTTGAGGAGAAGAAGATGGTGAAGAAGAGGAATCCTTTGGCTTGGACCTCCTTTTCTGTGGTTTCAACATAGGAGCATCTAATTGGTTAACTCTACCAACAGATGTTGAACCATCATAACCAGCTGTGTCTGATTTTGTGATAAAGCTTTCAGTCATCAGACACATTGCCAGTGGAGTTTGATAAGTTCCTATGTTGCACCTTCTTCTTCTGAGCACTCTCAGCTGTCACTGTTAACCCTTCCTTTTGATTTCTTTGAGGACTTAAGGGTTACAGGATTGATGTTGCTGATACAAATGTGGTCTCAAACTCAGTTTTCATTTTTACCATTTTCTCTTTAATTTCTCTTTATGTTTGAGTTTGGAACCTCTTTTGTACCAGCAATCATCTGTAAGATGATTGAACAAACCACATACTTCACATGGTTTCTTCTTCATCTTAGGTTGATCATCAACTAAAGAGGGTGAAGCAACTGAAGACTTGCTCTTCAGTGCTTTGGAAGCATTGTTTGCTTTCTTGACTTCCTCTTAGTAGTCTTCAAACTCTTTCTACTGACAGTTTTCTTCTTTCAGTACTGACAGTAGTTGGAGTTTGAACTTCAGGTGTTAAATCCTGCTCTCTAGTCCTTTAGGACTTTCAGAATTAACTCCTGAGTTGATCAACTCATTGATCATGTGAGTGTCAGCAGTGGAACCATCAACATCAGCTGATAGGTTCTGAGAGGGCTTGATGCTGACTTCTACTTCTGATTGTGCTGTATCAGAAAGTAGATCACATGATGAGATGGATGGTTATTACTCTCACCATCAGATTCTACCTCTGCTCTGGGAGTAAAATCTGTAGGTGGAGCAGTGTGATTGTAACCAATGCCAAACTTCACATTGGAAGCAGATTGCTTACTAAGAAGCATTTCAAAACCTTTGCATGATTGTACCCATCTATCACACTCTACCTGGGTAACTGCAAGGGTTTCTTTGAGATCTTATACTTCTCTAGAAGTATCTCTTCCCTAGCCTTATCATCGGTTTTGGCATTTCAGTTTGTAAATCTCATCATTTTATCATTAAGCACAGACTCAAATTCAGCTTTGTTTTTGGAAATTATTTGTTCTAGCTCAATGTTCTGTTGATTAAAGCTACATTTGCTTCTCTAATAGATGCAAATGCTGCTATGCATGTTTCAGAACATAATTGGCTTTTGCCTCAGAGGATACCTGTGATACCTTTGATGTAGAGGCATTAGTGGATGAAGTATCAGCAGAATCCAAAGCCATAAGAGCTAGATTTCCAAAGGGACTTTCACCACCATGTTGACCAGCACCTGAGAACAGTGTTCATGACCAGACAAGTCATCTGGTAAACTGCTCCAGTCAACAACTCCTGGGTGAAGAAGCTGTGTTGTTGAGGTTGAGTTTGTTGATGAGATTGGGAAGGTTGGTTCAGGCAATGCTTGTGGTTGTTGTGCAATTGGAGCTTGAACAGGATTTGGTTGAGGCATATAATAGCAGGGATAAGGATATGACATTTGACCCTGGGGAACAAAGTATGCAGGAGGAGATCTAGGATGTGAATGATGACCAGAACCAGCAGGATGTTGCCCTCTGTTTTGTGGACTAGTACTAGGAAAAGTCACAAAGGGTGCAAGAGTTAGATCCAGTTAATCTACACTCTCTTGCAAAGTGTCCTAGCCTTTGGCATTTGTGACACCTCAACTTACTCTTGTCAAAACCAACTTTGGTTTTGCCAGAGAGTCCAGGAAATTTCCTGCCAGTTCTCTTATAGAACTTCTGAGATCTGATATTAATCAATGCCATTTGGCTCAGAATATCCATCTCTTCTAGATCATCATCAGCTATTCCTTTCAGATCATCCATAATGAAGCATAAATTGTCACTATTTGCCAGAATGACTCTCAATACCAAAAATGCATGATCAGAACTATTTGAAGAGAAATCAATATGCTCATCATAATTGCTTTCAGATGCAGCATATTCTGATCATGACCAAACAAGGCAGTATTCCCTGGTACAAAGTCATCAGTGAGCTTTCCTGATGAGGACAGTTTCCTCTTCTGCTCTATCTCTTTTCAAATGTAAGCAGTTTCCCATGAAGTTAGGTGAGAGATAGGCCTTCCAGATTTGCACTGGAGCGTAGGACAATAGTGTATGTGTCCATCTCTCAGTGCAGTGATCTGAGGAATCTGTTGTTCATCTGGCTATTGGTGTATTCCTGTTTCACCATTTTCAGCTCAGATATCAAGTAGGAAAAGCGCTCAAACTGTTGAGTCAGTGTCTCACCCTTTCTATGAGAGAATGTCTCATATTGTTGGGCAAGGATTTCTCTATTGTTTGCTAAGACCTCATCTGTGCCACCGAATTGTTCCTTCAGGGCATTCCAGAGATCATGAGCAGTTTCATGATGCATAAGCCCTGAATAGATTTCATTAGGCAGTGCCATGGCCAGAATTCCATGGGCTTTAGCATCAATCTCAAATAGTTTCCGATCTTCATCAGAGTATTGTTCCTTCTTCTTCGGAACCATTTGATTGGTTTCCGGATTGTTCACCATAGGCTTATGTGGTAGTGTACCACAGATGTCCAACAACCTGAACTGTTAACAGACAGGTGATGAAGCATTCTTCGTTGCCATATGTTATACTCGGTCCTAACCAGCATCAGAGGCTTGGTTGAGGAACCGGTATTGTGAGGATCATTAGAAGGAGTCGTCATCTCAGATTCAATCAAATTCGGTTAAGCTAAAACAGATTTAGAACAAACACAACAACCAATTGAACCAAAAGAGATCTCAAAGTAAATGAACGAAAGCGACAGAAATTCAATAATAATCTATAACCAGTTCTTGCGAATACGCTAATTCAATCAAACACAAATATCAATTAGCAGTTTAATGATCAATTGTTAGATCGATCAATGATTAACCAGCTCTTGATACCACTTGTTAGGATCAGTGATCTATGTTTGATTGATTGATTAAGAGTATAGCAGCGGAATTCAAACAAGAATTAGTCGATTCACAAGAACGAAACGATATTCAATGAAGAACAAAGACGGTTATAGAGAGAGAATTCCGCAAATATTTTCATTCAATATTCGCTTCGTTTCGTGGTAACAGAATGTCACAATTACAATTAGGTCGACACCTCTTATATAAGAGATGTGACGTCTGCTGATGTCACTTGATAGTGACATCTAACAGATTATTACAACTGAAACACAACTACTGAAGATGTCAAAAAAGCTGACATCTCCTTACAAAAATGCTAAGTGTTATCAGTTGTTTAACTACTTAAAAAAATAAAACTACTGAAACTACAAAGACTGAAGAACAAGCTCTTCAGTCGTTTTACAAAACTACTGAAAGAAAAAATATAAAACTACTGATATCACAACTACTGAAGAAGTACTCTTCAGCTGTTGTGACAAATACTGAAACTTCAGTACTGATCTTCAGACTTGAACTTCAGATGTTTCATCAGTGATGACTTCAGTAGATATCATCAGCTGATGTCTTCAGTCTTGTCTTCAGACTTTGTACATCAGTTGTTGATCTTCAGCACTTGTAAACTCTTCAGCTGTTGTACTTCAGTACTTTGAACTTCAGCTTCAGCACTTGTATTCTTCAGCTGTTCAGCTTCAGTACTTGTGTTCTTCAGCTGTTGTACTTCAGCAGTTTAGTTCTTCAGCTGTTGAAGTCTTCAGCACTTGATCTTCAGCTATTGAAGTCTTCAGCACTTGTCAAACTGCTGATGAAGCTTTCAGCAGTTGTTGTGATACCATGTGGGACTTAGAGGTTTTCTGATCTTGGCTCATTGGTTCTTTTGGTCCAATAAGAGACATCTGATGCTACGTTGATGGCTAACTCTTCTGAACCAACTCAGGTAAGTACCACTGACCAAAAGTTTAATAATCATGCTTGTTCTGATTGTAATACATTTAGAAATAGCATAGATGAGAAATTTTCTAGGTTATTAGATCATAATGATAACTTGGTAAAAGATTTACAACTGTGCACTGAGGCAAATAGAGTATTAAAACAAAATGAGTATAGTTACAAAGAAAAGATAGACCTTTTGACTAAACAGCTTAGGGAAACCGAAGTACTTGCATTTAACCAAGCTAATGACATTAGGTACTATCTAAACTCCCTAGAAGACACTAAGAAGCAAAAGGCAGTTCTAGAAGTAGAAGTAAACTCATTAAAACAGAAACTGCATAGTTGGACAAGTTCATCACACATAGTCCAACACTTAGTGAGAGAAAGAAACAATGGGGAGGGTTTGGGTTACAAAGTGGTTCCACCACCACCTGAGACCTTGATGAACACTAAGAGTAGACCTGTAAATGAAAATCCCATCAAGAATCATGTGGTGTCTACTCCTCTTGTTAGTGATCCAGATTCCTCATGTTCAACCATTGAATCTGGAAACAAACAAAAGGAGGCCACTTCAAAGGCAAAGGGTAAATTGCCTTGTGTTAATCTGGAAAAAGAGTTTGAAAAGGTTAACTTAAAGTCAGGGTCAAACAGAGTCAAATCAGAACCTAAAAGGACTTCAAATAGTAAAAAACCAGTTAACCAAAAGGAAAAAGATATTAAACATGTTAAAACAGTTAACTCTGTTAAACAAGAAAAAACATCAAAAGAACCAGAGTCAAAATCTAAAGTAAGTGATGTTACTAGAGTGTCACACACGTCTCCATAAAGAAAGTTTAATCATAAAGTTGATAGCAGGTCATGCTATAACTATGGAGAATATGGACACATTGCTTCCAATTGTCTTTATTATCAGATACCTAGGAAAAAGATTGAACTTCAGGACTCAAAACCTAGGTCTTCTAAGAGGAGTTCTTTAACTCCACCTAGAAGAACTAGCGCACATAAAGTTCAACCCGTTAGCCAGTCGACTGTGTATCACAAACAGGCATTGCACAAATCTAGCTTATGGAAAGAGAAGTCAACCTCTGTGTCTGATGATGATGACAAGAAGGAACCTGGGCTACCCTCACCCTCTAAGGGTCAATGGGTTGAATTTATGATGTGTGATGCCACTAGGAAACCCAAGCCAATAAAGGCTTGGGTTCCTAACCTAAACTAATCCTTTACATTGTATGTGCAGGGTGCTCGCTACAGTGCTGAAATTAACACATGGATTGTAGACAGCGGATCATCCAGGCACATGACAGGAAACAGAGCTCTTTTATCTAACGTCAAGCAAATAAAAGGAGGGCATGTTTCGTTTGCTGGAAACAAGGGAGGATATATCACAGCTCAGGGAGAAGTGGAAATCAGAAAGTTAAGTTTGATAAGGTGAACTATGTTCAACAACTCCAAAATAACTTACTTTCTGTTTCCCAATCTGCGATAAGGGATTTAAAGTCATCTTCGACAAGAAGAAGTGTTATGTGCTCAAGAAAGATTACGTGATCCCAGAAGACCAAGTTTTGATGACTGCTTCAAGATATAGAGACCTATATGTTTTGGATCTGTCAACAGCTGCTACAACAGATCAGGAGGTTTAGTGTTTTCTATCTAAAGCTACTGAGAAGGATTCCATCTCCTGGCATAGGAGAATGGGACGCATTAGTCAAAGAAAGATGAATCACTTGATTCAGAAGGATCTAGTGAGAGGAGTTAATGTCATGAACTTCTAGCTTCCTGATTTTTGTGTAGCTTGCAAGAAAGGCAAACAGACGAAGAAGTCTCATAAGGAAAAGAAAATTCATTCAATAGAACTTCCTCTTGAACTTCTTCACATGGATCTGTTGGTCCAGTCAGTACAAAGAGCATAGCAGGCGACTTGTACTGTTTTGTGGTTACTGATGACTACTCAAGGTTCTCTTGGGTAATGTTTCTGAAGTCCAAATCAGAAACATTTGAGTCTTTCAAGGAGTTAGTAACCAACTTGGAATCTCTCTACAAGCTGAAGGTTAGACAAGTACGCTTAGACAACGGGACGGAATTCAAGAACCAGTGGATGGAGGCTTACTACAAGGAAAAGGGAATTGTACATCAATTCACTTTTGCCTACACGCCTCAGATGAATGGCGTTGTTGAGAGAAAGAACATAAGCTTGATTGAGATAGCACGGACTATGTTGCAGACTCGAAACTGCCTATCCAATTTTGGAATGAGGCAGTTGCTAATGCATGTTATACACTGAATCGAGTTCTGATTGTCAAGCGTCACAGAAAGACATGTTACGAGCTACTACAAAGACGCAAACCGAATCTGGAGTATCTCGAACCATTTGGCGCGCCGTGCACACTTCTGAAGAAAACACAAGAAGGTAAATTCAGCGAGAAGGCGGATGAAGGAATCTTTCTAGGATACAACATTCCGAACAAGAGGGTTTACAACAACTCAACAGGTCTAGTAGAAGTGTGGTGTAATTTTGACGTTCAACGATATACCACACCACCTACTGGCAAATGACCCGCCTATTTCTTCGACTATGATGGATTCTTCAAGTCATTCAACATCTCTCTCTCTCCCTCGGATGACGAGTTAGCTACACGGATGATGTATGATATCTTGAATACACCAACATCAAGCTCGCTGGGAGGATCATCTACTCAGTCAGGGGGAGTAGTCGACAACAGTGACTCCTCCTCTGAAGATGAAGCTGAAGAAGATGACCAGAATAGTAAGGAGGAACAGGTTCCAGTTCCTAAAAGTCCACAAGCATCTACAGTGATGCACCTTCGACTTCGGAGCCTCAAACTCCAACTACCTCAGATGCAGAACCAAATGCTCATAATCTTGGCTCTGAGGTAGCTGTTCCTACTACTCTAGGATCACGACTAAACGTCTATCATCCCCTAGACATGTCATTGGGGATGTCAGATTAGGAGTACAAACCCGAAATCAGCTATACTCAGCTGATTACGCCTTCGTTATGGAAAAGGGATATATTCATGATGGTGATATCGGTGTTTTGTCTCGCAGTTTGAGCCAAAATACGTCAGTGATGCACTAAATGATGAGGCATGGGTGAGTGCCATGCAAGAAGAACTTCTTCAGTTCAAGAAGTTAGGTGTATGGACTCTGGTTGACAGACCTAAAGGTGCTAAGGTCATCGGCACCAAATGGGTCTTAAAATGCAAGAAGGATGACCAAGGAGTCATTATCAGGAACAAGGCTCGATTGGTGGTTCAAGGATTTCGCCAAGTCGAGGGAATTGACTACAATGAAGTGTTTGCACCCGTGGCATGGATGGAAGCCATTCGCATCTTCCTTGCCTATGCATCGTACATGAAGATTAAAGTCTACCAATTAGATGTAAAGAGTGCATTCCTTCATGGGGAATCGGAGAAACAGTCTATGTCAGTCAACCCGAGGGATTTGAAGATCCTTACTATCAGGATAGAGTTTACAAACTCGACAAGGCTTTATACGGGCTTCATCAAGCTCCAAGAGCCTGGTATGAGAAACTCTCGACTCATCATGTGAAACACGGCTTTTGCAGGGGAGTTATTGACTGCACGCTATTCATCAAAGAAAAGGATGGCGATCTACTGCTCGTACAGATCTATGTCGATGACATAATCTTCGGTTCAAAGAAAGTAGAGTTATGCAAAGAGTTTGAAGCAGTTATGAAGAAAGAATTTGAGATGAGTGCTATGGGGGAGATGAAGTTCTTTCTCGGGTTACAGGTGGATCAGAGTCCAAATGGGATATTTCTACATCAGACCAAGTATGTAGGAGACATTCTCAGTCATTTTGACATGGAGAATGCTTCTGCTGCTGGAACTCCACTTGCTACGAATCACGATATAGCACTCTGATTAATGGGTCACCCTTTGGGGCCCGTAAAAGTGGGCGCGGAAGTTTGGATGAAAACTTTGAATATTGTGTGAAAATCATCCGGTGGTTGGAGTGCGAAGGGTGTATTAAGCAAAAGTTTAGATTAAAGTTGTTGACCTCGTTTAGTTTAAGGTCAACTGAGCAGGACGCTGAGTGGTCAACACTTTCATTCAAACCCTGATTGATGATCCATGTAGCTTAGCTGGACAGTTGGTTCATTCATTCGCTGACATCATTAATATCAAGAGGCCCAGAAATGGCTTTTGTAGTAAGCTGTGGCATTGAACCTGAGAGGATTTACTGAAAACAACATTTTTTCTTGGTTGATAGGAGAATTGGATACTGTTGCTGTAACTTCTTTAGTCAGAAATCAGTTGGAAGTTGATATTAATTTAATATTTTCTGCATTGATCATTATTTTTCAATCTAAATTAGTCATATTTATATTGTCTAGTTATGTAGAGATCATATTTAAATGTACTTGCTGCTGGTCAGAAGCATTTTATCATGTTCTCTTAAAACCCATTTTTTTGTTGAATGAGAACGCTTATGAAGAATAAGAATGTGATAGTACAATATTAGATTGGTTTTTTCCCTATTTTGTCACATTTTGTTTTAGAATAATGATTAAATATTATCACGATGGTTAAAGAAAACAATGACAATGACAATGACGATGACATTAAATATCAACACAACTGTCAATGGCATGTTCGTACGACACAAGGGTATCATCCTTTAGCAATATCCAGCCGACCATACCATGAGTTGAATGGCCCACTGCATGAAATAAGGCATCCCTTGAGTTTTTCAGCATGCATTCTCCCCAGCATTAACACCATACTATCTCGATACAGCCGATCCCGACATACTGTCCCATCAAAGCTCGGTCATTAGACCTGACCATTGTGACGAGGCTAGCAGTGTGGTTCGTTCTCAGGTAGAGGCAACAGGACCTTAAACAAATGTGAACTTTCAAACAAGACAGATCCTTTGTTCCAACAATAAAAAGACAAAAATAGGAAAAAAACATCAATGAAGTTCTTTTCAAAACAAGCACCCGATGGAAATGGAGATCTTGTAGATGCCACAATGTACCGAGGAATGATTGGATCCCTCATATATCTCACTGCCTCAAGACCTGATATCATGTATGCTACATGTTTATGTTCTAGATATCAGGCTAAGCCTAAGGTCAACCATCTGATCGGGGTCAAGAGGATATTTCGTTATCTGAAGGGTACACCCACACTTGGGTTGTGGTATCCTCATGATGATGACTTTGAACTCACGGCGTATAGTGACTTGGATTACGGGGGCTGCAAGATGAATTACAAGTCTACATCAACAGGGTGTCAATTCTTTGGGAGAAGATTAATTACCTGGCAGTGTAAGAAGCAGACATCGGTTGCATTGTCAACCTGTGAAGCGGAATACGTTGCTGCTGCAAGTTGCTGTTCACAAATCATCTGGATTCAACAGCAAATACGGGATTACGATTTAAAGTTCTCTTCTACTCCTATTTTTGTTGATAACTCTGCTGCAATTGAAGTAACTAAAAATCCGGTCCAACATCCTAAGACCAAACATATCGGTATTAAATACCATTTCATAAGAGATTGTTTTGAAAAGAACTTCATTGATGTGGTAAAAATTAATACTGATTTTCAACGCGCTGACCTCTATACTAAAGCCTTTGATAAACCACGTTTTCAATATTGCTAGAGGTCAACGGGGTTAAAAAGAAAAGTGAGGTTATTCCTGATGATGATCATGTGTAGTCCGGTGTAGCTTAGTTAATTTTTCATTTTATTTTATTTTATTTGGTTAATTTAGTTTGTTTAAAATTAAACTCATGTTATTCTGCTGCTTATTAAAATCCTAAAATAATTAAACCAGTTATGATGTTAGTATTTTAGGGGGAGAATAAGTCAGCAAGTAAAATTATCAAAAAAAAGACGAGGGAGAAGGAGTGGAAAGCTGATATAAGGTAGATCGTATCTGTGATACCGATTCAACCCTTGGAATATGATAGTACACAGGAACAAATCAAGAGGGACTTTAAAATTTAATTCAGAAATGATGCAATAATTCAAAGTATAAGTCTGTGTAGTCTAAGCAATATAAAAAGGGAAGATGATAGAAAAACTGGTAACTCCTAAGGTAACACAACGAGAGTAGACCTAGAGGTTGCTAGATCACAATTGATATGTCGGTAGATTCAACACAATAGATGATTAGACCTAACTGGTGATCTCAAGATCAAACTAAGTTGTTCAACTGACAGTGGGCTTCCATCTTATCACTGGTTAACACAATCAACAATATTCCAATAAAGGGGTAATGAGCATGTAAACGCCACAAAGTGTGCGGATGACCATAAATAGAGCAAAGCATGAAAAAATGAAAGAAAAATGCTATCAAGCTAATGACTTATGTTGTTGGTGCATTTTGTGCAAAATAAAATTAAGCTGCTCTAACAAGGAGATAGGTTGTGTGCCTCTCTGCTGTGCGATGGCACTGACCTGAGGATAAGCATAACCTAGATATTCTAGAATTCAATGGTGTTTGCCGCCTCTCTGTTGTGCGATGGCACTGACCTGAGGATTGGCTTCTCTTTGAAAGCTCTAAGAATAGTCTCTTCTTGTAAAAATACCCGTAGACCGCTCAAAAGCTCCTGAGGAATGAATGTGATTACCATATAAGTGTGGGATCCACAAATGTTAGTTGAAATAATTAAACCTAAATTTATCACCAGTCTGTGTCAAAAGTCTGTGTATGGATTTAAGAGGACAAACATATTGACAATCATTGTGGCTGCAATTCTTGAAAGTTCAAATCAATGTGGTAATCTAATAGTTCCATTATGATTTCCTAAAAGTTGCTAACGACTCTGGATGAAAACCAAGAATAGAGCATCAAAAGATTTTGATAACAAGTCCCAAAATTTTTGACTTGCCTGTATGATTCCAAAATGAATTGGTCCAGGTATGGTCAATCTAAGTTGAAGCTTCCTATTCCGGAACCAAATCCCGTAGACTTCCATCTTAGGATTTATCCCTCACAAAAAGCCAAAAACAAGTTTTTATTTTTTGTACGTTAGTTTAGTTTAGTTTTTTTTTCACTTAGTCCTTTAGTTTTGTTTGTTTGCCGGACTACATCATGAAAATCGATAAGGGATCAACTCAATAAAAGGGTCATGTCTGAGATGACCACATGAATTTTCAAGTTTAAAGCAGTCACGTTTGAGGTGACAAAGTGTTTAAAAGAGTCATGTCTGAGGTGACTAGATTGGTTAAAATGATCATGTCTGAGATGATCAAAAACTCATAATGTTTATTTCAAAAGTTAAAAGGGTCTTAAAAGTAAAATGTTCAAAATGGCAGAAAATTTACTAAGTGTGACCCATTCGCACGATTAGACCATGAATATAGACCAACCATGCGAATGGATCCCATTCGCACGACTGGACATGAAATTAGTCATTCACCCGAATGGCGTATAAGAATGATCCATTCGACCGAATGACAGGGTGCGAATGAGTCAGTCAACGACTGAGACTCAGTTGGTTAATTGAGGGTGTGAATGAAAGTGCAGGAATGAGTCAGTCGACCGACTGAGACTCAGTCGGCCAATTGAAAGTGACTGACTGGGCCAATCGCACGACTGAACCTCAGTCGCCCGAATGAACTGAGCGAATGAGGCCAGTCGGCCGATTGAACTTAGGTTCAGTATTTAAAGGGCCTCAGTCGATCGCATTTTACTCATCACTCCCAATCGCACCCAAATCGCATTTCTTCCCGTTACTCTGCCAAAATTTCTAGAGATCTTGTGTTCACATTGTGTTGATCTTCTGACGTTCGATTGACGATTATACAGGTACATTGCAGTTAAATCTTACCGAAATCAGAAGATCTTGAATCCAAATATGTGATATTCGAATGAAACAAGAACCGGACTGAAAAATGCCCTAATAACCTACATAAACTAAGCAAAATGTTAAAATTAAGTTTAATAGGTTATTAGTGACAAGATGGCGAGTCTAATGGACCATTAAACCATGTTAAATTACTTGAATTGGTCAAGATTCGAACCACAGGCGACTGAACAGTGGGACAAGCGACTGGTCGTCCGGATGAACTCCAATCGCACGATTGAATCTTGCGATTGGGTCAATCGCCCGAATGAACCATGCGAATGAGTTCAGTCGGCCGACTGAACCAATCGCAGACTCAGTCAGCAGATTGAACTCAGTCGCATGTCTCATTCACCCGAACGAGCTCAGTCGCACGAAAGAACAAACGACTGACTCCAGTCGCATGATTCATTCGCATGAATGAATCAGAATGAATTTAAACATTACACTTAGAACTGAATTTTGATGTATTATGTACTAATGATTCTGTGTCTTGTGTTTCAGAAAAATGGCTGATACATGGTCCATTAATCCAAAGCACAACATATGTGCTCACTTGGATCATACTACTCGGAACGGGGACGAGTTCACAGAGATTATAGCCTTCCTTAGACGCTCCCGGATACATAAGGCTATATCTACACCTTGCACGCCCTACAGGTCATTACACCAGGCATTCTGGGAGAATGCCTCAGTTGATCGCTCTCGTGAGCCGTACAGTATATGGAGCTCCATTCTGGGTCATGATATCGAGGTTACTGCTGCTGATTTCCAGAGAGTTCTTGAATTTGGGGACAATACAAATCACCCCACCAAATTACATCCACTGACTGTGAGAGGCTGCTTCCTCAGAATCAAGTACGCGGGGGACATAAACTCGGGTTTGCTCAATAAGAGCAACCTGTGCCCCCAGTACAAATACTTGGCGCATGTGATCCTAAAGTGCATTGCTTCGAGGAGGGGTGGGTGGATGATCTATCAGATCAAATTCAAAATGCCTTCGTGGCACTGGTGCTGAACCACCCTTTCAGCTTTTCGAGTATGATCTTTTCCTATTTGGTAGAGAACCTGGAAGCAAAAGGGAGGAAGGATTTTGTATGTACCCCTGGTTTCTACAGCTAATCTTCAACGAAAAGCTGCCACTTCTCCCAAAGGAGAGTCATGATGCAGTTACTTTGGAAATTATGGATGACACGACCTTGGGTCGGATGAGGGTGTATAGGGGCAAACAAGTGAAGCCCCAAGTGAAGAGGTTGATTGGCCATTTGGCAAACGAGAAATATGTGGCGCCGGGGAGACGAAAATGGCGTCATGATGACAGTGACTCTGATTCTGAGCCTATTGGTCTACCAGTTGATGACGACGATGATGACGACAGTGGTGATGGTGGAGATACAGGCCCCATTCCATCTAGGGCCACTACCACTGATATACCATCTCCACCATCCACCCACGATGAAACTGAGTCTGCTGGTTTCCATAAGGATTTTGTTCCTGATGAGAGGGAAGAGGAGTCTGAAGATGAGCCCTTGACACGTACTGTGGGAAGCAAGGTTGTTCCCATAAAACATGGGCTAAGGGCGGTTGGTGAACGTCCAAGAGACTCAGGAGAGACAGCCACTGATCCGAGTTATGCACCGGAGTCAGCTAGCAGGGTTGTAGGGGGAGCATCCACCTCACGGGAACGAGGAGGAAAAGGATGGCTCAACCCCATGGTCAGAAGAAGAAGAAAAGACGTCTCACCTTCGTTACCTCCACAACCACATCTGCCACCACCACTACCACTTCCACAATCATATCATCCACCACCATAGCCACCACATCCGCCACCACCACAACCACTTCCACAGCCATAGCCACCACAGCCACCACAACTACTACTACCACCACCACACCTCCCACCACTGTACAGATTCCATCTACCACCATATCTTTCACTCCCACCTCACCTCCACTATTTCATAGACCCATCTTCACTACAGCCACCACCACCACCGCTACCACCAAGCTAGATCCTCAGCCTGTCCATCTCATACATATGTATCACCTCTACCTCCAATTGGGGTAGAGGAACAACTGTCTGCACTCAACAGGATGGTGATGCGCCTATTAGCAGCAGATGAGGAGAAGGCGGCTCAGATCCGCCAGATTGCTGATCTTACTGCTGCTCAGTCTCACTAGATAGAAGAGCAGGCTCGAGTGATAAAGGAGCAGGCCCAACAGATGGCTGCTCAGAGCCATGAACTAGCCCAACTCCAAGCACATAGTGTCACATCAAACAAGAAGATAGAGGAGTTGGAGAAGGCAAAGAAGACGATTATGTTAAAGCTAAAGGGATCTAAGGAGGAGCCCTTGAAGATCAAAGAAAAAGACAGAGATGATGATGATGATGAAGTTGATGATGAGGATGATGAGGATGAGACAGAGGAGGATGAGGGGACAGAAGAAGAAAGGACAGAGGAGAAGGTTGATGATGATGATACAACAGGAGGAGATGCAGCTGCATCGGCCTCTGCTTCAGGTCAAGAAAGGAGGTCCAAGAACATACAAGACCAACTCGCTTCTTCCTCTGCTCCACTAAGTGAAGAGATGATGATAGAGGACGAAAGTAAAGATTAGATGTTTATGTATTTAATTACTTTTGTATTTGAATCGTGTATTGAAACATATGTACTTAAAGTTTAAATTAAGTTAATGCATTTCAGTATGATTAATTACTAATGGTTGATATGTTGAATGTGTAAATCAAACAGATCCAAATTACCAAAGGGATGAGTTTGATGTTGCTCCCTTTAGCAGGTCAAGACTCAGCTAACAATATTCTTGATCTGCAAGGGATAGTAAGGAGGTTAGTGAGTTATACCCCTGAAGAAGGGGAAAAAATTCACGACCTATCAAATGAACAACTCGCAGAGATTTTCAAGCTTAATCTAGATGAGATAGTGAAGGATGCTCCGACATGTAACTCGACCAGTGATGACGAGCTCAACGATGTTGATGAAATCGAGATTGAAGATGTCAATGCCGAGCATTACTCTCAGTACGCTGACAATGAGGGAAATGCGGTTCCCAATCTGGGTGAATCCCTCGTCAGCGATACTTTTGAGGTGTTAGACAAGATGGAGAAAGAGTCGGAGAAAGTAGAAGAAACGGCCCAAGCCTCAAATGATGATGTCGATGTCCGAAAGGCTGAGTGGGCTGCGTGTTTTGAAGAAGTTAGAGCCCAACGCGCTGCACCGAAACAGGATGCCTACACCCAAGCTCTACAGAGTCAAGAAACATCATAAGGTGACTGACAAGATCATAGCGTGGGCGTATTTGGAGGATCTTAACATATGTGCAGTTAAGAGGGAAAAGGGAATAGAGTACTTCAGATTCCCACATGATCTGAAGACTCTACCAGGTTTTGAGCTCAACCAGCTGGCCAAACTAAAGCTTTTGTATGCTGACCCGAGGAAGATGTCAGGCTGGTTCGAGGCTACCTAAAGAAGGAGTACCACACCAGGTGGGTTAATTTCAGACCCCAACAGCCTACAAGGTATATCAGAAGGTCTGAGATTGATGCCATTACTGGAAAGCCGAAGATAGTGTTGAAGTGGAATCCTCCGCGCACAATGTCAAGAATCCCACTCCGGGAAATGCCACAGGACTTCACTCCACACTTTATGTGGTGGTACTACGATTGGAGAACAGCAGCAGAAGCGGTCATAGTTCTAAACAAAGAGGGCCAAATGGATATGATCAGGGTATTCGACCCAATATGGCTTACAAATTTGTCAGCAAATGATGTCTACACGCTATACAAGTGGCCACTGTTCTATGATATGCAAGATATTGTACAAGCCCTCCAGTTCCAAAATGTCATAAGACTCTGCTTCGCGTTTGAGATTCACCCGGGAGTCACAAAAGAGGACAAGTATAAGAAATATGAGGAGGCGATGCAGAAAACAAGACATTAGAGAGATCTAGGTCCAAGGGAGAGTTTGTGATGCATGTATGTCCCTAGATCATGATATGAAATGTAATAGATCATGTTTATCTGATTCTGATGTAATTTGATATGATTAATGAAATGATATTGGTGTTTGTGATTTGTAATGACTAAGATTTCGTTGATGAGTCGATATGAATTGGTTAATTAGGATAGTGATTGTTGAATGGTTACACATAAGTTTATTAATGAATACATTCCAACTTAACATAATGTAGTTTTCATGCGAATGGCTCATGCGAATGGACCACACGCGTGAATAACTTCATACGATTGACTCAGTCGCACGACTGAACCAGGAGACTGGACCAGTCGTATGATGACACTCAGTCGTGCTTATGGATCAACCGCATGCTTCAATCGCACGACTGAACCATACTAATGGTTCAGTCGCACGAATGAACAGTACTAACCTATAAATACAACCCAATTCGTGAAAAATAGAGGGAATTCATTCTATTACGAATCCAGACGTACCCTAGCAGTCCAGAAGTTTTCCAATTTGTTCTCCAAGTTCATAGAACACATTAGATCGATTTCCAATCGATTTCTAACGTTAGTTTCAATTCGTTATTGATTCTTCACGTGTTCTCACTGATTGGATCGCCAATCAAATAGGATTCCGCACTATTTGATCTGGTTTACACGCTAATCACTAGGTATTTCGTGCAAATACCCGGTCCCAACAATCATTATGATCTAATAACCTAGCAAATTTTAAATCAATGCTTTCCCTAAACTTATTACAATTAGAACAAGCATGATTATTAAAGAGTTGGTCAGTAGTACTTACCTGAGAGGGTTCTGAGAATCAGCCATCAATGCAGAATCCGGTGGTTTCTGGAGCTGGTGATTATGACGTTGTAGTAGTTTTCCCTTCTTCAGGCACGTAGGTGACCACTGGTGCAGTTTCTTTTGATGTTGACATCGCAAGTTTGACTGCAATATCTCCTTCACTAGCAGAGTCATCATCAATATCATCCACACTAGCAATATTGGATTCTCCGGGGAGACAAACTGGAAGCTCCAATCCTCTCCTTCATCATCATATGCTGTCAAGGCTTTGGGATCCTTGCTTGATGAAGTAGGATTGCTAGTGGGCTCTCCTGACGATTGAAGGAAGAGAAAGGATTCTCGTTGCCAGTCTTCTTTGGCTTCACACACTCCTTTTTGAAGTGCGCTTTCTCACCGCAGTTGAAGCAGGTTACCTTGGATTTATCAAAGCCGAAGGTAGTGTCCTTAGTAGCAATTAAATTTTGTCCGGTCTTTTTGAAAAACTTCTTAGCTCTCCGGACTGCACTGGCTAAGGCCCATATTATGTCCATCCTTTCCAGCTTTGTCTCATCCACTTGCTCATAGTCCTCATCTGCCAGGTGGCAGTTCCCAATCCTTCCAGTAATTAGTCCATCATAGGAGTGGACTACCGGAACTAAGAGATCCATGTGCTCTTTAGCTACCTCAACTGTCACATTGCCGAAGTTCTCGGTCTTCAGCTTTGCTGCATTTTCTTCAGGTGCAATGTATTGGGTACCAGAAGACCCTGACGATTCTGACCCTGAAGTAGAGGCTGGTGAGGGACCCGACAAGCTTGATACAAAAGTTGTCTGAAGAGGTGCTCCAGATGTCTTGGCTTGAGGAGTCGCGTTGTACAGTGTTGGGTTCTGATCATAAGAAGCCTTTTGAGCTCTATGCTTTATTCTTAGTTCTTCCCCTCTCAACTTCAGAAATATCTACTTTATTAGCATACCATTCTGTCTGAGATTGGAGACGAATGAAACCCATTTCTCCGCAGCCCCGTCTGCAAAGTTGGACACTTTGTCCTCCATTGACGTCGATACTCCATGAGTGTTCATCTCACTCATCAAGTGGTAGAATCTATCAATCACATCATCTAGGCTTTTTTTCCCATCGAGGAGAAGTTGTCAAACTCCTTCTTTAAAGCCTTAGCCTTTATGGCCTTCAATGATGCATTTCCGTCATACCGTTTCTCCAATGCATCCCATAGCTTCTTTGCTTGTGTGTACTTCGAGAATTGATGGAAAATGTCCTTCGGAATAGACTGTGTAAGTAAAGCATAGACTTTCTTCTTAGCATTGTATTTGACCTTCTGTCTATCAGTCATGCCACCAAGTGTGAGTTTGACACCATCCGCTCCTACAGGCATGCTATACCCCATCTCTATAGACTCCCACAGATTAGGATCTACTCCATTTAAGTAGATCTTGAAACGTTGGTTCCATTGTGGATACTCGTCTAACGTAATTAGCTTTGGGGGCTTGTTGTGATTCCCCACTTCATTCTCTAGTAGCAGTAGGTTCTGTATACGTGAGTCTCTCCCTGATGTGAATGTTGAGTATTGGTCTTCCATTGCTATAAACTTTTAACTTCAAACCAACCTGTTGAATAAGTGCGAATGAAGGTGCGATTGGGCTATTCGGGCGATTGAACTATGCGGATGGTTCAATCGTGCGACTGAACTAATGCGGATGACTCAGTCGGGCGAATGAACTAATGCGGATGAACAATGCGAATAGACTACTCAATCGGATGAATGGAAGTGCGACTGAGTCTAATCGTGCGTATGGGGAATGAGAATGTGTTCAGTCGTGCGATTGAGTCATCGTGCGATTGAGTCAATCGTGCGACTGAAGCTGTTGGATTTTGAAAATTCGTAGGTTTAACGTGTTTTAGCTGCAAAAACTCGAATTTTCACTAACCCTTATTGCCGTATGCCGGAAAAACTGAACTTTATGACCAGGAGACGTCTAAGACACCATTTGACACAAAAGATTGCATTTTTAGTGAAAAAACACATTTTTTGTATAAAAAACGATTGAATCACACATAATCAAGAGCCAAAGCTCTGATACCCCTTGTTAGGATCGTGTATTGAATGAAATACTAACTGATAATGTGTATACCGAATCAAATAGTGCAGAATCCTATTTCATTGGAGATCCAAACAATGAGAACGCATGTAGAAACATTCTTACTGAATCTAAACATTAAGAATCAATTAGGAATCGATCTACTGTGATCTATGAACTTGGAATAGGTTCTTAGAGGTCTCTGGACGGCTAGGGTACATCTGGGTATCTAAATATTCAAAGTGTTATGTTTTTCCACGATTTAAGGGGTATTTATAGGTTAGGGTTTCTCAATCGTGCGACTGGACCATTTGCATGGTTCATTCGTGCGATTGAGTCATGCGGTTGATCCATTCGCACGACTAAGTGTTCAGTCGTACGACTGAGTCAATCTTATATTTCAATCATGCGACTGATCCAGTCTCCTGGTTTAGTCGTGTGACTAAGTCATTCACATGAAGTTGTTCATGCGTATGGTCCATTATCATGGGCCATTCGCATGATAACTTCATATTATTAAGTTTGAATGTATTCATTATCATTACATTATTTATGTTAGTTCAAACACCACTATATAATCAATTCAATAATCGTTAAAAACTCATTAATGAAATGATAAACATAATAAACACAACCAAACATTTGCATTTCATTAAGCACCCAACTATTACATAAGTGTAAGACAATAAAGACATATTACATTAAGATCAGAATCAAGGTACACATGTATCACCAATAAGAAGAATGATATAACCTCACCCTTAAATGGATAGTGGTTCGAGTTTATGATGTGTGATTCCTCTGGGTCACCCAAGCCAGTTAAGGCTTGGGTCCCAAACCTAAACTGATCATTTCCTCTAAATGTGCAGGGTGTCCGTTACAGTGCTATCACAAATACCTGGATTGTTGATAGTGGGGCGTCTAGGCACATGACCGGGAACCTGTCTCTCCTTTTCAATGTCAAACAAATTAAAGGGGGACATGTATCATTTGTTGGAAATAAAGGAGGATATATCACCGCTCAAGGAGAAGTGGGAAACCAGAAAGTCAAGTTTGATAAGGTCAGCTACGTTCAACAACTATAGAATAACTTGCTTTCAGTATCCCAGATATGTGACAAAGGATTCAAAGTTGTTTTTGACAACAAGAAGTGCTACGTATTGAAGAAGGATTACATTATCCTGGAGGACCAAATCTTAATGTCAGCTTCAAGATATAATGACTTATATGTCTTGGATCTATCAAAAGCCTCCACAACCAACCATATAGTTAAATGCTTCTTGTCAAAGGCAACAGAGAGGGACTCAATCTCCTGGCATAGGAGAATGGGACACATCAATCTACGGAAGATGAATCCTCTGATCCAAAATGATCTAGTGAATGGAATAAATGTCAAGAATTTTCAACTTCTGAATTTCTGTGTAGCGTGCAAGAAAGGTAAGCAGACAAAGAAGTCTCACAAGGAAAAGAAAGTAAATTCCATTGATCCACCTCTTAAGCTTCCGCACATGGATCTTTTTGGTCCTGTCCGCACCAAAAGCATCACTGGTGATTTGTATTGTTATGCAGTCACTGATGACTACCTAAGGTTCTCTTGGTGATGTTTCTGAAATCCAAATCAGAGACCTTTGAATCGTTCAAACAACTGGTGACTACATTGGAATCTCTCTACAAGCTGAAAGTGAGACAAATTCGCTCAGACTACGACACGGAGTTCAAGAACTAGTGGATGAGGCGTTCTGCAAAGAGAAAGGAATAGTACACCAGTTCATATCTGCCTACACTCCACAAATGAACGGAGTTGCTGAACAAAAGAACAGGAGCTTGATAGAGACAACAAGAACGATGCTAGCTGACTTGAAACTGCCCATCCAATTTTGGAAGTAGGCAGTTACCAATGCATGTTACACTCTCAATCGAGTCTTGGTTGTCAAACGTCATGGTAAAATGTGTTATGAGTTGCTCCAGCGACGTAAACCTAATCTGGAGTACCTTGAACATTCGGCGCACCATGTACGTTGCTAAAGAAAACTCAGTCAGGGAGTTCAATGAGAAGGCTGAACAAGGCATTTTTATAGGATAAAATATACCAAACAAGTGAGTTTATAACAACTCAACGGGTCAGGTATAAGTGTGGTGCAACGTTGACGTTCAGAGATACACCACCCCCTGTTGGAAAGGGACCATCATTCTTCTTCAACTATGATGGATTCTTCAAGTCCTTCAACATCCCTCCCTCCCTTCCTGATGATGGGTTATCATCAAGAATGATGTACGATGTCTTAAACACACCGTCACTAGACTCGACAATATCAGTTTCATAAGGTGAATTTTCTAGTCCTTTAGGGGGAGCACTTGAGGTAAGCGACTCCTCCTCTGATGATGAAGAAGTTGATACTGATCAGGTGGATTAGGCGGAATAGGTTCCTGCTGTTGAAAGTACACAAACATCAGATGTTGATGCCTCTAACACTTCGAAACCTCACACTCCAACGGGTACAAATACTAAACCGAGAATTCAAAATCTGGATCAGGAAGTAGTTGTTCCCACCACCCCTGGATCTCGGCTACATGTTTATCATCCTCTAGGCAACATCATAGGGGATGTACAATCGGGAGTACAGACACAAAATCAGCTATACTTAGCTGATTATGCCTCAGTCATGGAAAAAGGCTATCTTCACGACAGTGTTTATCGATGTTTTATGTCTCAATTTGTGCCAAAATATGTACGTGAAGCCTTAAATGATGATGCATGGGCTAATGCCATGCAAGAAGAAATCCTTCAATTGAAGAAGCTAGGAGTATGGACACTAGTGGATAGACCAAAAGGTGCTAAAGTAATTGGCACTAAATGGGTCTTGAAGTGCAAGAAAGATGAGCAAGGGGTCATAATCAGAAACAAGGCTCGACTTGTGGTTCAAGGTTTTAGACAAGTCGAAGGCATTGATTACAATGAAGTGTTTGCACCTGTGGCTAGAATGGAAGCAATCTGTATCTTCCTAGCCTATGCATCCTACATGAAGATTAAAGTTTATCAACTAGATGTCAAAAGTGCGTTCCTTCATGGTGAAATTCGTGAGACAGTGTATGTCAGTCAACTAAAGGATTTGAGGATCCTTATCATCAGGATAGAGTTTACAAGCTTGATAAGGCTCTCTACAGGCTCCATCAAGCCCTGAGAGCATGGTATGAGAAACTCTCTACTCATCTGGTGAAACACGGTTTTCACAGAGGAGTTATTGACTGCACACTGTTCATCAAAGAAAAGGATGGCGACTTACTACTAGTACAAATTTATGTTGATGACATAATCTTCGCTTCCAAAAACGAAGAGGTATGTAAAGAATTTGAATCTGTCATGAAAGCAGAATTTGAGATGAGTGCAATGGGGGAGATGAAGTTCTTCCTAGGATTACAGGTGGATCAGACACCAAAAGGAATATTCCTACATCAGACCAAGTATGTAGGCGATATCCTTAGCCGGTTTGACATGGAGAATACTTCAGCTGCTGGAACTCCACTTGCCACAAACCACGATGTGGCACCCGACAAAAATGGTGATCGTTGATGCTACAATGTATAGAGGAATGATCGGATCCCTTATGTATCTCACATCGTCTCATCCTGATATCATGTATGCGATGTGTCTTTGTTCCAGATATCAGGCGAAACCGAAAGTCAACCATCTCATTGGTGTTAAAAGAATTTTCCGTTATCTGAAGGGTACTCCAACACTCGGGTTGTGGTATCCTCATGATGATGACTTTGAGCTTACAGCGTATAGTGACTCGGATTATTGCGGTTGTAAAATGAATTACAAGTCAATATCAGAAGGATGTTAGTTCTTCGGTAGATGGTTAGTCACCTGGTAGTGTAAAAAGCAGACCTCCGTTGCTCTCTCAACATGTAAAGCTGAATACGTTGCTGCTGCAAGTTGCTATTCAGAAATCATTTGGATTCAACAGCAAATACGCGACTACGGTTTGCAATTTTCTAACACTCCTATCTATGTTGATAATTCTACTGCTATAGCCGTAACAAAAAATCCATTCCAACATTCTAAAACTAAACACATCGTTATTAAGTATCACTTTATACGTGACTGTTTTCAAAGGCAATTAATCGATGTGGTTAAAATAAATACGGATTTTCAACACGCCGACCTCTACACAAAAGCATTTGATAAACCGAAGTTTTTATATCTTTTAGAGGTTAATGGCATGAAAAAGAAAAGGGATGTGATTTAGAGGAAGAAAATGCCTAGTCCGACATTCTCTAGTTTTATTTTATTTTATTTTATTTTATTTTATTTTATTTTCCAGTTTATTAAAATCCAAAAACACAAAAATATTTTCGGTTTTAGAATTTTAGGGGGAGAATTGGTTAGATTAGCATTAAATTAGCTGCTTTATTTAATTACTTAAAAAAGAAGAAGAGGGAGAATGATAGCTTAGCTAAAAGGAATGTAATCAAATTTGTGATATTGATTGAATATTTGTGGAAAATGATAGTACACAGGGAACAGATTGTTTGGGACTTCAAAAGAATTTAACTGATTAAGATGTAAAATTCAAAGTATAAGTCTGAAGAGTCTAAGCAAAATAAAAGGAAATATGATAGTAAAACTAGTATGCTACCAAGGAAACATAGAGAAAGTAGACGTAGAGGTTGCTAGTTCATTATATGATGTGTTGGTAAATTCAACACAATAGATGAGTAGACCTCATTGGTGATTTTAAAAATCAAACTAAGTTGTTCAACTTGCTGTGGGTTCCCATTTTATCCCTCATTAACACAATCAACGCTGTTTCAATAAGGGGTGAAGGGCAAAAAAAATGCCACATATGTGTGCGGACGACCATAAAAATGAGCAACGCACATGGAAAAAAATGCAAATTGCAATCAAGCTAATAACTTATGTTGTTGGTGGGTTATGTGCAAAAAGAAAATAAATTCTCTAACAAGAAGATTGGTTTTGTACCTCTCTATTGTGCGGTGGCACTGACCTGAGGATAAGCATAACCTAAATATTCTAGAATTCATTGTTGTTTGCGCCTCTTTGTTGTTCGATGGCACTGACCTGAGGCTTGGCATCTCCTTGAAAGCTCTTAGAATAGTTTCTTCTTGAAATATACCCATAGATTGCTCAAAAGTATTCTAAGGAACGTTGATTACCATATAACTGTGGGATCCACAAATTCTTGGTGAAATAATTAAACCTTAACTCTACAACAATATGTGTCAAAAATCTGTGTATGGATTTAAGAGGACAAGTATACTGACAATCATCGTGAGCTGCAGTTCTTGAAAGTCAAAATCATTGTGTGCATCTTGTAGCTCTAGTATGATTTCCTAAAATTGCTATTAACTCTCGGTCAAAACATTAGCATCAAAATAGTTTATTAAAGTGTCCCAAATGATTCTGATATACCTGTATGATTACATAATGAATTGTTCCGGTTATGATCAAATTAACTTGAAGTTGTATGATTCCATAATGAATCGTTCCAGTTATGATCAAATTAACTTGAAGCTATGCTGTCTAGAAAGAAAAATCTATTAGATACTTTTCCTAAGATTTCAAAGTACCTCAAATCAAAATACAAAAATATGTTTTGGTTTTGTTTTAAATTTCTAGTTTCTTTTATTTTTTTGTTTAGTCATTTGGTAGGTAAAAGTTGGACTATACATCTGGATTCAACTTGAGAATCACTCACTAAAAGAGGTCACGTCTGAGGTGACCAATCTGGTTTTAAGTTAAAAGTATCACGTCTAAGGTGATCAATAGTTTTTCAAATTAAAAAGGTCATGTCTGAGATGATCAACGGTCAAAATGTCTTATCTATAATTAGCAAGTTAAGTGTTTGAAAGTGCATGAGGTCAAACTCATAAGTCTTAGCCATTTGCATGACTGGACCATAAGTATGGACCAGTCGCACGATTGGATCATGAGTATGAGCCAATCGCACGATTGAACCATACGTATGGACTAGACGTACGAATGGACCATAAGCATGGATTAATCAATGTGATTGGATCAACAGAATGAACCAATCGCACAAATAGAGGTGACTAACTGAGTCTGTCACACGACTGAATGAAGCGTGCGAATAGGTCCAGTCGCACGACTGAAGGAAAAATCAGTATAAATAGGGTGAAGTCGGTCGCACATTCTCATCACCCTTCAATCGCTCCCAAATCGCACGAAAACAAAGTTACTCTGCCAAATTTTGATTTCGTTGATTTCGCACTGTGATTGTGATTCTAATGTGTACTCTCTTCATCTATAGGTACATAGTGACTGAAATCGCACAAAATGTTCGGCTTAATCAAGCCCTAATGACCTAAATTGGTCAAAAACAAGAACCAAGACAAAGATGTCAAAATAAACCACTAAAATGGACTAAATCATTAATTTAAAGAATATTTGGTGTTATTTTGAGTGTGTGCGAGTCTAATGAGCCTAACGACAATGTTTAACATCAAGTATAGACCAAGAACTGATTTAACAGTGTCGAACAGAGACTTATGCGAATGGACATGCTGATGAACTTCAATCGCACATTTGAGCTAGGCATCTGACTAAATCGCATGAACGAACCATGCGTATGAGCTAAGTCGCACGACTGGATCAACCACATGGGATAGTATACGACTAAACCCAGTCGTAGGCTCAATCATACGACTAAGCTCAATCACATGACTAAGACTCAGTCGCATTATCCATTGGCACGATTGAACAAACTGATTCAAGGTCATTAAACTTCAAATGTCATCCATTTACACAAATTCTAATGTATATGCATATTGTGTTATAGAAACATGACTAGTAGATGGACTATGAGCACGATGCGCAACCTCTGTGCTCATCTTGACGTCACATCCCGGAACGCTTCTGAGTTTGCAGGGATTATTACCTTTTTACGGAGATCGAGGATCTTCAAGGCTATCTCTACACCATGCACACCATACAGATTGATTTAGCAGGCTTTCTAGGAAAGTGCTGTAGTAGACAGGTCCGCTGAGCCTTATCGCATTCGGAGTTTTATTTTTGGTCAAGCGATTGAGATCAGTGAGGATGATTTGAGGAGGGTTTTAGAGTTAGGAGATGATGATGACTGCCCAACCAAGCTGCATCCACTGACGGTTCGAGGATGCTTTCTACGGATCAAGTACGCTGGGGACACTAATGCAAGTGTGCTCAACAAGAGCAATCTGTGCCCCCAGTTCAAGTACTTGGCCCATGTTCTCCTTAAGTGCATAGCCTCAAGAAAGGGAGGGTTTGATGAAATGTCTGATCAAATCCAAAATGCTTACGTGGCTCTTGTACTGAATCATCCATTCAGTTTATCTCGGATGATATTCACGTACATGGTAGAGAAATAGATGCCAAGGGCAAGGAAGGCTTCTACATGTACCCTGCAGATGATTATTGACCAGAAGCTTCCTTTGCTACCAAAGGAGAGAGATGACGCTGTTACACTTGAGGTTATGGATGACACCACCCTTTGTATGATGAAGGTGTACCAGGGCAAGCAGGTGAAGCCCCCGGTGAGGAGATTGTTTGGGCATCTAGCTTGGGAGGACTACGTGGCGCCCGCTCGTGAGAAGTGGTGTCATGATGACCGCGATTCAGATACTAAGCCTATTGTTTTACCGACGGATGATGACGATGACGATGACAGTGAAGATGGTGGAGATACTGGCCCCACTCCATCTAGGGCCACTACCACTGATATATCATCTCCACTATCCACTCAGGGTGGAACTGAGAGAGCTACGATCCATCAAGACTACCTGCCAGATGAGGCGGAAGTGTCAGATGAGGAGCCGCTAGTAAGGATAGTGGGCAATAAGGTTGTTGCCACTGAGAGAGGGATTGCGGCGGTTGGTCGATGCCAGGGTGAGTCCAGGGATGCTGCTACTGCTACTACTGATCCATCATACATCCCTGGCCATCCCATTAGCCCACAGGGAGCATCCTCTTCTAAGGGCTCAAGGAAGAAGCAGATGGCTCAGCCCTATGGCATGAAGAGCAAGAGGAGGAGGATTACACTGATTACCACCACATCCACCACCTCAACCACAGCTACCACCACCACTACCACACCCTCTACCACCACTATCACACCCCCTACCACCACTATCACACCTCCTACCACCACTACTACAGCCACCCCTTCACCATCAATTCCTATTCCACTCCCATATTCACCACATCCACCACTACTACCACCACCCAATGAGCTAGGACTTCTACTCAAGTCCCAATGAGCCATGGACCCAATCTACCCTCTATTGGGGTAGAGGAAAGCTAGCCATCCTCAACCGGATGGTGCTAAAGTTACTTGTAGCAGATGAGCAAAGAGTTGCATAGCTCAATCAGCGTATAGAGCTCAATGCTGCTCAAGGTCAACAGATTACACAGCTGCAGGAACAGAATGCACATTCAGTTCAAAGGATAGAGGAGCTAGAGAGAAAGAACAAGAAGATCATGCTCAGTCTTAAAGGATCCAAAGATGAGCCTCTAAAGATTAGGGAAGGAGATGATGATAATGATGATGATAAGTCGGGTGAAGAAGATGAGGGTGTTGATGAAGGATAGAGTGAAGAGAAGAAAGGAGATGAGGATGATGAAGAAGGTGATGCTGCTGCATCAGCTTTTACTTAGGGTCAAGAGAGGCATTATAAGAGAGCTCAAGATCAAGGACCCTCGTCTTCAACTTCTCCAGTTGAAGAATTGACAGATCAAGATAAAAATAAAACTTCACAGCAAGATAAATATGATATTGCTCCCCTTTAGCAAATCAAGTCTAAATTCACAATGATTCTTGATTTGCAAGGGGTTGTGAGACGGTCAGTGAGCTACACTCCCGAAGAAGGAGAAATCATACACTATTTGACCGATGAATAACTTGCTGAAATGTTCAGACTGAATCCCGATGAGTTCGTCAAAGACGCTCCAAAGGTCAATGTTATTAGTTATGATGGGATGAACAACGTTGATGAAATAGAGATAGAGGATGTCACGTCTGACCACTATCTAGAGTACACTGACCAAGAGGGAAATGTGATCCCCAACTTGGGTGATACTCTGGGCAGTGCTACTTTTGAAAAACTGGATGAGATGGAGAAAGAAACAGAAAAGGATGAAAGCCAAGACCAAGCCTCAGATGTAGATGTTGAAATAAAGAAGGCTAAATGGCCAGCTTGTTTTGCTGAAATAAGAGCCCAACACACAGGTCAAAAGCAAAATGCCAACACCAAACTCTACAAGGTCAAGAAACATCAGAAGGTGTCTGGCAAAATTATAGCGTGGGTGTATTTTGAGGACTTAAATGTCTATGTAGTAAAATGGAGAAGGGAATAGGGTACTTTAGGCATCCTCATGACCTGAAGACTCTCCGAGGCTTTGAGCTCAATCAATTGACATGATTAAATCTACTGTATGTAGATCCCAGAAAGATGTCAGGTTGGTTTGAGTCTGCATTAAAGAAGTAATACCACACTAGATGGGTAAACTTCAGACCTTAACAACCAAATATGTACATCCGTAGGTCTGAAGTGGATTTCATATCTGGAAAGCTTAAAGTAGTGTTGAAGTGGAGTCCCCCGTGCACGATGTCAAAAATTCCTTTACGGGAAATGCCTCAAGACTTCACTCAACATTTCAAATGGTGGTATTATGACTAGAGGACGAGTGAAGCGGTCATAGTTCTAAACAGAGCGGGCAAAATGGAAACTATCAGGGTATTTGACCCAATGTGGCTTACCAACTTGTCAGCTGATGATGTCTACACTTTGTACATGTGGCCACTATTCTGTGACGCGTAAGATATTGTACAAGCTCTCCAATTCCAGAATGTGATACGGCTCTGCTTTGCTTTTGAAATACACGTAGGAGTCACAAGAGAGGAGAAGTACAAGAAATTTGAATAGCTTATGAAGAATGTCAAAAAATAGACTAAACTAGGTCCAAGGGGGAGTTTGTTGATACATATGTCCCTAGTTTATGTGCTTAATGTAAAAGTCTGTCATGTCTTACACATATGTAATGAATGGGTTGAATGAAAGATAATATGTGATTGATGTTTATAATGTTTAATATTTCATAGTATTATTGTGTGTCAACGTATAATAAACTTATTATATAGGTTGAAGTTGTTATATGATGATTCATGCTAATGGACCATACTTTGGACCATACGCATGAACTCATCATGCTAATGAACCAGTCACACGACTGAACCAGACGATTGAATCAGTCATATGAGTAAGACATGAGATTGACTCAGTCGTATGACTGAACTTTCAGTCGTGCGTATGAATCAGTTGCATGGGTCATTCGCATGACTGAACCATGCTAATGGTTCAGTCGCACGAATGAAGACTGCAAACCTATAAATACCACCTAATTCGTGGAAAAACATAACAATTGAGAGATTTTTCACCCATACTCATAACCTAGCCGTCCAAAGCGTCCAGAAAGCCTATTCCAAGTTTATAGTTCGCATTTGATCTTCTTCTAATCGTTTATAATGTTTCTTTAATCATTAGATTGATCAGGATTGCGTTCTCACTGACTGGGTTGCCAATAAAATAGGATTCTGCACTATTCGATCTGGTTTCACGCAATATCAGTTAGTACTCCGTACGTACACGGTCCCAACGCTCTCACAATCCGAATCCACTCTCCAAGAACCACCAAAGTCAAGCTCTTCAAAAGATAACAACGGAAAAAAGAAAATGATTGAGGAAGAGCTTCAGGAAGAGGAGAAGATTGAAAACCTAAAGAGAAAAGGAAGACTTCCAACTGGATAGCTGTTAGCTGCCAGTACAAAAGCAGTTGCAGCCAACCAGGTGGCAGTCAACAACAAAAGGAAAGAGGAGATCATTGACCAGCTCATCAAGCTTGGAGCTGCCAATGAGGAAACACTCTTGCTACCATTAGAGGATATAGTGGAACTAGAAAAGGCAACCAGGCTACAACAGGAAGTAGCACGGTTGGCCTTAGAGGAAGAGAAAGAAAAGAAAAAGAGGGAAGCTGACGTGAAGTAACTACCTAGGTAGGAATCCAACTAACATGTGATGACCTAAAGGTAATGATTTGTATGACTATCTCTAAAATATGGATCTAGGGTTAACTAGGTATGTTGCTACTCATTAAGAAAACCAAAGACACCTGTGAAGCACAAGACAGATTTATTAAAATGTCTAATGGGAGATTACCCCTAGGTTTTCTACCACATTATCTTTAAGATATATTTTCAAACCTTAAGATAAATGACAACTTAATTAAATCTAATAAATACCTTAAAACACTAACACCAAGAATGAAAGGTAAAACACGCTCTCGCAAAATCTAAACCTAAGAAGCAATGGGTAGGAGGTTTTAAGCAATATCTATCACCCTTAGGTTTTAGATAAGGTAGCACATTGAAAAATTACTATCAAATCACAACCAATGCTTCTAAGATTATCTCTAATGTAGATACACGTGTCCCTAGTTTCTGAACATAATGTAATATGTTTTTATTGTCTTACACATATGTGATTGTATGACTACCTAATGAAATACAATATGTGTTGTGCTTATAATGTTGAATATTTCATTGGTTGGTATATATTAACGCTTATTGAACTAACTATATAGGTTGTGGTTGTCTGAATAATATCTGAATCAATTAATGATTATGAAACATATTCAAACTTAATCATGTGAAGTTCTCATGCGATTGGCCCATGCTAATGGACCATATGCATGAACAAATTCATGCTAATGAACCAGTCATACGAATGAACCAGGAGACTGGATCAGTCGAATGATTGTAACATGAGATTGACTCAGTCGTATGACGGAACACTCAGTCGTGCGAATGGATCAATCGCATGACTGAACCATGCAAATGATCCGGTTGCACGATTGGGAAACCCTAACCTATAAATACCACTTAAATCGTGGAAAAATGGGACACTTTGAATATTTCGATACTTAAACGTACCCTAGCCGTCCAGAGACCTCTAGTAACCTGCTCCAACTTCATAGATCGCAGTAGATCGATTGCTAATCGTTCTTGAGTTTAGATTCATCTTTAATTGATTCTACGTGCGTTCTCACCGATTGGATTTCCAATCAAATAGGATTCCACATTATTTGATTCGGTATACTCGTAAATCTGTTAGTATTCGTTCAGTACACGATCCTAACAAGTGGTATCAGAACTTTGACTCTAGATTTACATGTGATTCAATCGTTTTGATATAAAAATTGTGTGTTTACACTAAAAAAACGCAATCTTTTATGTCAAATCGGGTTTTAGACGTCTCCTTATTGTAAAGTTTTTGTTTTTCCGGCATAAGGCAACTAGGGTTAACAAGAAATTCGTATTTTTGCGTTCAAACACCTTAAACCTACGAATTTTCGAAATGAAGCAGGCCCACACGATTGACTCAATCACACGACTGAGTTCATACGCATCCCTTATACGCACGATTGGACTCATTCGTACTTCCATTCATCCGACTGAGAAGTCTATTCGCATTGTTCAACCGCATTAGTTCATTCCCCCGACTGAGTCATCTGCAGTAGTTCAGTCGCACGAGTGAACCATCCACATAGGTTAATAGCCCGAATAGCCCAATCGCACACCTTCATTCACAACAATACAACAATTTGGTTTAAAGTTAAAGTTAATAGCAATGGAAGACTAATACTCAACATTCACAGCAGGGAGAGACTCACGTATACAAAACTTATGGCTACCGGAGAATGAAGTGGGGAATCACAACAAGCCCCAAAAGCTAATCACGTTAGACGAATACCCACAATGGAAGCAACATTTCGAGATCTACTTAAATTGAGTAGATCCCAATCTGTGGGAGTCTATAGAGATGGGGTACATCATGCCTGTAGGAGCTGATGGTGTCAAACTCACACTTGGTGGCATGATCGATGGACAAAAGGTGAAATACAATGCCTAAAAGAAAGTTTATGCTTTGCTTACACAGTTAATTCCGAAGGATATTTTCCATCAATTCTCGGAATATACACATGCAAAGAAACTATGGGATGCACTAGCGAAAAGGTATGACGGAAACGCATCATTGAAGTGTTGGGATTTCTCATACCATTTACAAGTTGTTTAACCATTTAAACATATGAAACGCAGCAGAATATACTACTTTAAACATGTTAATGTTTCTGAAAATTACCATTATCATGTGTAAAACAACAAATCCATAGACAAAAGGATCTTTATTATGTGAAAAGCTAGCATACAAAATGAACAAGAACACCCATAGGGTGTTCATAGAAATCTACCTTTCAGGACACAATGTTCTGGATGAAAGGAATGAAGAAGATGATGATGTTCTTGAGTTGCTAGCCTTCAAAGGAGAAGACCTCAAGCTTGTAATACCCACAAGGTCTTCAAACACCTAGCTAGTTAGGAGCTTGACACCAAGTTCTACACCAAGGAAACTTCAAAACACGAAATTTTCAGCCCCCTTTTGAGCTGAAAAATCTGAAAATCTGGCCTTGTAGAGAGCTTTTGTTGCTTAAGTGTGTGTGAGAGAAGGTGATGTCACACCCCAACCTTGACGGCGGAAACGTCGAGGAGTGAGAGTTAAGATCGTTCACAGCCACATAACGCTATTTAATAACTCAATATAAATTTAATCATAAAATTCAATTGTATCATTACATGTTTAAGTCTCAAAGAAACAAACAAAATAACATAAAAGATAGCAAGTCATTTTAATTCACTTATTTATCTAGGTCCATTCCTAGATGTGTAAGCTTCAATGTGTAGAAATCAAACTTGGGCATTACCTGAAACATGTTAAAAATAAAAGGTCAACAATAATGTTGGTGGGCATTCTATAGTTTTAATACATAAGTATATAAAAGATGGCAATTCAAGTCATAAGTTAGTGAATATAGTGATTAGGGATGCTATGGACAATGCAACAATCAAACCTTGACAATCTGTTACAAGTCTCAAACGTTAAAAGATATACGATCGGCTAAGTGTACTTGGATCAACCAAGCAGGCTTGTCTTACCCATAGATCTATGACTTCGCTGGGCTAGCAATAGTTAATGATTGTACATATAACGCCATAACATGGTAACCACTAAAGTTCAACTACCACAACTTTTACAAGATGAATTGCCATTGGTTTACAAGTCTCAAATAAGTCTATGAGTGCAATAGTATAAGTTAACATGTTTCACCCCAAAGTGTGAAAATAGGAAAAAGGGGTATAGAATACTCACTTGATCAAATATATATATTTTGATGATTAATAAGAATAAGTATAAGCAACGGTTCAACGTAGTCTTTCACAATGCACCTAACACAAAAATATATTACAACGTTAAAGTTTAATTGTAATAGGTTTAGCGAATTTACGTGAATTAAAGTTCAATTTGATGTTTGAGGCTTTGTCAAATATATTTAACAAATGGATATCAATTATATATATATAATATTTTTTTTGGAACAATGTATTTATATTTTATATAAAGATGTGAAATAAGAGTAACATTTATTATAAAGTTGTAATAAAGAAATAAAATCTCATCGCTAAATAAAATAAGCACTTTTTAAACAATAATTTATACTTGTTATTTAAACAAATAATGTTTTAATGAGTTAAACAATATTTAAAATCTATTTTACCAAAAATTGCACTAGTTATATCATTTGTTTAAAATAATTATATTAAAATAAATTTCAAGAAAATTATCTGAATGATTTAAAAATATTTGGAGTTTATAAAAGTTACTTTTATAATTATTATAAATTTTCCATAACTATTTTAAGGCCAAAAAGCCTTCTTAAAAAAAGATGAGGCTGCCCGGGTTCGAACCCGGGACCTCATGGATGTGGGGGAACAGTCTTAACCAGTGAACCAGGGCAGTTGCCGTGCTAACTTTCGGTTTCAAAACATTAAGAACACAACACCCAGAACAGCCTCCAATTCTAGGAACCCTAGAATGTTCTTGGATCAAATTAAAGATCAATTCGTTGTTGTTAAGGCCAATGACCATGGGGCTTTCACTCCCCATGTAAAGTCGAGTATGTAGGTGCTTTTAATTACCCGGTATTGAAGCGTAGGCCACAAGAAACGATGATGAACAGGTCGCGACCTGAGTATTGCTTGATCGATGCTCAATGTGATTATAAACAAATTAATTGCACAGGAGGCTTCCAATTGTACTAGATATGGAAAACCCTCTGTCAATTTCTGTTTATGATGCTTGGACAATTGGTTTTGATTGAGTTGCAGGTTCGTGATGACAAGTGAATCGAATGAAAGGTTCTGGTATGCTTCGTTGGAATTGAGTTCGGCAGTAGTTTAGGATTAGTTTAACGTTCGATTAGGATCCATTTACTATGGTTATTATTGAGCTTAAATGATTGAACGGTCCGATTGTTAAAGGTATCGGTTATGTAATCGATTGAGCTTAGTAACCGGTGTTAAATGTAAATTATTTGATGTATAACGGTTCGAAACATGTGTTAGGACGGTTTGGGGGTGATTTTGGATTCGGTAAACGCCGGGTTTTGATGGTTTTGGGTGGTCGGAGAGTCGCCGGAGGTTGGCCGGACAGTTGGCCGGAAAAACGGGGTTGAGCGGGGGTTGGGTTATGTTTAAGAATTTACAGAATTGGTCCCCCAAGTTTTAATGTTTATTATTTTATGCAAAAACTCCCATATTAAGTTTCTAAAATGGCAAAACACCCCCCTCAACCTAATTACTTTAAGTTTTAACATTTTTAAGTTTAAAAATTTTTATAATTATTATCATTATAGTTATCATTTATTGTTGTTATTATTATTAATATTATTTTTATTATTAACATTGTTATTATTTTTATTATTAGATATTATTTACCCTTATTATTTATTCTTATGTTCAATTTAATGGATAAACTATAATCTTTTACATTAAAGGATCAAAGACCTACTAATAGATAAACACAATAGCCCACAAGTTTCATGACAAGCATTAATAGTCCTTACCAGAAATAACAAGATTAACTATTAGCTAACCAAAAATACAAGATGTTACAGTCTCCCAAACTTAAAAGAATTTCGTCCCGAAATTAAGAATGAAACTAAGCAAACAAATACGGGTATCTCTCTTTCATATGATCTTCACGCTCCCAAGTGAACTCGGCTCCACATTTTTTTTCCCAACGGACTTTAACGATAGGTGTGGTAGTTGTTCGGGTTTTCTTCAGGGTGCGATCCATAATCTCCACAGGCTTCTCAACAAAGTGCAATGACTCATCAACTTGAATTTCCTCTAGTGGGACATGCAAATTTTCATCAGTCAAGCACTTCCTCAGGTTTGAGACATGAAACAGGATGAACTCCGCTAAGTTCAGAAGGTAACTCCAGTTTGTAAGCCACTTTCCCAATTCTTTTCAAAATCTTGAAAGGTCCTACAAAGCGTGGGGCTAACTTACCCTTCTTCCCAAAACGTACAACACCCTTCCATGGAGAGACTTTAAGAAGAACCATGTCGTCGACTTGAAACTTCAATGGTTTGCGTCTTTTGTCGGCATAACTCTTTTGGCGACTTCTAGCCACCTCAAGATTATTTCGTATATTGGAAATTTTATCGGTCGTTTCTTGAATAAGTTCCGGCCCAGTGATAATATTTTCCCCAATGTCAGTCCAACAGATTGGGGAACGACATTTACGGCCATACAAAGCCTCGAATGGTGCCATTTTGATACTTGAGTGATAACTATTGTTATACGAAAATTCCGCGAGCGGTAAATGCGTATCCCAATCACCACCAAAATCAAGGACACAAAGTCGTAACAGATCCTCGAGGGTTTGGATTGTTCGTTCGGTTTGACCATCGGTTTGAGGATGGTAAGCCGTACTTAAATCCAATCGAGTTCCCAAAAGCACTTGCATCGAAGACCAGAAGTGTGAAGTGAAACGAGCATCTCGATCAGAAATGATGTGTAAGGGCACGCCATGACGACTCACAATTTCATCAACATAGATTCGGGCTAGCCTTGAAACCTTGTACGTGTCTCGTATGGGTATGAAATGTGTTGTCTTGGTCAAACGGTCAACGATGACCCAAATGCTATCATGACCACGAGGTGTACGAGGTAACTTGGTTATGAAATCCATGGATATATGTTCCCATTTCCACATAGGAATTTCAGGTTGCTCAAGTAAACCACTTGGTCGTTGATGCTCGGCTTTAACCCTTGCACACGTGAGACACTTAGAAACATAAGATGCGATATCTTTCTTCATTCCAGGCCACCAATATTGACCACGCAGGTCCATGTACATCTTATCGGAGCCAGGATGAACAGATATCGGGTTTGATGAGCTTCGTTCATAATGAAGTGCCGAAGGTTGTCACGATTCGGGATCCAAAGTCGATTCAAGAAGTACCACATGCCGTTCGGTTTTGTCTCCAATTGTGACCGTACGTTAGTCATCAAATCTTCATCTTTTCCTTCGTCGGTTAGTGCCACTTGTTGAGCCTCGCGAATGCACATCTCGAGGTCATTATCGATCCTTATGTTTTGAAGCATGATAGTAGCCTCGTTGACATCCACATGAATCTCGGTATCAAATATCCTAGCGTATCAAACCATTGCCTTCGATCTCGAATTTCTTGAAGCGAGACAGTCTTGTTGTGGACCTTGCGACTTAGTGCGTCGGCTACAACATTCGCCTTTCCAGGATGATAGCGAATGTCGCAGTCGTAGTCACTAATCAACTCAATCCAACGTCTTTGTCTCATGTTGAGATCCTTTTGATTGAACACGTGTTGGAGACTCTTATGATCGGTGTATACATTGCGTCCCATATAAGTAGTGTCGCCAAATCTTCAATGCAAAAACCACCGCACCAAGTTCAAGATCATGCGTTGTGTAGTTAACTTCATGCACCTTCAATTGTCTCGATGCGTATGCTATAACTTTGCCTCGTTGCATGAGAACACAACCAAGACCTTGATTAGAAGCATCACAATATACAGTAAAATCGTCGTTTCCATCGTAGTGTGAGAATAGGAGCATTACACAACTTGCGTTTCAATGTCTCGAAAGCCTCTTCTTGCTCGGGTCCCCATTCAAAAAGTCGATTCTTTTGGGTTAGTGCCGTTATGGTTTAGCAATCTTCGAGAAATTTGCTATGAACCTACGGTAGTATCCCGCTAAACCCAGAAAAGAACGAACCTCGGTTGGGGTTGTGGGAACACACCAATTCTTCACAGCTTCAATTTTAGCAGGATCCACGTGAATTCCTTGACTATTCACCACATGCCCTAGGAATTGAACTTCTTCCAACCAAAACTCACACTTGGAAAGCTTGGCGTATAATTGCTCCTTCTTCAAAAGTTCAAGTACTTGTCGCAAGTGTGTCTCGTGATCGATTTTTGTCTTGGAATAAATAAGGATGTCATCAATAAACACGATCACGAATTTATCCAAATACAGTTTACATACTCGATTCATGAGATCCATGAACACAGCAGGCGCATTGGTCAGGCCAAATGGCATGACCATGAACTCGTAGTGTCCATATCGAGTACGGAAAGCGGTCTTTGGAATGTCATCATCATGAACACGTAATTGATGATACCCAGATCGTAGATCGATCTTCGAGAATTGAGTTGCTCCTTGAAGTTGGTCGAAGAGGTCATCGATTCGGGGAAGAGGGTATCGGTTTTTAATAGTAAGCTTGTTGAGTTCCCGGTAGTTGATGCACATACGAAATGAACCATCCTTCTTCTTCACAAACAGTACAGGTGCGCCCCACGGTGATGAACTAGGGCGAATAAAACCCTTATCGGTCAACTCTTGCAGTTGACTAGCGAGCTCTTGCATTTCAGAAGGTGCAAGACGATAAGGCGATTTAGCCACAGGGTTTGCACCAGGTATTAAATCAATCTTGAACTCAACTTCTCGCACGGGAGGTAACCCTTAAGATCTTCGGGAAAAACTTCGGGAAAGTCTCGCACAACAGGAATGTCCTTCAACTCCTTACCCTTGGCTTTCGTATTAACCACATATGCCATGAAAGCCATGTAGTTTTTACTCAAGCACTTACGGGCCTTGATACAAGACATGAGTTTGAGTCTTTGGGACGATTTCTCCCCAAAGACCATCAAAGTATCTCCAGTCGGTAACGGAATTCGGATACACTTCTCGAAACATAGAATTTCCGCACGGTGTTTGGCTAACCAATCCATGCCAATGATAACATCAAAGCTTCCCAATTGCATAGGAATAAGGTCGACGGAGAACTCGTTTTCGTTAAGGCTCAAGGTGCAGTCGCGTATCACCACATCAACGACCATAGATTTTCCATCGGCGACCTCGACCGTGAAAGATCTCTCCAGTTTTGTACGCGATTTAGAAAGTATAGGTTCGAATTCCAAGGACACGAAACTCCTATCGGCACCCGAATCAAACAATACAGATGCATAAAGATTATTTACAAGATACGTACCTGTTTGGTAACAACCTATTATTGATATGATAAACATAAATAGGAATTTTTTTTTTGCAAGACAAGAAAAAGGACTAGAAGAAATTTAACGACGTACCATTCACCACGTCGTTGTTGGCTTGCGCTTGGTTGGCGTTGATGTTGAAAGCCCTTCCACGAGCCGGTGGCACAGTTCCCGCATTGCGAGGACATTGAGGGCGAATATGGCCAGCCTCGCCATAGTTGTAGCAGGTTCGGTTGGTAAGCATGGCAGAGTTATTTGGTGCACGAAGACAGGTAGCCACCAAATGACCATACTTTCCACACAGCGAGCAGACTCGGCATGGAATGTTGCTTGAATGATGGTACTTGCACGTGTTACACATAAGATGTGGACCAGCATAAAATTTAGCCATGGGAGCTTGATTCGCAACCACCATTTGTTTTTGAAGAGCATTAGGGGCGGTCACAGCGTAGTTGCGTGTCGGGGTGAACTTACGCTTCTTGTTTTGAGAAGATGACTCGGCCTTTACCTCCTTTGTTGCCTCGGGTGTCACCTTCACCATAGCCTTGGAACCCTTTGCCGACATCGTGCCAGCTCTTATATGATTCTCGGTGAGCTGTGCAGTGATAGTAATCGCTTCCTCTAAAGTTGTGGGCCTACTACCCACCACAGCATCTTGAATTTGAGGTGGCACCCCCTTGATAAATTTCTCGATGTTACGGGGCATGGTGTCCACCATGTGTGGTAGAAGCATACTCAACTCATGATGTCGGGTGGAATAAGCCAAGTGATTCCCACCATCTTGTTTAAGGTTCCAGAATTCCTCCTCCAGCTTTTGTAACTCGCTTCTTGGGCAGAACTTTGGATCATAATATCTTTGAATTCCTCCCAGGGCATCGCCATTGCAACCTCAGTTCCCCGGTTTCTCTTTTCACTATTCCACCAAGTTAGCGCTCGTTGTTGAAGAACACTTGTGGCATAGCGAACCTTGAGCTCATCGGGGCACTCACTAATAATAAATGTGTTCTCCATACCTTCAAACAATCGAGAAGTCCCGTGGCTCCTTCTTTTCCACTAAAACTAGTGGGTTTGCACGAGTTGAAGTGTTTGAAAGTGCAAGTACGATTGTTCCCGTGTTGATCATTCCCGTTTTGATTGTTGCTATTGTCTCCATTAGCACCACTATTGTTCCCATTGGTATTGTTGTTGCTATTAGCCATTAGTGTGCTATTATGTTCAGCAACCATCGTCGGGAGAACGGCAGCCATTTGTCGTGCAATCATGGCAGCCAGCTTACGGTCGGAACTTCCACGCTTTCCATGGTGACGAGACATGCTGGATATACAAAATGAGTTAGTTACAGGAGCGGGGATAACAGAGGATAGTAGTTTAACAAAGATAAGCTAAGAGTTTTAAGGTACACGGGATGTTTCCATTTGGTAACGCATTACCATTTGAAAACGTTGACACGTCAAGGTGAATTGACCCATTTACCTTAGAAATTTGTGTATGTTGACCATAGTTTATCACTCATCCCAGAAATCCCCAGGTAAGCATAACTAGTCCCGTAGGATTTATGCGATATGCTTGCCTTAGCCCGAGGGCCTTTTGCCAGGAAAACCAGGATACAGGTGTCTATGTGTCACACAATATTTCTTAGGTTCATAGAATCAAAACCTTGATGAGATTTATACAGATTAGACGTAACGTCTAAAGATCCAAGTCATAACATAAACATAAGGTTCCACGTATCGACGAGAATAAGATTAAGAGAGTTCATGTTCGGGGGGAGTCAAAGGGTCAAATTTAAGTTTAGGGAGACAAATAACAATGTTTAGGAAATCCTATGCTAAGGCATCAAATTGCACATAAGAGGCATAGCATTATGTAGCATGAAAAATATATAATTTACAAGATAGAAATATAATTCTATAAGGTTCATGCATACTATAGCCTAGGTCACCATTTCTAATAACCTAGATCCCTATAGTTATGGGCTCTGATACCAATCTATCACACCCCAACCTTGACGGCGGAAACGTCGAGGAGTGAGAGTTAAGATCGTTCACAGCCACATAACGCTATTTAATAACTCAATATAAATTTAATCATAAAATTCAATTGTATCATTACATGTTTAAGTCTCAAAGAAACAAACAAAATAACATAAAAGATAGCAAGTCATTTTAATTCACTTATTTATCTAGGTCCATTCCTAGATGTGTAAGCTTCAATGTGTAGAAATCAAACTTGGGCATTACCTGAAACATGTTAAAAATAAAAGGTCAACAATAATGTTGGTGGGCATTCTATAGTTTTAATACATAAGTATATATAAAAGATGGCAATTCAAGTCATAAGTTAGTGAATATAGTGATTAGGGATGCTATGGACAATGCAACAATCAAACCTTGACAATGTGTTACAAGTCTCAAACGTTAAAAGTATATACGATCGGCTAAGTGTACTTGGATCAACCAAGCAGGCTTGTCTTACCCATAGATCTATGACTTCGCTGGGCTAGCAATAGTTAATGATTGTACATATAACGCCATAACATGGTAAGCACTAAAGTTCAACTAACCACAACTTTACAAGATGAATTGCCATAGTTTTACAAGTCTCAAATAAGTCTATGAGTGCAATAGTATAAGTTAACTTGTTTCACCCCAAAGTGTGAAAATAGGAAAAAGGGGTATAGAATACTTACTTGATCAAATAATATATATTTTGATGATTAATAAGAATAAGTATAAGCAACGGTTCAACGTAGTCTTTCACAATGCACCTAACACAAAAATATATTTACAACGTTAAAGTTTAATTGTAATAGGTTTAGCGAATTTACGTGAATTAAAGTTCAATTTGATGTTTGAGGCTTTGTCAAATATATTTAACAAATGGATATCAATTATATATATATAATTTTTTTTGGAACAATGTATTTATATTTTATATAAAGATGTGAAATAAGAGTAACATTTATTATAAAGTTTGTAATAAGAAATAAAATCTCATCGCTAAATAAAATAAGCACTTTTTAAACAATAATTTATACTTGTTATTTAAAAAATAATGTTTTAATGAGTTAAACAATATTTAAAATCTATTTTACCAAAAATGCACTAGTTATATCATTTGTTTAAAATAATTATATTAAAATAAATTTCAAGAAAATTATCTGAATGATTTAAAAATATTTGGAGTTTATAAAAGTTATTTTATAATTATTATAAATTTTCCATAACTATTTTAAGGCCAAAAAGCCTTCTTAAAAAAAGATGAGGCTGCCCGGGTTCGAACCCGGGACCTCATGGATGTGGGGGAACAGTCTTAACCAGTGAACCAGGGCAGTTGCCGTGCTAACTTTCGGTTTCAAAACATTAAGAACACAACACCCAGAACAGCCTCCAATTCTAGGAACCCTAGAATGTTCTTGGATCAAATTAAAGATCAATTCGTTGTTGTTAAGGCCAATGACCATGGGGCTTTCACTCCCCATGTAAAGTCGAGTATGTAGGTGCTTTTAATTACCCGGTATTGAAGCGTAGGCCACAAGAAACGATGATGAACAGGTCGCGACCTGAGTATTGCTTGATCGATGCTCAATGTTGATTATAAACAAATTAATTGCACAGGAGGCTTCCAATTGTACTAGATATGGAAAACCCTCTGTCAATTTCTGTTTATGATGCTTGGACAATTGGTTTTGATTGAGTTGCAGGTTCGTGATGACAAGTGAATCGAATGAAAGGTTCTGGTATGCTTCGGTTGGAATTGAGTTCGGCAGTAGTTTAGGATTAGTTTAACGTTCGATTAGGATCCATTTACTATGGTTATTATTGAGCTTAAATGATTGAACGGTCCGATTGTTAAAGGTATCGGTTATGTAATCGATTGAGCTTAGTAACCGGCGTTTAAATGTAAATTATTTGATGTATAACGGTTCGAAACATGTGTTAGGACGGTTTGGGGGTGATTTTGGATTCGGTAAACGCCGGGTTTTGATGGTTTTGGGTGGTCGGAGAGTCGCCGGAGGTTGGCCGGACAGTTGGCCGGAAAAACGGGGTTGAGCGGGGGTTGGGTTATGTTTTAGAATTTACAGAATTGGTCCCCCAAGTTTTAAATGTTTATTATTTTATGCAAAAACTCCCATATTAAGTTTCTAAAATGGCAAACACACCCCCCTCAACCTAATTACTTTAAGTTTTAACATTTTTAAGTTTAAAATTTTTTATAATTATTATCATTATAGTTATCATTTATTGTTGTTATTATTATTAATATTATTTTTATTATTAACATTGTTATTATTTTTATTATTAGATATTATTTACCCTTATTATTTATTCTTATGTTCAATTTAATGGATAAACTATAATCTTTTACATTGAAGGATCAAAGACCTACTAATAGATAAACACAATAGCCCACAAGTTTCATGACAAAGCATTAATAGTCCTTACCAGAAATAACAAGATTAACTATTAGCTAACCAAAAATACAAGATGTTACAGGTGAGATGATAGAAGAGTGTTCAAGTGAGTAATGTCATTCAAGAACCAACACAAAACAAATGGGTGTTTTTCAAGGTCAAGGGCGGCCGAAATGAACCCATTTCAAATGGGTTTCCCCCCATTTCAAGTTTTATAAAATTATCTCTTTCAATCCCTTAAATTTATAAAATTAAAACCTATTTTAATTTTATAACATAACACAATTTTATTTGTCATTATTTAACCAACTTAAATAATGAAACAAATAAATATCTCATGAACAAATTATCCATATAATGTTCATGAGATATTGGTGTCAATATTTAGAAAACCCGTTTTCTAAATTGGTGTCAATATTTATTTGTATGATCTTATCAACAAACAAATATTTATTGGTGTGTTTTTGCCTTGTTATTGGGTATGACCCGACTTGGATCATAACGTACTAACCACATCAATCTTGTATGTGTCTTGGGCATACATGATCCAACATGAAGGCCATAAAGCTAAGGCTTTAAAGAAGGAGTTTGACAACTTCTCCTCGATGGGAAAAGAAAGACTAGATGATGTTATCGATAGGTTCTACCACTTGATGAGTGAGATGCACACTCATGGAGTATCGACGTCAATGGAAGACAAAGTGTCCAACTTTGCAGACGGGCTGCCAGAGAAATGGGTTTCATTCGTCTCCAATCTCAGATAGAAGGGTATGCTAACTAAGTTAGATATCAAGGACTTCATTCTGAAATTGAGAGAAGAAGAACTGAGGATGAAGTACAGAGCTCAAAAATCTTCTTATGATCAGAATCCTGCACTGTACAACACGACTCCTCAACCAAAAATCTGGAGCACCTCTTCAGACAGCTTTTGTATCAAGCTCGTTTAGTCCTTCACAAGCCTCTACTTTAGGGTTAGAAACGTGAGGGTCGTCTAGTACCCAATACATTGCATCTGAAGCAAATGCAGCAAAACTGATGACCGAAAATTTCGGTAATGTGAAAGTTGAGGTAACTAAAGAGCACATGGATCTCTTACCTGCAGTAGTTCACTCCTATGATGGACTAATTGCTGGTAAGATTGGGAACTGCCACCTGGTAGATGAGGACTATGAGCAGGTGGATGAGACAGAGCTGGAGCGGATGGACATATTATGGGCTTTATCTAGTGCTATCCAGAGAGCTAAGAAGTTTGTCAAAAAGACCGGACAGAACTTGATTGCAACTAAGGACACTAACTTTGGCTTTGATAAGACCAAGGTAACTTGTTTTAACTGCGGTGAGAAAGGGCACTTCAAAAGAGAGTGCGTGAAGCCAAAGAAGACTGGCAATAGGAATCCTTTCTCCTCCTTCAATCGTTAGGATAAACCCACTAGCAGTCCTACTTCATCAAGAAAGGATCCTAAAGCCTTGACTGCTCATGATGATGAAGGACATGACTGGAGCTTTTGGTTTCTCTTATTGGGAGAATCCAATATCGCTAGTGTGGAGGATATAGATGATGACTCTACTAGTGAAGGAGATATTGCAGTCAAACTTGCGATGTCAAACTTAGAAGAAAATGCACCAGTGGTCAGCTACCTACCTGAAGAAGGGAAAACTGCGACAACATCAGAATCATCAGCTCCAGAAACACCAGATTCTACATTGATGGCTGATTCATCAGAATCTTCTCAGGTAAGTACTACTGACCCATATTTTAATAATCATGCTTGTTCTGATTGTAATAAATTTAAGGAAAGCATTGATTTAAAATTTGCTAGGTTATTAGCTCATAATGATAACTTAGTAAAGGACTTGGAACTATGCACTGAAGCTAACAGAGTTTTGAAACAAAATGAGCATAGTTACAAAGAAAAGATAGACCTTTTGAACAAACAGCTTAGGGAAACAGAAGTAGTAGCCTTTAACCAAGCTAATGACATTAGGTACTATCTAAACTTGTAACACCCGACTATTTTTAGACAAGAAAGAAGAATAAAGTGAAGAAAAAGAAAGAAAAGAAATAAAGCCCAAGTAGAGGGACTAAAAGTGTCCAAAAGGACAAAATGTTTGAAAAGTTGGTGATAATGGTGGCATGGCCGCCCATCAACCTTTCTGCACACAACATTTTCGGATTTTTAGAGAGAGAAAGAAGCAGGAAGCAGAGAGCTCTCGGGTTTGAAGAGACAAGAAGAAAAGTGTGAATTCAAGGTAAGAATACATGTTTTTGTGGTGTTCTTTACCTTTTATGTCCTTGGGTCTATGCTTATGTGTGTTTATATGTGTTCGGGTATGATTTAGTGGGTTCTAGGCGGTTGAATTCAATTTGCAAACGAGTTCGGAAGAAAGCCATACTCAAGAGCTGCAAAGGTGAGTTCTGGAACCCCTCTTTTACTAGTTTATAACTGATTTTGGGGCTGGAAATGCATGAATGTATGTTTTTTTTAAACTGGGTTTCGAACCCGTATGTTTGAATGTGTGTATGATGATGTTATGATATGGTGTGTGACTATGTTCATGCTTGATGATGTATGATGGTGTTTCTAAGGCTTAGAAGGTAATACCTAAGTCTAGAACATGATGAATAGGGACTGGGAACTGAAATCTAATGTTTTAGGCGCATATGTTAAGTTGTTGAATAGGCCTAAGTGTTTGAAAGTCAATTCGGATGGAAAGGTTAATGCGGATGAGCAAAGTAAGTCAATGTGGATGAAGTCAACGCGGATGAGCATTGACTAAGTATGGAAATGCGGATGAAGTCAATGCGGATGAACATTGACTAAGTATATGAAATGCGGATGAAGTAAGTCAAAGCGGATGAGCAAAGTAAGTCAATGCGGATGAAGTCAATGCGGATGAGCATTGACAAAGTATGTAAATACGGATGAAGTCGAAGCGGATGAAGTCAATGCAGATGAACATTGACTAAGTATATGAAATGCGGATGAAGTAAGTCAATGCGGATGAAGTCAATGCGGATGAGCATTGACTAAGTATGGAAATGCGGATGAAGTCAATGCGGATGAACATTGACAAAGTATATGAAATGCGGATGAGTAAGGCAAATGCGGATGACAAATGCGAATGAAGTAAGTCAATGAGGATGAAACAAATCAAATGTGGATGAACAATAAGGTCAATGTGGATGAACACTTAGAATAATTTTGACTTTTTGGAGAAAAGGGGTAATGTAGGCTTTGACCTAGGAGATTCCCGGGAGCTATGTAAGTTGACTTTTGAAGCCATAGATGGTATGATGGGCATGTAATGACGTGTGATTGATGCATATGCATAATGATGATGTATGATGTTGTATGATTATACATGATGTATGTTATGAATGTATGATGATGCCCTGTATGATGATGAGGACTGAATGTTATGTTCCTTATGATGTTTGTTTATCTTTATGTGGCTTTACGTATTACGTTAATGAATGAACCGGAAGTATTATGTAACGTAAAGTGAAAGATAATGAAAGAGGAACATGATGAATGAGTGCATGCATTAATGAACAAATGAATGTAAGAAGGTTTGCAAGCAAATGTATGGAGGTGCACACCCAATAAAGGTGTTAGCTCAACGGTGTGCGGGTTAGCTACCCTGAAGGATGCACACAGGGGTCCAATCTTTGTGATTGACCATATGAATGGGATCCTTGCCGCTTGCCCTAAGTGCTAGAGTTAGCTTAGTGCACAATGTTCGAGGTCTATGAAAGACCTCAGGCTTAGTTACCCGCTTCGTGCACAATGTTCGGGGTATAGCATATGGCATTGATCCAGAACAGAAGAGAAAAGATAAAAGGAGAATGTACTTGCCCTATGTACAAAGTCAGCTCCGTGCCCAATTTTCGAGGTCTATGAAAGACCTCAGGCTAGCTACCCGCTTCGTGCATAATGTTCGGGGTAATGTACATGTCACTGGAAGTAATGAATGAACGAATGAAAGCAAGAATGTATGAAAGAATGAAAGTTAATGCAAAAATGATGAAGATAATAATGATGTTATCTGTATATGTATGATGTATGATCACATGAAAATAAATTATGGTTTAAACAAGAGAAAAGTATGTTTTATTTATAAAACTAGAACTCACTCAGCAACGCTGACTTTGATGCATTTTCTTATAAGTGATCCGGATTCCACATGTTCATCAAATGAATCTGGTACTAAACAAAAGGAGGCCACTTCAAAGGCAAATGGTAAAATGCCTTGCGTTAATCTGGAAAGAGTTTGAAAAAGTTAGTATAAAGTCTGGTTCAACAACTGTCAAATCTGAACCTAAAAAGACAAGTAATATTAAACAATCACGTGCATCATGTCAAAGTCTAGAAAATAGAAAAGAAAAAGATGTTAAAAATGTTAAAGCAATTAACTTTGTAAAACCAGACAAAACATCTAAACAAGCAGAGTCAAATCCCAAACAAAGTAAGGTCACCCGGGTGTCACATACATCTCCATAAAAACAGTCAAATCGTAAAGTCGAAAGCAGATCATGCTACAGTTGTGGGGAGTATGGACACATTGCATCTCATTGTCCTTACTATCAGACACCAAGGAGGAAAGTTGAACTTCCTGAACAAAAACCTAGATCTTTTAAGAGGAACTCAATGACGCCACCTAAAAGAGATAGTGAACCAAAAGTTCAACACATTAGCCTATCGTCTGTTTATCACAAACAGGCCTTACATAAAGCTGGCTTATGGAAGGAGAAATCAACCTCATTGTCTGATAATGAGAACAATAAGACATCTGAGCTTCCCTCACTCTCGAACAGTCAGTGGGTTAAATTTATGATGTGTGATGCCTCTGGGACACCCAAGCCAGTGAAGGCTTGGGTCCCTAACCTGAACTAATGTTTTCAAATTGAATGTGCAGGGTGTTCGATATAGTGCTGAAACCAACACATGGATTATAGACAACGGAGCATCCAGGCACATGACAAGGAACATGGATCTCTTATCAAATGTCAAACAGATAAAAGGAGGTCACGTTTCGTTTGCAAGAAACAAAGGTGGGTACATCACAACTCAAGTGGAACTAGGTAATCAAAAAGTGAAGTTTGACAAGGTAAACTACGTTCAACAACTTCAAAATAACTTGCTTTCTGTTTCTCGAATTTGTGATAATGACTTTAAGGTAGTATTTGACAACAAGAAGTGCTATGTCCTGAAAAAGGACTATGTTAACCCGGAGGATCAAGTCTTAATGTCTGCCTCAAGATATAAGGATCTTTATGTCATGGATCTATCAAAGGCCTCCATAACGGATCATGAAGTTCATGCTTCTTGTCAAAAGCTACTGAGAAGGAATCTATGTCCTGGCATAGGAGAATAGGACACATTAATCCATGGAAGATGAATCACTTGATCCAGAATGATCTAGTGAGAGGTGTTAACATCAAAAACTTCCAACTTTCGGATTCCTGTGTTGCGTGCAAGAAGGGCAAACAGACATAGAAGTCTCATAAGGAAAATAAAGTTTATTCTATCGAACTTCCCGGGAATGATATGAAAAGTTATTTTTATGTTTCCGCTGCAATGTTTTATGAATGGTTACATGTAAAGTGTTTGTTTTATGTGTGATGAGGATCCAACTGTGAGCGTCCCGGGAAAGGGGCCTTACAAGTTGGTATCAGAGCCAAAGTTTAAGTGAAATAGGTAAATATTCAAAATAAACCTTAACTTAAACTGAGAATGGGACGGAAAGGGAAGGGATGCCAATCTGAGTAGCTGTGTGCCATCAGGTATTTTCGTAAAGTTAATCGGTATTACGTGCGTATGTTATGTGGTTATGTGTTGCTGGTAGAATTAGATACTGATGTAGTCAGGATAGGTAATGCTTGGGGTATGAAAAGTAAAGTTAGTGGCTAATCACAACTGGCCACTATAATTAGGGACTTACTATACTTGACATAAACAGAGCTGTTTCCTTGAATGACGGTGTTGATGTTTGAATCTTTCAGCGTGTGTGTGTGAGGATGGCTGGTGGTAGATCATCTAAAGCTTCGCGTGGTGGTGGACGTGGTGCTGAACCAAGAGTTACGAGAGGAAGGCCTAGGGCCGAAAAGGTGGTTCATGAAGAACCAGAAACCCCTCATCCGGAAGGCGGAGATAAGAGTGCTAATGTGAGAGCCTCAATGAAGGAGGCGGTTGTGGAGGAAGTGCATCAAGTCATGCAGACGATCCTACCGTCTGTGGTGACCGACGTGATAAAGGCAGTTAGAGAGGGGGAGAGAAGGGAAAGGAGTAGACCTATGGGTGAAAGAAGACAGCCCGAGACTGAGACGTTTCTCTCTGATGACGAAGAAGAAGAGGAAGAAGAGAAAGAAGAAGAGCCTGTGTAGGAGGCGGCACGAGGTTGTAACTACCGGGTGTTTATGAGATGCAAGCCACCTACTTTTGATGGAAACGACACTGCTGCTGCTGCTCACCGGTGGGTGAGAGAAATGGAGGCTGTTCTCTATATTAGTGAGTGCCAGGAGGACCAGAAAGTTAAGTTCGCTACCTACTCTTTTGTGGACTCGGTTCTGCGCTGGTGGGACAATATAGTCCAAGCCGAGGGTAGCAGGGCCATTAGGAGGATAAGATGGCCCGAACTAAAAAAGTTGGTGATTGAGGAGTTTTGTCCTCACCGGGAAATGGACAAGGTTGAGAGACAATTTTTGCAATTAGAGGCGGGAACGATGACACACCAAGAGTACACCATAAAGTTCAATGAAATGGCACGTATGATGCCTGATCAAGTGACGCCTCTGTCATGAAAGATTAAAAGGTACATCCAGGGTTTGCCAGCGGACATTCGCAGGCACATGATCGCCGCCCGACCGAGCACGTGTAGGTCAGTGGTGGATTAGCAGGGAGATTGTATGATGAGAGGACTATGGTGGTGGTGGCTGAAGGTAGTCGAAAGGGTGGAGGTGATAGAAACTAGAATAGGAAGAGGTTTGATCGGGGTGGTGCCTCGACGAGTAACAAGAAGGCATGGGTGGACGACCGCCGTGTAGCCACACCGGGTATGGGATCGAAAAAGTGTGGCAAGTATGGGAAGGAGCACGGTGGCGAGTGTAGATGGGGGTTGAATGTTTGTTTCAAATGTTGGAAGCCTGGTCATATGGCTAGAGATTGTAGGGGTGTGAGGTGTTTTAACTGTGGAGAAAATGGTGATACGGGTATAGATTGTAAGAAGCCAAGGGCTGAGGGTTCTGGGGTGAAGAAGACGGGGAGTGAAGGACCAAGGGCGAGCACCAGGGCATTCACTATGACACAGGAGGAAGCTAGGATGGACCCTGATGTAGTGTCCGATACGTTTCTAGTAAACTAAACTTTAACTTCTGTGTTATTTGATTCTGGTGCTAGTAAAAGTTTTATTTCTGCTCCTTTCTGTGCTAAGCTGCCTGTTAGTAGTAGACGTGTTGATGCACCCTTCAATGTACAAACTGCCATAGGTAAGTCTACCAGGATTTTTGAGATGATAGAGGGTTGTGACATGGAACTAGAAGGTCATAAATTTCTGGTTAGACCCTTCGTGATGACCTTAGGTGGTTTCAATTTGATTCTTGGGATGGATTGGTTAGTAGACTTCGAGGCGAACATTATGTGTCACAAGAAGATGATTTTTCTGACAGCGCCTGACGGGAGTTCGGTAACTGTTTATGGAGATCGGGTCACGACGATCCCGAAAGTGATCTCAATAGCGGTGGCGGGAAAGTGTATGAGGCGTGGATGTAGCGCCTATTGGCCTATGTAAAGGATGTGGATACGCCAACACCACAACTATCTAATGTACCGGTTGTGTGTGATTTCCCAGACGTGTTTCCGGAAGACTTATCAGGAGTGTCACCTGATAGAGAGACCGAGTTCCAGATTGACTAGATACCGGGTGCTCAACCTGTCGCCAAGGCACCCTATCGGTTGGCCCCGACAGAGATGAACGAGTTGATGAAACGGTTGCAAGTGCTGCTAGATAAGGGGTTCATCAAACTGAGTATCTCTCATTGGGGTGCTCTGGTCCTGTTTGTGAAGAAGAAAGACGATAGCATGAGGATGTGCATTGACTACCATGAGCTGAACAAGCTGATGGTGAAGAACCGATACCCCTTACCGAGAATAGATGATTTGTTCGATCAACTTCAAGGTGCCAGTTGGTTTTCAAGGATAGATCTTCGATCTAGTTACCATCAGTTGAAGGTGAAGGAGCAAGATATCCCTAAAACAGCTTTTCGCACGCGTTACGGTCACTACGAGTTTCTTGTCATGTCTTTTGGTTTGACCAATGTGCCAGCTGCTTTTATGGATCTGATGAACCGTGTGTGTCAGCAGATGTTGGATAAATCAGTGATTGTGTTTATTGATGATATCCTGATTTATTCGAAGAGCGAGATAGAACATGCCGGTCACATTTGGGAGGTTTTGGAGACGTTGAGAAAGGAGAAGCTGTATGCCAAATTCTCCAAGTGCGTGTTCTGGTTGCGCGAAGTTCAGTTCTTGGGTCTTGTGGTAAATCCCGACGGGATTATGGTGGACCCGGCTAAGGTGGAGGCAGTAATGCAATGGAAGTCCCTAAGACGCCATCCAAGATTCGTAGCTTCTTGGGTTTGGCAGGCTATTTTAGAGGTTTATCCAAGACTTTTCTAAGATTGCTTCTCCACTAACCAAGTTGACCTGAAAGGATGTGAAGTTTGTATGGGGTCAAGCTCAAGAGAAGGCCTTCGAAGTATTGAAGGCAAGATTGACTCAAGCTCCTGTTCTGTCATTACCCGATGGAAGTGAAGATCTGGTGGTTTATTCCGATGCTTCGTACTCGGGGTTGGGGTGCGTGTTAATGCAAAGAGGGAAGGTTATAGCTTATGCATCCTGTTAGTTGAAGGTTCATGAGGTCAATTATCCTACTCATGACTTGGAGCTAGCAGCCGTGGTCTTTGCACTAAAGATTTGGAGGCACTATCTATACGGAACGAAGTGCACCATCTTCACCGACCACAAGAGCTTAAAGTACTTCTTTGAGCAGAATGACCTGAATATGAGGCAGAGACAATGGTTGGAGCATATAAAGGACTATGATTGTGAGATCCATTACCATCCGGGCAAAGCCAACGTGGTAGCTGATGTCGTTAGCCGAAAGGAGAGGCCCGAACCGATTTGGGTGAAAGCATATCAGCTGATTATGACTTCAGATGTGATGAAGCAAGTCAAAGAGTTTCAAGATGAGGCATTGAAAGAAGATTGTCTTAACTCTGAAAGAATGAGAGGTCTAGTCATGGAATTAGGTGAAAACACACTCGGTGTTCGAACCCGATTCGGTCGTGTGTGGGTTCCTCGTTTTGGGGATCTACGAATGAAGATTTTGGATGAGGCTCACAAGACTCGATACTCTATTCACCCCGGTGCCACGAAAATGTACCAAGACATGAAGAAAGATTATTGGTGGCCGGGTATGAAGCGCGATGTGGTGGAGTATGTGAGTAAGTGCCTTACTTGCTTACAGGTGAAGGCCGAGCATCAGAAGCCATATGGGATGATCCAACCTTTGGATATACCGGAATGGAAGTCGGAGCACATCACCATGGATTTCATTATGAATTTGCCACGTACCCCGAAAGGGTATGATGCCATATGGGTGATTGTTGACCGCCTAACGAAGAGTGTTCACTTCCTACCAATCCGCAAGACATATTCATCTGAGAGGTTAGCTGACTTGTTTATTAAGGAAATTGTAACTCTTCATGGTGTTCCGGTGTCCATTGTGTCTGATCGTGATACCCGGTTTACATCTAAATTCTGGAAGAAATTCCATGACGCCATGGGGACGAGGTTACATATTAGCACAGCATATCATCCCCAAACTGATGTTCAGTCAGAAAGGACCATTCAGACATTAGGAGACATGCTTTGGGCATGTGTTATTGATTTTGGGGGAAGTTAGGATGATCACTTACCGTTAGCCGAGTTCTCATACAACAACAGCTATCATGCCAGCATTGGTATGCCACCATATGAGATGCTATACTGTAGAAGATATAGAACCCCCATTTGTTGGGGTGATATTAGTGAGAAGGAATTGGGGAGCGTCGAGGTAATCGAGGCTACGACTGAGAAGCTTGAGAAGATCAAAGCCTTCATGAAGGTAGCCAAAGATAGACAGAAGTCGTATGCCGATAAACGACACAGACCGATTGAGTTCCAGGTGGGTGACCGGTTATGAAAAAGGACTCACCTTGGAAGGGTATCATTCGTTTTCGAAAGCGGGGCAAGTTGAGCCTGAGATACATAAACCCTTTCTGAATCGTTTCTCGAGTAGGAGAGATGGCCTATAGACTGGAGTTACCAGAAGAGTTAAGTGGAATTCACCCGACATTCCATGTGTCTCACTGAGAAAGTGCTTAGCTCATGAAGACATGATTGTTCCACTAGAGGATATCGAAGTAGACGAACGGCTCAATTACGTGGAGCAACCGGTGGCAATCATAGATTGAAAGGAAAAGAGGCTGAGAAATAAAGTGGTTCCCCTTGTGCGTGTACAGTGGAAGCATAGGAAGGGATCCGAGTCAACGTGGGAGACTAAAGAAGAAATGAAGCAGCATTACCCGCGTTTGTTCGAGGAATAACAGGTTTCGAGGATGAAACCTATTTAACGGGGGGGGGGGGACTTGTAACACCCAACTATTTTTAGACAAGAAAGAAGAATAAAGTGAACAAAAAGAAAGAAAAGAAATAAAGGCCAAGTAGAGGGACTAAAAGTGTCCAAAAGGACCAATGTTTGAAAAGTTGGTGATAGAGGTGGCATGGCCGCCCATGACCCTTTCTACACACAAAATTTTTGGATTTTTTGAGAGAGAAAGTAGCAGGAAGCAGAGAGCTTTCTCGGGTTTGAACAGAAATAAGAAGAAAAGTGTGAATTCAAGGTAAGAATTCATGTTTTTATGGTGTTCTTAACCGGTTATGTCCTCGGGTCTATGCTTATGTGTGTTTATATGTGTTCGGGTATGTTTTAGTGGGTTCTAGGCGGTTGAATTTGCAAACGAGTTCGGAAGAAAGCCATACTCAAGAGCTGCAAAGGTGAGTTCTAGAACCCCTCTTTTACTAGTTTTTAACTGATTTTGGGGCTGGAAATGCATGAATGTATGTTTTTTTTAAATTGGGTTTCGGACCCGTATGTTTAAATGTGTGTATGATGATGTTATGATATGGTGTGTGACTATGTTCATGCTTGATGATGTATGATGGTGTTTCTAAGGCTTAGAAGGTAATACCTAAGTCTAGAACATGATGAATAGGGACTGGGAACTGAAATCTAATGTTTTAGGCGCATATGTTAAGTTGTTGAATAGGCCTAAGTGTTTGAAAGTCAATTCGGATGGAAAGGTTAATGCGGATGAGCAAAGTAAGTCAATGCGGATGAAGTCAATGCGGATGAGCATTGACTAAGTATGGAAATGCGGATGAATCAATGCGGATGAACATTGACTAAGTATATGAAATGCGGATGAAGTAAGTCAAGGCGGATGAGCAAAGTAAGTCAATGCGGATGAAGTCAATGCGGATGAGCATTGACAAAGTATGTAAATGCGGATGAAGTCAAAGCAGATGAAGTCAATGCAGATGAACATTGACTAAGTATATGAAATGCGGATGAAGTAAGTCAATGCGGATGAAGTCAATGCGGATGAGCATTGACTAAGTATGGAAATGTGGATGAAGTCAATGCGGATGAACATTGACTAAGTATATGAAATGCGAATGAGTAAGGCAAATGCGGATGAAGTAAGTCAATGCGGATGAAGCAAATCAAATGTGGATGAACAATAAGGTCAATGCGGATGAACACTTAGAATAATTCTGACTTTTTAGAGAAAAGGGGTAATGTAGGCTTTGACCTAGGAGATTCCCGGGGGCTATGTAAGTTGACTTTTGAAGCCATAGATGGTATGATGGGCATGTAATGATGTGTGATTGATGCATATGCATAATGATGATGTATGATGTTGTATGATTATACACGATGTATGTTATTAATGTATGATGATGCCTTGTATGATGATGACGACTAAATGTTATGTTCCTTGTGATGTATGTTTATCTTTCCGTGGCTTTATGTATTATGTTAATGAATGAATCGGAAGTATTATGTAACGTAAAGTGAAAGATAATGAAAGAGGAACATGATGAATGAATGCATGCATTAATGAACGAATGAATGTAAGAAGGCTGGCAAGCAAATGTATGGAGGTGCACACCCGATGAAGGTGTTAGTTAAACGGTGTGCGGGTTAGCTACCCTGAAGGATGCACACTGGGGTCCAGTCTTTATGATTGACCATATGAATGGGATCCTTGCCGCTTGCTCTAGGTGCTAGAGTTAGCTTAGTGCACAATGTTCAAGGTCTATGAAAGACCTCAGGCTTAGTTACCCGCTTTGTGCACAATGTTCGGGGTATAGCATATGGCATTGATCCGGAATGAAAGAGAAAAGATAAATGGTGAATGTACTTGCCCTAGGTACTGGAGTCAACTCCATGCCCAATGTTTGAGGTCTATGAAAGACCTCAGGCCCAGCTACCCGCTTCCTGCACAATGTTCGGGGTAATTTACATGTCACTGAAGTAATGAACGAACGAATGAAAGCAAGAATGTATGAAAGAATGAAAGTTAACGTATAAATGATGAAGATAATAATGATGTTATCTGTATATGTATGATGTATGATCACATGAACGTAAAGTATGGCTTTAACAAGAGAAAAGTATGTTTTATTTATAAAACTAGAACTCACTCAGCAGCGTTGAATTTGATGCATTTTCTAGTTGGCAGGTGAGCATTGCTGAGGATGGCACGGAGCAGCTACTTGGCATTTTACATGGCATTCTTTTGTTAATGTTTTTTTTTTGCATTGTAATGCGAACGAATGATGCTTTGAAATGAACGCTTGTATTAACTTGCAAAAGCATTTGTAATGGTATGAAAAATTATTTTTATGTTTCCGCAGCAATTTTTATGAATGATTAAATGTAAAGTATATGTTTTATGTGCGATGAGGATCCAACTATAAGCGTCGTAGGAACGGGGCCTTACAAAACTCCCGAGAGGACACTAAGAAACAAAAGGCAGTTTTAGAAGTAGAAGTTAATTCCTTAAAACGAAACCTGCACAGTTGGACTAGTTCCTCACACATAGTCCAACACTTAGTGAGAGAGCATAATAATGGGGAGGGTTTGGGTTATAAAGTGGTTCCACCACCACATGAGACCTTGATGAACACTAAAAGTAAACCAATTAATAATAATCCAATCATGGATCATGTGGTGTCCACTCCTCTTGTAAGTGATCCGATTCACATGTTCATCAAATGAATATGGTACTAAACTAAAGGAGGCCACTTCAAAGGCAAAAGGTAAAATGCCTTGCGTTAATCTGGACAAAGAGTTTGAAAAGGTTAGTATAAAGTATGGTTCAACAACCGTCAAATCTGAACCTAAAAAGACAAGTAATATTAACCAATCACGTGCATCATGTCAAAGTCTAGAAAATAGAAATGAAAAAGATGTTAAAAATGTTAAATCAATTAACTTTGTAAAACCAAACAAAACACCTAAACAAGCAGAGTCAAAACCCAAACAGAGTAAGGTCACCCGGGTGTCACATACATCTCCACAAAAACACTTAAATCGTAAAGTCGAAAGCAAATTATGCTACAATTGTGGAGAGTATGAACACATTGCATCTCGTTGTCCTTACTATCAGACACCGAGGAGGAAAGTTGAACTTCCTGAACAAAAACTTAGCTCTTTTAAGAGCAACTCAGTGACACCACTTAAAAGAGATAGTGAACCAAAAGTTCAACACATTAGTCAGTCATCTGTTTATCACAAACATGCCTTACACAAGCTAGCTTATGGAAGGGGAAATCAACCTCATTGTCTGATAATGAGAACAATAAGACATCTGAGCTTCCCTCACCCTCAAACAGTCAATGGGTTACATTTATGATGTGTGATGCCTCTGGGAAACCCAAGCCAGTGAAGGCTTGGGTCCCTAACCTGAACTAATGTTTTCAAATTGAATGTGTAGGGTGTTCGATATAGTGCTGAAACCAACATGTGGACTATAGATAACGGAGCATCTAGGCACACGACAGGGAATAGGGATCTCTTATCAAATGTCAAATAGATAAAAGGAGGTCATGTTTCGTTTGCAGGAAACAAAGGTGGGTACATCACAACTCAAGGGGAAGTAGGTAATCAGAAAGTGAAGTTTGACAAGGTAAACTACGTTAAACAACTTCAAAATAACTTGCTTTCTGTTTCTCAAATTTGTGATAAAGACTTTAAGGTAGTATTTGACAACAAGAAGTGCTATGTCCTGAAAAAGGACTATGTTATCCCGAAGGATCAAGTCTTAATGTCTGCCTCAAGATATAAGGATCTTTATGTCTTGGATCTATCAAAGGCCTCCATAATGGATCATGAAGTTCAGTGCTTCTTGTCAAAAGCTACTAAGAAGGTATCCATCTCCTGGCATAGGAGAATGGGACACATTAATCCACGGAAGATGAATCACTTGATCCAGAATGATCTAGTGAGAGGAGTTAACATCAAAAACTTCCAACTTCCGGATTTCTATGTTGCGTGCAAGAAGGGAAAATAGACAAAGAAGTCTTATAAGGAAAAGAAAGTTCATTCTATCGAACTTGCTCTTGAACTTCTTCACATGGATCTGTTTGGTACAGTTAGTACAAGAAGCATCGCAGGCAACTTGTACTGCTATGTAGTTACTGATGACTACTCAAGATTCACTTGGGTGATGTTTCTGAAATCCAAACTAGAAACATTTGAGTCATTCAAGGAGTTAGTAACTACTATGGAGTCCCTATACAAGTTAAAGGTACGTCAAGTGCATTCAGACAACGGAACCGAGTTTAAGAATCAATGGATGGAGGCTTACTGCAAGGAAAAGGGAATTGTGCATCAGTTCACCTCTGCCTACACTCCTCAGATGAACGGTGTTGCTGAAAGGAAGAATTCCAGCTTCATAGAGACAGCACGGACGATGCTAGTAGACTCAAAACTACCTATCCAATTCTGGAATGAAGCAGTTGCAAATGCATGTTATACGCTAAATTGGGTTCTGGTAGTTAAACGCCATGGAAAGACGTGTTACGAGTTACTACAACGACGTAAACCAAATCTAGAGTATCTCGAGCCGTTTGGCGCTCCGTGCACCCTACTGAAGAATACTCAGGAGGGAAAATTCAGCGAGAAGACTGATGAAGGAATCTTTCTAGGATACAACATACCGAACAAGAGGGCTTACAACAACTCAACGGGTCAGGTAGAAGTGTGGTGTAATATGGATGTTCAAAGATACACCACACCACCTGCTGGAAAAGGACCCGCCTTCTTTTTCGACTATGATGGATTCTTCAAGTCCTTCAACATACCACTCTCCACTTCTGATGATGAATTAGCAACAAAGATGATGTATGATGTTCTAAACACACAATCTCAGGAATCTACATCATCCCACGTACAAGGTGATTCATCTACCAAGTCAAGGGGAGCACTTGAAGATAGTGACTCTTCCTCTGATGAAGAAGCTATGGAGACTGATCAAACAACTAGGAGCAACAGGTTCCTCCTACTACAAGTCCACAAGCATCTAAAATTGATGCCTCTGAGTCTTCAGAACCTCAAACTCCTACTGCCTCAGATACTGAACCGAATGTTCATAATCTTAATTCTAAGGTAGTTGTTCCAACCACTCCTGGATCACGCCTAAATGTCTATCATCCTTTGGATAATGTTATTGGGGATGTGAGATCAGCCGTTCAGACAAAAAACCAGTTGTATTTAGCTGATTATGCCTCGGTGATGGAAAAGGGATACCTTCATGACGGTGCATATCGTTGCTTTGTGTCTCAGTTCGAGCCAAAGTATGTTACTGAAGCCCTGAATGATGAGGCATGGGTGAGTGCCATGCATGAAGAACTTCTTAGTTCAAGAAGTTAGGTGTATGGACTCTGGTGGATAGACCTAAAGGTGCTAAGGTCATTGGCACAAAATGGGTCTTGAAATGCAAGAAAGATGATCAAGGCATGATCATCAGAAACAAGGCTTGGCTTGTTGTTCAAGGATTTTGGCAAGTCATGGGCATAGACTACAATGAAGTGTTTGCACCCGTGGCAAGAATGGAAGCAATCCGTATCTTCCTTGCCTACACATCGTATATGAAGATTAAAGTTATCAACTTGATGTGAAGAGTGCATTCCTTCATGGTGAAATCTGAGAGACAGTGTACGTCAGTTAACCCGAGGGATTTAAGGATCCATATAATCGGGACAGAGTTTAAAACTTGACAAGGATTTATATGGGCTTCATCAAGCTCCCCAAGCCTGTTATGAGAAACTCTCGACTCACCTTGTGAAACACGGTTTTCGCAGAGGAGTCATTGACTGTACACTATTCATAAAAGAAAAAGATGGAGATTTACTGCTTATGAAAATCTAAGTAGATGATATAATCTTTGGTTCAAAGAACGAAGATCTATGTAAAGAGTTTGAAGCAGTAATGAAGGTTGAGTTTGAAATGAGTGCCATGGGAGAAATGAAATTCTTTCTTGGGTTACAGGTGGATCAGACACCAAAAAGGATTTTCCTACATCAGACCAAGTATGTAGGAGATATCCTCAGTCGGTTTGACATGGAGAATGCTTCTGCAGCTGGGACTCCACTTGCTACAAACCATGATGTAGCACCCGACAAGAATGGTGATCTAGTCGATGCCACCATGTATCGAGGAATGATTGGATCTCTCATGTACCTCACTGCCTCTAGACCTGAAATTATGTACGCGACATGTTTATGTTCAAGATATCAGGCAAAGCCAAAAGTTAACCATGTGATAGGGGTCAAAAGGATCTTTTGTTATCGGAAGGGTACTCCGACACTTGGGTTGTGGTATCCTCATGACGATGACTTCGAGCTAACTGCATATAGTGACTCGGATTACAGTGGCTACAAGATGAACTAAAAGTCTACATCAGCGGGATGTCAATTCTTTGGAAGGAGATTGGTGACCTGGCAGTGTAAGAACAAGACCTCGGTTGCCTTTTCAACCTGTGAAGCCGAATACGTTGCTGCTACAAGTTGTTGTTCACAAATCATATGGATTCAACAGCAAATGCGGGACTACGGTTTGAATTTCTCTTCTACTCCTATTTTTGTTGATAACTCTGTTGCAATTGCAGTAACTAAAAATCTGGTCGAACATCCTACGACCAAACACATCGGCATAAAATATCACTTTATACGTGATTGCTTTGAAAAGAACATAATCGATGTGACTAAAATAAATATTGATTTTCAACGCGCTGACCTCTATACAAAAGCTTTTGATAAACCACGTTTTTTATATCTGTTAGAGGTCAACGACGTTAAAAAGAAAAGTGAGGTAATTCCTGATGATGACCATGTGTAGTCAGATGCGTATAGTCAAATTTTCTTTTAATTTTTGTTTTTTTATTTAATTAAGTAGTCAAATTAATTTGATGTTATTTTGTCGCCTATTAAAATCCTAAAAAGCGTAAATCGGTTGCGGTTTTAGAATTTTAGGGGGAGAATAGGTCAGTTAGTAACATTAACAAAAAAACGAGGGAGGAGGATAGGCTAGCTGATAGAATGTAGATCGTATCTGTGATACGATTCAATGACTTTGGAAAATGATAGTACACGGTACAAACCACTTGGGACTTTAAAAGTTTAAATAAAATAAGATGCGAAGTTCAAAGTGTAAGTCTGTGTAGTCTGAGCAATATAAAAGGAAAAAGGATAGTCAAACTAGCTACTACTAAGGTAACACAAAGAAAGTAGACCTAGAGGTTGTTAGACCATAGATGATATGTCCGTAGATTCAACACAATAGATGATTAGACATTGTTGGTGATCTCAAGAACAAACTAAGTTGTTCAACAAGCTGTGGGTTAACATCTTATCCCTGGTTAACACAATCAACAAAATCCAATAAGGGGTGACGAGCAGAATAAACGCCACAAATGTGAGCGTAAGACCAAAATATGAGCAAAAGCAATCAAACTAATAACCTATATTGTTAGTGAGAACTGTGCAAAAAGATTAAAATTGCTCAAACAAGAAGATAGGTTATGTGCCTCTCTGCTGTGCGGTGGCACTGACCTGAGAATAAGCATAACCTATATATTCTAGAATTCATTGTTGTTTGCCGCCTCTCTGATGTGCGGTGGCACTGACCTGAGGCTAGGCTTCTCTCTGAAAGTTCTAAGAATAGTTTCTTCTTAAAAACTACCCTGAGACCGCTCAAAAATGTCTTGAGGAATGTTGATTACCATATAGTGTGGGATCCACAAATGCTTGTTGAAATAATCAAACCTTAAACTATCACCAATTTGTATCAAAAGTCTGTGTATGGATTTAAGAGGACCAGACAATCATCGTGGCTACAATTCTTGAAAATCCAAATCAATATGGGGATCTAATAGTACTAGTATGATTTCCCAAACTTGCTAACGACTCTAGTATGATTCCAAATTGAATTGGTCCATTTATGGTCAAAATAAATTGAAGCTGCCTATTCCGGAACCGAATCCATTAGATTTCTATCTTAGGATTTACACCTCACACAAAACATCAAAAACAAGTTTTAGTTTTGTATTTCACTTTAAGTCTTTTACTTTTTTTTTTAATTTAGTCAAATTCAATTTGTTTGATATCAGACTACATCATGGAATTCACTAGGGGATTTAATCATCTACAAGGGTGACGTCTAAGGTGACCACATGTGTTTTCAAAGGTAAGATCAGTCATGTCTGAGGTGAAAAATTGCTTAAAAGGATCACGTCTGAGGTGATCAACAGTTTTTCAAGTTAAAATGATCATGTCTGAGATAATCAAATGCTCATAAAGTTTAATCAAAAGTTAAAAAGGGTTAAGTGAGAAATGGTCATAAAGTCAAAATCATGAGTATGATCCAATCGCACGAATGGACCATGAGTATGGACCAACCATACGAATGGACCATACTCATGCACTAAACAACCGAATGGCACATGAGTATGAACCATTCACCCGAATGGCTTATCAGAATGAGCCAGCCGACCGAATGGACCTGTGCGAATGAGTCAGTCGCCCGACTAAATCCAGTCGGCCGACTGAATGTGATCGACTGAACCAATCGCACGACTGAGGTCCATTCGCCCAAATGAACCGAGCGAATGGGTCCATTTGGCCGATTGAAATTAGATTCAGTATAAATAGGGCCACAGTCGATCGCATTCAACTCATCACCCCCAATCGCCCTAAAATCGCACAGCCTACCGTTACTCTGCCAAAATTCCCTCTGACCCAAATTGCTTGCTTATTCTCATATTCTGACGTTCGTTGGTGTTTATACAGGTAAATACGGTGTGAACATGCCAAAAACTCCTTCGATTAGACTTCAAAATCAAGAAATTGGCTCTAACAAGACCCGAGACCTTAAATGGACTAATAACCTAACTAAACCAAGTAAAATGTTGAAATAAAGGTTATTAGGTTATTAGTATAATGAATGCGAGTCTAAATAACCATTACGTGATGTCTAATTTCAAGAATTGGTTCATTTTCGAATCTCAGACCAGGATGAACTCCAATCGCACGATTTAGCTGGTCGAATGGCTCAATTGACCGACTGGATCATACGAATGAGCTCAATCAGCCGATTGAACTAATCGCAGGCTCAGTCAACCGATTGAACTTAGTCGCCTGCTCAGTCACCCGACTGAGTCCAGTCGCATGCCAAGTCAACCGACTGAACACAGTCGCATGGTTCAATCGCATGAATGAACCAGAATGAATTCAACCAAGTTAATTAGAACTAATTTGTGTCGTGTGGTTATCTAATGTCTACGTGTCTTGTGCTACAGATTGATGGCTGACAGGTGGTCCATTAACCCCAAGCACAATATATGTGCTCATTTAGATTCCACGAATTGGAATGTTGCTGAGTTTGCAAGGATCATTGCTTTCCTCAAGCAATCCAGGATCTACAAGGCATATCTACACCATGCACTCCGTACAGGTCTATTCAGCAGGCCTTCTGGGAGGGGGCATCGATGACCGCTCTCATGAGCCGTACAACATCAGGAGTTCTATCTTTGGGATGGATATTGAGTTCACTGCTGAGGATATTCAGAGTGTACTTGGGTTGGGTGATGATGCAGACCACCCCACCAGACTTCACCCGCTGACGGTGAGAGGGTGCTTCTTGAGGATGAAGTACGTTGGGGATATTAATGCAGGTGTGCTGAACAAGAGCAACTTGTGTCACCAGTACAAGTACTTGGCACATGTCATCCTCAAGTGCTTGGCTTCGCGAAGGGGTGGGTTTGATGATCTTTCAGACTAGATTCAAAATGCCTATATGGCACTGGTACTGAACCACCCTTTCAGCTTTTCTAGCATGATTTTCTCTTACTTGATAGAGAATCTGGAGGCGAAGGGCAAAGAGGGTTTTTGCATGTACCCTAGGTTTTTACAGATGATCTTTGATGAGAAGCTGCCCATATTGCCTAAAGAGAGCGAAGATGCTGTGGCATTATAGATTATGGACGACACCACACTGGGTCGTATGAAGGCTTACCGGGGAAAGCTGGTCAAACCCCAGGGAAGAGACTCATCGGCCATCTGGCCAAGGTGGACTACGTGGTGCCAGGGAGGCGTAAATGGCGCCACGCAGACAATGACTCGGATGTGGAGAAACTGGAGATCCCTGAAGACGACACCGACGACGAGGGCCCCCACTGCTGATATAGCATCTCCAGCATCCACCCAGGGTGGAACAGAGGCTGCAGGGTTCCATCAAGACTTACCGGGGAAAGCTGATGTTTACTGTGGGGAGTAGGGTGGTCGCCACCGACCATGGTATGCAGTAGGTTGGAGGATGCCCCGGCGAGACTAGTGACACTGATACTGATCCCACTTATACTCCCGATCAGCCCAACATCGTTCCAGGGGAGCATCCACCAAGGGGGGATCGAGAAAGAAAAGGATGGCTCTGCTCCACGGTTTGAAGAAGAAGAGGAGAAGGATGACATTTATCACCACCACCCCTACTACCACCACTTCCACCACTCCACCTACTTCCACCACTCCACCTACCACCACTACCACCATTCCATCCACCCCCATACCTACCACCTCACACATCACTACCACACCCACTACACCACTTACCCGCATACAATCCACCTCCACTACAGCTCATCCACCACCACCACCTTCATCTATACCACCCCTAATCTTCACCACTACCACCACCACCACCCCTAGCCACCATGCTAGACCGTCAACTTATCCCTTTTTCCCATATGGATCCTCTCTACCTCCTAGTAGGATAGAGGAACAACTCTCGGCACTGAATCGTATGGTGTTGAAGTTGTTGGCTGCCGATGACGAGAAGACTGCCCAGATTCATCAGCTAGTAGAACTTACTGCTACACAACCTCTGTAGATATCTCAGCAGGCACAGTTGATAGAGCAGCATGCATAGTAGATGGCTACTCAGAGCTCAGAGATGTCCCAACTCCAAGAGCAACATGTCCAATCAGCAAAACGGATAGAGGAGTTGGAGGCGACCAACAAGACCATCATGTTGAGGCTTAAAGGATCAAAGGATGAGCCCTTAAAGATCAGAGAAGGAGATGGTGATGATGATGACAGTGATGATGATGATGATGATCGTGATGATCAAGGGGAGGATACTGATGCTGGTGATGATGTTGATGATGATGATGATGGAGATGATGATACTTCTGTTGCGGGTGCCACATCTGCAAGTGAAAGGAGGACCAAGAGAGCTCAAGACCAAGGTGCCTCCACATCAGCCCCGTTAGCAGAGGATCACATGATACGAGACAAGAGTAATGCTTAGTTGTTTATGTTATTTAAGTCATGTGTATTTGAATCTTCTATCAAATTAATGTAATTAATGTTCATATTTATTGTTGATGTTTACTGCTTTGATTGTTGACTAATGGTTGATGTGTTACATGTTTTAAATCAAATAGATCCAAACTATCAAAGAGATGAATATGATGTTGCTCCCCCTAACAGATCAAGACTCAGCTCATGATGATTCTTGATTTGCAAGGAATAGTAAGGAGATCAGTGAATTACCCTCCTGAAGAAGGAGAGATAATTCATGATCTCACCGACGAGCAACTTGTTGAACTATTCCGACTCAATCCAGATGAGATCGTGAAAGATGCTCCAACAGTCCATGTGGAAAGTGACGACGAGCTCAACGACATTGATGAGATCAAGATTGAAGATGTCACAGACCAACACTATCCAGAGTACACTGACATTGAGGGTAATATCGTTCCCAATCTAGGCGACAATCTTGTCAGTGAAACTTTTGAGACTCTGGATAAAATGGAACAAGAGTCTGACAAGAAAGAAGATACGTCTCAAGCCTTGGAAGCTGAAGTCAATATCACAAAGGCTGAGTGGGCTGCATGCTTTGAAGAAATAACAGCCCATGCGGTGCTTTAATGTCAAATGTCTACACCAAGCTGTACAAAGTGAAGAAACATCACAAGGTGTCGGGGAAAATCATAGCATGGGAGTATTTTGAAGATCTCAATGTTTATGCAGTTAAATGTGAGAAAGGGATTGAGTACTTCAGGTTCCCACATGACCTGAAGACTCTTCCTAGATTTGAGCTTAACTAGTTAGCAAAGTTAAAATTGCTATACACTGACCCACACAAAATGTCAGACTGGTTTGAAGCAGCTCTAAAAAGAGAGTACCACACCAGATGGGTCAACTTCAAACCTCAACAACCAACGAGATATATCAGACAGTTTGAGGTTGATGCCATAACTGGAAAACCAAAAATAGTGCTGAAATGGAGTCCTCCGCGCATAATGTCTAAGATCCCTCTACGGGAAATGCCATAGGACTTCACTCCACACTTCAAATGGTGGTAATATGATTAGAGGGCAGGAGAGGCAGTCATAGTTTTGAACAAGAATGGTGTAACGGAAACCATCAGGGTCTTTGACCCAATGTGGCTTACAAACTTTTCTGCTGATGATGTCTATACATTATACAAGTGGCCACTATTCTATGACTCTCAAGATATTGTACAAGCTCTACACCGAACGTGATAAGACTCGGATTTGCTTTTGAGATACATGCCGGAGTCACTAGATAAGAGAAGTACAAGAAGTTTGGGGAACTCATGAAGGATGTAAGACATTAGACGAAACTAGGTCCAAGGGGGAGTTTGTAGATACATGTGTCCCTAGTTTCTGAACTTAATGTAATATGTTTTTGTTGTCTTACACATATGTAATTGTATGGCTATCTAATGATATACAATATGTGGTTGTGCTTATAATGTTGAATATTTCATTGGTTTGTATATATCAACGCTTATTGAACTAACTATATAGGTTGTGGTTGTTTGAATAATATCTAAATCAATTAATGATTATGAAACATATTCAAACTTAATCATGTGAAGTTCTCATGCGATTGGCCCATGCTAATGGACCATACGCATGAACAACTTTATGCTAATGAACCAGTCGTACGAATGAACCAGGAGACTGGATCAGTCGCATGATTGTAACATGAGATTGACTCAGTCGAACGATTGAACACTCAGTCGTGCGAATGGATCAACCGCATGACTCAATCGCACGACTGAACCATGCAAATGATCCAGTCGCACGATTGGGAAACCCTATCCTATAAATACCACTTAAATCGTGGAAAAACAGGACACTTTGAATATTTCGATACCTAGACGTACCCTAGCCATCCAGAGACCTCTAGTAACCTGCTCCAACTTCATAGATCGCAGTAGATCGATTGCTAATCGTTCTTGACATTTAGATTCATCTTTAATTGATTCTACATGCGTTCTCACTGATTGGATCGCCAATCAAATAGGATTCCGCACTATTTGATTCGGTATACTCATAAATTTGTTAGTATTCGTCCGGTACACCATCCTAACATCTAATCAAAGCTTAAATCTAAAAACGCAAAGTAATTAATTTTAACGTGCAAACTTATCTAGATGTCACACAATCAATCAAGATCAAACATACACGAGCATGGAAATAACTTTTAAGTATAAACAATACACGAGTCCATATTTAATTGAGAAAATAATCAAGTTCTAAGATTAATAAACGAATATACGAAACCAAAATCAAATATTTAGTCAACACATATTAATTTTCAACCTAACCAAGGTAGTACTAAAAAGTTAGCTACTCATAACATTCAAAAACATCAAGAATAATAATAAAGTTACAAACTTTATAAACATGAATGAGATAATCAATAAAACAAAAAAAAGTAATCAATCACGAAACAAAACCGAATAATCTTTAGTTCTTGTATGCTTCAATCCTTACTCCTCGATCTTGCTCTCCACTTTAATTTTGCTCTCTAATCGTACTTCAAAGCTCCAAGTTGAATGAAACTAAATTATATATATTTTCTTCTCCTTTGCCGTCCCTCCTCTTTTCTTTTCGTAGGGTTTTTGTTGACTCCTTTCTTGGGCTTCATTAACTTTAATTATATAACTCATTGAGCACTCCATGTGGGCTTTCAAACTTTTATTATTATATCAAAATCTTAAGCATGTAAATTCCATTTGTGGGCATGTTCTAAATTCAAATTAGGTAAAAGATTTGGTGGAACATTGGAATTAAAAGTTTTACACGTGAACTTTCACCGGTTTCAAATCCTTTATAATTTAACTATATCATTTTTATCAAATTAACTAAATACATTTGAGGAAATCAAGTGAACTAAAATAATTAATTATAATCTTTTGAAACTTATAAATAATGAATGTGAACTACGTATGATTATATCTAAAAGCTACACAAAAGTTACTCAAAAGCATAGAAAATCTTTATATTTAATATGTATAATTTAGACCACATCAAATATCCTCACACTTGAACTTTGCTTGTCTCTAAGAAAAACCCATCCCACGACATCTAACATCAACACGTTTATATTCAATGATGTAAAACCAAATTAGCGCAACTCGTTTTTCTAAATACACAATCAACTATTTAATCACAATCAATATAATTACAAGTTAACAAGCAACCATGATACTGATTTTTTAGAAGTAGATGTTCTAACTAAGCTTAGTTAATTGAAAGAATTTAAACACATAATCATCCACAACTACTCACAATGTTCTCTCCTCTTAGCTTGTTTAGTGGAATAGTCTAAGATGTAATAGTTTATATGTGTGGTACTCTCATTATAATCACGACATGACATTGTCATAAGCTTGTAAAGGTATCACATCTACAATAACTAACAATTAAACTTCGCACAAATCAAGTAGGTCTTACATGGGTTGTAACATGGCTGAGATGATGGGTAGGAGTATATAAGATGAAACAAGGCTAAAGTGTTAGAGAAATCCGACTTCGCTAGCCTAAACATGAATGTAGTACGCAGATAATAAAAAACAAAAGACCAAACTTGAATCATTCAACAAACTAACTACGAATATATATATATATATATATGTAATATATATGTATATATATATATGTATATATATGTATATATATGTATATATATGTATATACATATGTATATACATATGTATATATATATATGTATATATATGTATATATATATATGTATATATACATATATATATATTTAAGACTATTTTTTCACTCTTTTTTCTTTCTCTTTTTCTTTCTTTTTTCTCTCATTTTTTGAGATTAACTAATCAATGTAACAATTGAATCACACTATTTAAACACTAACTTAGCTAGATTTCTAAAGCACACGGGTTAACACAACAAGGCTTAATAGATAAAGGCTAGGAAAACATGGGTATAAATAAAAGCATATGGTAATTAAACGGCTCAAAGTGGCTAACTAGCGGATGATTTCAAGGTAAGGTAGTCACATGCTAAACACAAGGCTAAATCCTAGGTGCCACTATCACTTCTGTGCAAGTTCAAAGTTTATGGTCTCGACGCGTATCACCTAGACAAGTTCTAAAATGCACGTGATTGTGTGATATAAATGCTCAAACAAAGAAATACATGTGAAATGCAAATAATCAAGAACTAAAGACTCAATCTCACATGGAAACGGAGGTAATCAGGGTAGAGGTTGTGGAAAATTGCAAGTTTATTATCTCTCTATTTACCTTACTTAATTGGACGTCTATACCATTTTATTTTGAAAACCGCTTGTTAAGTTAACTTAATCATGTGACTTGAAAAGTTAATCATGCTTTAATTTCAACTAGTTAGCGCTAATCGGCATTACATCATGATTCATGCAAGTCGTGTTTAGATGTATGGATGAGTTGTACTTAGTGCTTTTTTTCTTTTCTTTTTATTTTTTTTTTTGAATTTCAAATATTTATCAATTAATATCTATATTACCCACCTAAAATGTTTCATTTTTGCCAACTACTCCATCCCCACACTTAAATCAAACATTATCCCTAATGTTTCAACACAAAAAGTATAAACAATTAAGATAATAAAAGAGCGAGAAATGGAAAACTAAAACTCTCCTGATATATAACATGTAATGAGAGAAGGTCCATTGAAAATTTATGTGTCATCCTCACACTTTAACTTGAATTATTCAGCTCCGAGCAATAAGCTAAATCAAAGACAAACACAGAAGCACCTCGTACGAAGAATTAAAAATAAAAAGTAAACTAAAATGAAAAAATGAAAACAAACCCTCGGGTTCCCTCCTAGAAGGGCTTGGTTTATTTACAAGTCGTTAGCCAGACTCGATCCTCTTAATCAGGTTCCTACGGGGGCGAGGTCAACCACTTCTTCCTCGTTCTCAATCACCAGGCCACTAATGTAATGCTTCAAACGATGGTTGTTTACCTTAAATGTCTCACCGTCCTTTTTCTCAATTTTAATTGTTCCGTAAGGAAATACCTCGCGCACAGTGTATGGTCCTGACTATCAGGACTTTAATTTTTCTTAAAACAATTTCAATCGTGAATTATACAGCAACACTAGATCCCCACACCTGAATTATTTATTACCTTCCAGGTGGTGATCATGTAATTCTTTCGTACATTCCTTGTATCGACTCGAATATGCGTACACATGATCTCTCAATTCCTCCAACTCATGCAACTGGTGAAATCGATTTGCTCTAGTCGCGGACATATCTATATTCACAGTCCTTAATGCCCAATATGCATGATGTTGCAACTCTACCGGTAGATGACACACTTTCCCATAAATCATCCTGAACGGTGTAGAATCGGTCGGTGTCTTATATGTCGTGCGAAAAGCCCATAATGCGTCATCTAACTTATCGGACCAATCCTTTTGATTTGATCCAACTAATTTTTCCAGAATCCTCTTGATACCCTGATTACTTATATCAACTTGCCCATTAGTCTGTGAATGATAAGCTGTTGCAAGCTGATGGGTGGCCCCATAGCGTTGCAAGGCTTTCTCCATCTACAGATTGCAGAAGTGGATCCCTCAATCACTAATGGGGCTTTAGGGTTAACAAAGCGAGCAAACAACTGCTTAATGAATCTCACTACAACCCTAGCATCATTCATGGGTAAGGCTTGAGCCTCGACCCACTTGGAAACATAGTCTGCAGTTACTACGATGTACTTGTTCCTGTGAGATGGCGGAAACGGGCCCATAAAATCGGTGCCCCACAAATAAAAAATCCCGCATGCTTAAATGGCATTCTGTGGTATCTCATTTCGGGATGAGATATTTCCTATTCTCTAACACGTATCATAACTCCTCACAAACTCATGTGCGTCCTTAAAGATCGTTGGCCAATAAAACCCGGTGTCGAATACCTTTTTTGATGGCATACTCGCTCCATAGTGGCCACCTGTTAGTCCTGGGTGGCAATGTTCCAAAATCGTCCTTGCCTCGTCACCGTGTACGCACCTACGTATAATGTGATATGCTCCAATACGGAAGAGGCAGGGGTCATCCCAAATGTAATGCTTAACCTCTACAAAGAATTTCTTCTTTTGTTGATATGTCATGCCTCTCATCAGAACCCCTGTTGCTAAGTAATTAGCTAGATCTACAAACCATGAAAAACCCTCTTCTTGTGCTTTCATAGACATCAATGTCTCATGAGGAAAGTTATCATCAATCATGTTGTAACAACCGACCTCTAGGTCATAATTCTAACCTTTCTAACCTACATCATTACCCATTCAATTAATATTAATGTTGATATCATTACCAATATCATTATTAGTATTATTATTATGGCCATTATTGTCATTTTTTATTTCATGTGCACATTTGTGAATGTTTTAGCTAGTTCAAGCTTTACCATATGAAAACTTAGTGTTGGGAAAGTCAATTTGTCACCTTTGAAAATTTTAATCATAGTTAAAACAATTAAAAGTTGCATACACACTTAATTTTCAGTTAATGCATGCATGTTCATGCATAATAATTAACAACTAACTAAACTATACCATCTAAAATACTACCCCATACTACAAAATACTACACTACACTACAAACTAATACTAACAATATTATTTAACATTTAATTAAATTAAAACTCTACACAAGGCTCCAAATCGGCTGTCCCTAACCCACCAACCCACTCCCTCCCTTGAACTCCACAATACCACCTCCACACTCTTCCACATTCTTTCATTTGCATGCAACACATTCAAACTCCCCTCTCACTCTCTTTTCTCTTGTCTTGGATTCTCTCTCCAAAACACACCCACACTCACGTTCTAGCAAAATTCCAGCCATATTCAAAGAACAACTACAACACTTACATCGCTAAGCTCAAACCGCAAGGAAATGAAGGTTTGTGAGCTTTCGGTGTTCGGTTCTTGCAAGCTCGTGGTTTTCCAGCATTTGTTCAAGATTTTCCAGGTTTGTTCAAAGGTTCTAGGCCATTCTTTTCTATCTACACTCTCCAAACCGTGAACAACACCAAGTGTAAGCTTCACGTCACCTGATTTGGTCATTTCTTGTGTTTTCTTCATTTTTCACTCAAGGTCTTACCATTCTTGTATCTAACAGAACTTGCTGCTGCCACCTTGTTCTTTAAGAGCTTTTCACATTCTTTAAGGTATCACACTTGTTACATAAGTCTTCTACAGGTGTACCCATTTACATCTAGAAAACCCTCTTTTTGGGTGTTATTACACCATCCATCTTGCACATCTTGTAACCCTCAGGAACTAAGCATGTAACCTGCTCAAAATCAGCTTTCTAACCTTATTATAACCTGCTTTTTAAGTTACAAAAGGTTTGGGTAATGTTTAATCACAAGTTATATCGTTTAACACATGTGTAATGGGTGAAAATGGTGTAATCACTATGTTTCCATCTTGTTCTTACATTGCATGTTGAACCCGTGAGTTAGGCATGATATTTCAGTATATTTTGGATGATATTGGGTATATAATATGTTAATGGCTGAAGATAAAAAGTCTTAAACTTGTATGCAACTTGGTCATATTTGGGGACCTGAAAAATAGTAAAACGACTTAAAAATAAGAAAACATGGACTTAAACCATATAAAAAAGTATTCTAGGCTCAAAAATAGTAACAAAGTGTTATGGACTAGATCTGTTGATTAAGTGGTCAAAGAAAATCCAAGACTTTAACTAAAACGGGTATTAACCGGTGACGTTTTGGGAAAATCCAAGAAATAATGGTATAAAACCAAATCAATAGAAACCATGTTATTTCAGTAAGTTAAGTGCTATAAGATCTAAAGGTGTTGAAAAATTGGTCAAACAGCTTTTAAACGGTCAATTTCGGGTAAAAACTCGTCTTAACGGGTTAAACTAAACCTAGACTTTCACCAAAAGGAGCTTGAAATACATTTTTAGCATATTAAAACTTATATAAAGTCCTAAAATAATATGTAATGGATCTAAGGCTAAAGATATGGAAATCACTCTTAACCGTTAAAAACCTTCGGTTTTACCGTAAGCGGTAACGTAAGACATGAAAATATTAAACCTGGACCTAAAATCTGAAAACTTAGGTAAACTTACTTAAAATAAGTTACTTAACTTCAAGAACCTAATATTTTGCCATAAAAGTCATCAAATGCAAGAAATTAAACTTGGGGTAGAAATTGTAAATTTTGGAAACTTGGAGGACAAAACTGTAATTTTGCTAAACTTTAATAAACCGAACCCTTGGACTAATAATCATTTAGAAGACTCAAAATAACTTGTATTGATGATCTAACATGGTAAATCATGTATTCTTTCCTAAGAAACCCTATCTTTCTATAAAAGGAAAGTTTTTATATAAAGACTTAGCAATCAAAGCTAGTAAGTCATTAATCTCATGACATACCTAGTGCATCTCCAAACCCTAAAATTAGTGGCTTAACACTTAAATCTTGATGGTAGGTGCTAGACTTGTGACTTTTTCCCCTGTACACGAAGGATCCTTTGCGTGAATTTTAAGGTGAGTTCTAGTGTTCTCTTTTTACTACTGTTTTTGGATGAAACATGCTATGCTTAAACTGAATCATTTTTTTGAGCTATTGTATTGTACTTGAATATTATGGTTAATGTTAGAACCTGCTTTTATTTATATCACGATCATTAATTCTTGTGTGAATCGCTTGTTTTATATGGGTAGATCTCCTTGGGGAATCCCTCACACACAGTGCCTTCCGTGATGAACGGGAGGGTACCACACTGAGATCCTGTGGGGTCGTTTGTGGCATGTGACAAGGTTTTATAAGATACTATGGTGAACCATCCAGTAGGTATGGTACACTGTTTTGAGGCTTAGTTCTTCCTTCAGGATTAACCGGTATAACATAATTTTTGAAGAGGCTAGCCGGGACCGAGTGCAGGGTTGATTGTGATCCCCCATAATAGTGAATATCTGATTCTTTTAAATCAAATTTGGGTTCTAATGAATCCTTTTGTTTTTAAACTTTGAGCACTTGAATACGCCAACTTTTTAGTTGACACAATTTCTTTTTGAGCATGTTTCAGGTAATTCATGAAGGGACTCTAGCTATTGTTGAAGACCTTGACCTAGCACCATGAGCATGGCATTGGCTCATCCGATTTTAAAATCAATTTGAACAATAAAATTATTGTTAATCTTTACACTTTATCCTTATTTTGTATGTACAACGTATTTGGGGGCTAGATCTATTTCTAGCCCTGACTTCCTTTAAATATTAAATGCCATGTGATGTTTCTCCTTTTGTGCTCTTATGATGGTTGTTTTCCGCTGCCATATGTGTTGCTCTTATGATGTTCTCTCCTTTTGTGCTTTTATGTTGTATGTACAACTTATTTGGGGGCTAGTAGACCCTAGCTACAACCCTGATACCTTCGGACCGTCCTTTTGGGAAAGTGTTGGGATGATCGGTTGGGTAAGTTGATGATTACACTTGATCAACGTAATCATGAATTTACCAGACGCGTAAGTTCCAGCATGGACCTTTACGTAATAAGTGGACTCTTTCAATTAAAACATATGATTTCTGAAATTTCTTTTGATGTGGTCTAAAGGTTTTTTAATTACACTACTTTACTTGTTTCTATTTGAAAAAGCTACTAAATTCTGATACTACTACTTACTGATACCTCTGGTTTATGATACTACTGGAATATCTGATACTTTTGCCATCACTACCATAAGTACTATTATTATTACAATTATGAGCTATGAGAAACCAAATTACTCATGATATTCCTTGCAAGATATTTAGGACTATGGCTGACAAGGGTAAGGCACTAGCATACCCCACTAATAAGACTGCACCATCTGGGAGCCTCAAGAAGGCGACGCCGCGAACGGAGTACGAGAAGTATATGAGGAGATGTGAACATCTAGGATGGATATCCATCACGTCCGACAACACCAAGCCGTCAGAGGACTCTTCCTCGACATCCCCTTCCAGGAGCCGGACGCGCTCCCCCTCACCTCATATCGCAGCTCCTACCCGCTCATCTATTCCACCTATCGGGGATAGGGGTGCACGTGTGATCACCCACCCATGCAAGAGTGCATGGCCAGGTCCCTCAGTCTCTTTTAGGATGCCACCTCCTCCTCCACCACCTGTTAGGATTCCGTCACCTGCACCTCCGTCATTTGACCCACTCCACCACCACCCACATGACGACCACTGGATGCCACCGAGTGCAGCATGTATGATGACCCTAGAGTGCTAGCTGGTGACAGGTACTCCCAGTCTAGCCGTCGGGCAAGCGACGTAGGTCCCTGCGATGCTACTCTGGATGAGATTCTCAAGACCGTTTTCCACCATGAGCTGACGCTCCAGCACGCCACCCGGACCTCTCAATCTACCTAGTTTCAGGCCATGATGGCTTCGCATAGGATCTAGTGTTGGAGCAAGAACAAAGGAAGAAGAACTCAGGATGGCTAGGGTGGTTGAAGAAGAAGTGGATGTGAGAGTGTGGAAAGGATGTGGGATTATCTGTCTTATAAACAGCTGAAGGAAACTATTCTTATTATTATCTGATATTATTATTATTATTATGGGGTGATGGTACCTTCCAATTTTGTAAGAGTGTAACTTTGAGACAAATGTGTTTGCTGATACTATTAATTCTATCTCTCTGTGAAACTATTTTAATTGATGCTAAAGTTTTGCTGAGCTATTTAAATTGAATTGCAACGTGCCATGATATGTGTTGGAATTATTGACCCGTGTCTGTGATGAATGAATTGTATTAGGCTAATTTAATGAAATATTTTCTTGATTAGAGATATTTAGTGGTGTGTATGATACACTCCCTCTTTCTAGGATGCGGTAGTTTAGGGTAAGTGATACATGGGCTACTTGAAACCATTTATGAGATGCTAAACAAAAATTTATCTATGATTCTATCAGAATGCCAACTAGAAGAGGCACACACTTTGGAAGATGAGGAGCTACTAGAGGCCAGAAGGAAGGGGCTAGACGAACCAGAAACCAAACCCCTACTCCACCAGGAACCCCTCGTTAAGAGAATGCATACCAAGGGAATGATGAAAGGATCGCCAACGTTGTTGCACAAAAATTGCAAATGCTATTCCTACCATTATAGCCCAGAGCAACGCAGACCAGAGTAATCCAGGTAATGATAATGTATTTGGAAACAACGAGGGCAATAATGAGGAAACTTAAGCACTGAAGAATGGATGCTCCTACAAAACTTTCATGGCATGCAAGCCAAAAGACTTTTATGGCACTGAGGGTGCGATAGAGATATACTGATGCATCGATGAAATGGAAGTTGTCTTGGACATCAATGAGTGTAAAATGGACCACATGGTGAGGTTTGCATCCCAATCACTCAAATGATCGACTCAGGAATGGTGGAAGATGGTTTTCAGCCCCAGGGAAGGAACGCTGTTAACCGAAAGAGTTGGACTGAGTTTAGGGAACTGATAACCAGCAAATACTGCCCATCAGCCAATTGGAGAAGCTAGAGTTTGAATCCCTAAGCCTGGAGATGAAGGGTCCTAATTACATTGAGTACATCAACCGCTTCTTAGCCCTGTCTTGATTGGTGCCACACCTGTGACACTGGAATCTAAGGGTGTAACACATTTCATTTGGGGCTACATCCAAGAGTCAGGGGAATGGTTCGATCTTCCAGGCTTTTAAGCTTACAAGCTGTATTTGACTTCACCAGCAGTTTGATTGATGATTTGGTTAGGGCTGAGAAGAGGAAGTTGATGGGTGAGAAAAAGAAGTGGTTTGATGAGAAGAGAGAAATTGGCAGTAGTAGCGGGTCAGACAAGAAGAGCTTTGAAGTGGGAGGACAAGGAAGCTATACTCGGTACAAGTCTAGTGCAAACTGCATCATCAAGGGATTGCAACCCGATGCCTTGTTTCCAGTGCAAACGACCAGGTCATTTAATCAAGGATTATACGTATACACCGGTAAACAATGCTATGAATGTGGAGATCCAGGGCACATGAGAAACAAGTGTCCTAACTGGGAAAAGATAAGGAGACTAGACCCAACAAGCCTAAGGACGAGCATTCGTGATGAAGCCACCAATGCTCGCAAGGAGCCTGATGTGGTCAATGGTACGTTCCTTATAAACAACCATCCTGCTACCGTTTTATTTGATACTAGAGCAACTGCTAGTTTTGTCTCTAGCACTTTTAGGCCTTTGATTGACTTGAGGCCATGTACCCTAACTCATCCTTTTACTATAGAATTAGTTGACGGTAACATATAAAAACTTAATGAAGTCATCAAGGACTATTCAATAGATCTAAAAGGCACATTTATGATAAACCTGATACCTATTAAGCTAGGAGGATTCGATGTCGTTGTTGGTATGGATTGGCTGGCTAGGCATAGAGTCGAAATCATGTGTGAGGAACGCCTGCTTAGAATACCGTTGAGCGACGGAAAGTGCTAGTGATTCGTAGCGAGGAAGTGACACGCTATGCCCTATGATATCCCCTGAAGGCTACGAAGAGCCTTGAGAAGGGATGTCCAGTTTTCATGGTCTATGTAATGAAAGCTAAAGAGGAGAAGAAGATAAGGGTATTCTAGTGTTTTTGAATACCTAGAAGTGTTTCCCGAAGATCTACCGGGACTCCCTCCAAATTGACAAGTCGAGTGTCAGATAGACCTGCCTGGTGATGCACCTGTAGCCAAGGCACAGTACCAACTCGCCCCTCCCGAGATGAAGGAACTAATGCAACAGGTCCAATAACTACTCGACAAGGATTTATTCGACCGAGTGTTTCTGCACAGGTGCACCAGTCTTATTTGTGAAGAAGAAGGATGGAACCCTACGGATGTGCATTGATTAGTGGGAGCTAAATAAGCTAACTATAAAGATCATTACCCTCTTCCAAGGATTGATGACCTATTCGATCAATTGTCGGAGCTAGTTACTTTTCTAAACTAGGTTTAAGATCGGGATACCATCAGTTGAGATAAAGAAGAAGACATACCTAAAACGGCATTCAGGATGAGATACGGAGATTATGAGTATCTATCATGCCCTTTGGACTGACTAACGAACCAACGACGTTTATGGATCTCATGAACCATGTATGTCGCTCGTATCTTGACAAGTTTGTGATCATTGACTGGTGGGAGATTGAGATTCTCACCTGGATCATATATGATGATTGAGTCAAAGATTGAGTGGTGAATCAAACAATCAATAAACATTCAATTCAAGAAAATACTCATAAATGCTTTTTGTATTGATGAAGGTGATTGATTACAATAAATGCTAGGGTTTGAGCATTAAACAGTAATAATACACCTTGAGAATGAACACAAAATATTTTAATTGTCAATGTGTGTTCCCGTTATGAACGGGAGCAATGAGCTTGGATCTTAGGATCATACTGATGATAATAAAACTTGAATGATTCCATGCTAAAATAATAATAATGATGAACACAAAAGTGTTTAATCATTTATGTTTATTGATTTAATGATGAAATCATCATCCATGAAGAATTTTGATATGATGTTGTTGGTGATGAAACTAATTCCCACCACTGGGTGGAGAATTTTCACCTTTACGGATAATATGTTGCTATTATACTAATCTAGCAATTACAATAATTAAAAAATAACCATAGACTAATATTTTTGTTGCTTTTGTTGTTCAAGTCTTCAACTTCAATAATATTGGAAATCTTCAATTTCTTCTTAGGTAGAATACCCAATAATACTCCCCTTAAATTGTAGATTTCCGATGTGAACTGAAGCTTGATGTTGATTTTGTTGAATAGTTGTTCAAAGCTAAGAATATTGTTTTTGATGTGAAAGCGAGATCTTCAAAACTTTAGAACAATCATTTTTTTGTCTTTGATTTGTGGTTATAGCTTGCTTTCACAGCTTTAAGCTAAAACCCTAATCCTTATTTTCTTTTTCATGTTGGCGACCCAAAAAATGATGGAGCCAAAGTAACAAACCCAATGGTGTTCACGAACCCATTTGCAACCCTAGGTTGCAAACCCTAATTCGGCCGCGGAAGGCCTCCTACGACTTCCCCTTCCATTCTTTTGCAAACCCTAATTAGGCAGCCCTAATTTGCAAGAAGCTCTAATCAGTAGCTGCATTTGGCAACCACATTTGGTAGCCTCATTCTCATTCGCAAGCAACCCTAATCGGCAGCCCCTCTCTTTTGCTTTCTTGCAAGATTTGCATCAGATCTTGTATTGTTGAATGGATGTTGATGAAATTGCTTTCTTCAGATCTTCAATAAGTTTAGCAATCTAACCCTGAAATCTCATCAAAATCAATATGAATCCATCAACTCTAGCTCTGATACCAATTGTGTGTTCCCATTATGAACGGGAACAAAAAGCTTGGATCTTAGGAATCATATTGATGATAATAAAACTTGAATGATTTGATGCTAAAATAATAATAGTGATGAACACAATAAGTGTTTAATGATTGATATTTATTGATTTACTGATGAAATCATTATCCATGAAGAATTATGATATGATGTTGTTAGTGATGGAACTAATTCCCACCCTTGGTGGAGAATTGTTCACCTTTACATGGATGATATATGTTGCTATTTATACTAATCTAGAAATTACAATAATTACAAAACAAACTCTAGACTAATATTTTTATTGCTTTTGTTGTTCAAGTATTAAACTTCAATAATATTGAAAATCTTCAATTTCTTCTTAGTTAGAATACCCAAGAATACTCCCCCTAAATTGTAGATTTCCGATGTGAATTGAAGCTTGATGTTGATTTTGTTAAATAGTTGTTCAAAGCTAAGAATGTTGTTGTTGATATGGAAGCGAGATCTTCAAAACATTAAAACAACCATTTTTTTTTGTTTTTGATTTGTGTTATAGCTTGCTTTCATAGCTTTAGCTAAAAACCTAATCCTATTTTTCTTTTTGATGTTGGTGGCCCAAGCAATTAAATCAAAGTCCACCTTTTCTTTTTTGATGTTAGCAGCCAAAACAATCAAATCCAAGTCCACCTTTTCTTTTAGATGCTGGCGGCCCAAACAATTAAATCCGAGTCCACCATTTCTTTTTGTTTTAGTGATGGAGCCCAGGTAACAACCCAATGGTGTTCACGATCCCATTTGAAACCCTAGGTTGCAAACCCTAATTCGGCCGAGGAAGGCCTCCTAAGGCTTCCCCTTACATTCTTTCGCAAACCCTAATTAGGCAACCCTAATTCAACACCCTAATTTGCAAGAAGCTCTAATCGGCAGCCGCATTTGGCAGCCACATTCAACATCGTCATTCTCATTAGCAAGCAACCCTAATCGGCTGCCCCTCTCATTCGCTTTCTTGCAAGATCTGCATTAGATCATGTATTGTTGAATAGATTGTTCATGAAATTGCTTTCTTCAGATCTTCAATAAGTTTAGCAATCTAACCATAAAATCCCATCAAAATTAATATGTATCCATCAACTCCAGTTCTGATACCATTGTGTGTTCCTGTTATGAATGGGAACAATGAGCTTGGAACTTGGGAATCATATTGATGATAATAAAACTTGAATGATTCGATGCTAAAAATAAATTAATGATGAACACAAAAAGTGTTTAATGATTGATGTTTATTGATTTAATGATGAAATCATCATCCATGAAGAATTTTGATATGATGTTGTTGGTGATGGAACTAATTCCCACCCTTAGTGGAGAATTATTCACCTTTACATGGATGATATATGTTGCTATTATACTAATCTAGCAATTACAATAATTACAAAATAACCCTAGACTAATATTTTTGTTGCTTTTGCTGTTCAAGTATTCAACTTCAATAATATTGGAAATCTTCAATTTCTTCTTAGGTAGAATACCCAAGAATACTCCCCCTAAATTGTAGATTTCTGATGTGAATTGAAGCTTGGTGTTGATTTTGTTGAATAGTTGTTCAAAGCTAAGAATGTTGTTGTTGATGCGGAAGCGAGATCTTTAGAACTTTAGAACAACCATTTTTTTATTTGTGGTTATAGCTTGCATTCATACCTTTAAGCTAAAACCTTAATCCATATTTTCTTTTTGATGTTGGCAACCCAAACAATTAAATCCAAGTCCATCTTTTATTTTTGATGTTAGCGGCCCATACCATTAAATCCAAGTCCACCTTTTCTTTTTGATGTTGGCGGCCCAAACAATAAATCCAAGTTCCTCTTTTCTTTTTGTTTTAATTCTGGAGCCCAAGTAACAAAACCAATGGTGTTCACGAGCCCATTTGCAACCCTAAGTTGCAAACCTAATTCGGTCGAGGAAGGCCTCCTACGGCTTCCCCTTCCATTCTTTCGCAAGCTCTAATAAGGCAGCCCTAGTTCGACAACCCTAATTCGCAAGAAGCTCTAATCGGCAGCCGTATTTGGCAACCACATTCGGCAACCTCATTCTCATTTGCAAGCAACCCTAATCGGCAGCCCCTTTTATTCGCTTTCTTGCAAGATCTGCATCAGATCTTGTATTGTTGAATGGATTGTTGATGAAATTGCTTTCTTCAGATCTTCAATAAGTTTAACAATCTAGCCATAAAATCTAGTCAAAATCAATATGAATCCATCAACTCCACCTGTGATACCAATTGTGTGTTCCCGTTATGAACGGGAACAATGAGCTTGGATCTTAGGAATCATATTGATGATAATAAAACTTGAATGATTAGATGCTAAAATAATAATAATGATGAACACAAAAAGTGTTTAATGATTGATGTTTATTGATTTAATGATGAAATCATCATTCATCAAGAATTATGATATGATTTTGTTGGTGATGGAACTAATTTCCACCCTTGGTGGAGAATTATTCACCTTTACATGGATGATATATGTTGCTATTTATACTAATATAGCAATTACAATAATTACAAAATAAACCCTAGACTAATATTTTTGTTGCTTTGTTGTTCAAGTCTTCAACTTCAATAATACTAGAAACCTTCATTTCTTCTTAGGTAGAATACCCAAGAACACTCCCCCTAAATTGTAGATTTCCGATGTGAATTGAAGCTTGGTGTTGATTTTGTTGAATAGTTGTTCAAAGCAAGAATGTTGTTGTTGATGTGGAAGCGAGATCTTCAAAACTTTAGAAAAACTATTTTTTTTGTTTTTGATTTGTGGTTATAGCTTACTTTCATAGCTGTAACCTAAAACCCTAATCCATATTTTCTTTTTGATGTTGGCGGCCCAAACAACTAAATCCAAGTCCACCTTTTTTTGATGTTAGCGGCCCAAACAATTAAATCGAAGTCCACCTTTTCTCTTTGATGTTGGCGGCCCAAACAATTAAATCCGAGTCCACCTTTTCTTTTTATTTTAATGATGGACCCCAGTAACAAACCCAATGGTGTTCATGAGCCCATTTGCAACCCTAGGTTGCAAACCCTAATTCGGCCGAGGAAGTCCTCCTACGGCTTCCCCTTCCATTCTTTCGCAAACCCTAATTAGGTAGCCCTAACTCGGCAGCCCTAATTCGCAAGAAGCTCTAATCGGCAGACGCATTTGGCAACCATATTCTGCAGCCTCATTCTAATTCGCAAGCAACCCTAATCGGCAGCCCCTCTCATTCGCTCTCTTGCCAGATCTGCATCGGATGTTGTATTGTTGAATGGATTGTTGATGAAATTGCTTTCTTTAGATCTTCAATAAGTTTAGAAATCTAACCATGAAATCTCATCAAAATCAATATGAATCCATCAACTCTAGCTCTGATACCAATTGTGTGTTCACGTTATGAACAGGAACAATGAGCTTGGATCTTAGGAATCATAGTGATGATAATATAACTTGAATGATTCGATGCTAAAATAATAATAATGATGAACACAAAAAGTGTTTAATTATTGATATTTATTGATTTAATGATGAAATCATCATCTATGAAGACTGATGATATGATGTTGTTGCTGATGGAACTAATTCCCACCCTTGGTGGAGAATTATTCACCTTTACATGGATGATATATGTTGCTATTTATACTAATCTAGCAATTACAATAATTACAAAATAAACCCTAGAATAATATTTTTGTTGCTTTTGTTCTTCATGTCTTCCATTTCAATAATATTGGAAATCTTCAAATTCTTCTTAGGTAGAATACCAAACAGTATATCAACGGTCACCTCATGTACGATGTTTTCTATTCTATTATAGGCTGACAAGATGCCTTTTTACAAAATGAGTAAACTACCCTTGACCTATACATTAGAACTAGTCTAAGTCTTCATCAGCATTTCTTTTGTTCATCCGCATTGACAAATGCCGTGTAGTTGGACTTGATCAGCATTTGTGTTGGACCAAAAGAACGAATGAGCCAAGATCAGAAAACCTCTAAGTCCCACATGGTATCACAACAACTGCTGAAAGCCTCATCAACAGTTTGACAAGTGCTGAAGACTTCAACAGCTGAAGATCAAGTGCTGAAGACTTCAACAGCTGAAGAACTAAAGTACTGAAGTACAACAGCTGAAGAACACAAGTGCTGAAGCTGAAAGACCAAAGTACTAAAGTACAACAGCTGAAGAGTTTACAAGTGCTGAAGATCAACAACTGATGTACAAAGTCTGAAGACAAAGACTAAAGACATCAGCTGATGATATCTACTGAAGTCATCAGCTGATGAAACACCTGAAGGTCAAAGTCTGAAGATCAAGTACTGAAGCCTCAGTAGTTTGTCACAACTGCTGAAGAGTACTTCTTCAGTAGTTGTGATATCCGTAGTTTTATATTTCTAGTTTCAGTAGTTTTATGTTTCAGTAGTTTTGTAAAACGACTGAAGAGCTTGTTCTTCAGTCGTTGTAGTTTCGGTAGTTTCTAATCAGTAGTTTTATATTCTGTACTTAACACTCTGTTATGTTCTCAGTAGTTGTGAACATTTCAGTAGTTTGTTAAGAGTTAGTTATTTTGTATTAGATCTGCCAGTTGTCACTTTTCGTGATAACAGCAGTGATTGTTGCACTCTATATAAGGAGTGACAACCTATTGTAATAATGTGAATGAATGAATGAATGTTTTGAATGATTTGATTAGAAATATTCTATATCTATAAACATTCCTTGAAATCAGAAATATATATTCTCTCCCTATAACCGTATGTGCTCTTAATGCATACAAGTATCGATTGCTTGCTACAATTTGTCTAATTCCTGTTCGTATTCCGCTGCTTTGAACTCTAATACATCAAACTTGTGATCGCTGATCCTGTCAATTTGTTCTATTCTCATCCGCATTAGTAGTGTGGTCATTCGCATTGAGTAATGCGGATTAACAAATACTTGCGCGCATTTGTTGTCCGGGCATCTGCATTTGTTGTGCGGGCATCTGCATTTGTAAATGCGGATGAACAAAACTTGTCGCATATTATTTAGGCTATCCACATTTCTTAATGCGGAAGAACAAACACTTGTTAGCATTTCTTCTATGTTTTCCGCATTTACAAATGCGGTTAGCCAACACTTGTTCTTCTTAGCAGATTCTTCATCGGCATTAGTTCTTTGACTTGTGGGATTTCTAGCAGAACAACCATAACTCATCAATTGAATTGGCATGTATGATCCTTCCAGGGTCTCAATACTCCTACTAAGGATTATACAGCCTATGTTCTTCAATGGTTTGGTGGTGGTTGATGTTGTGAAGATTCTTCTGGGTCTTGTGGAGACACTTGAGGTTCTGCTTGTGATGGATCCAAAATGAACTATATCATGTTAACAAAGTCATTTGCATCTGTCATCTTCTCTATGTTCAGTACATGTATCTTCATTTGACTCATAGTGTAGATGGCTTCTAATGGTAGTTTCTTAAGAGAAACTGGTTCCCATATGGATATAGTAGACAACCCATCCCTATGTGTCAGTAAGCTCCATCCACATCAACCTCCAGCTTCACAATGTTTCCTAGTTGCAGAGGAGTCTTTTTCTTCTTTTTCTTTTCTCTTTTGGCAATGATTTGATCATATGCCATCTTTAGTATTTTAATGCACTTTAAGAAGAAGTGCATGTCTTCTTCACCCAGTTTGTTTGATATTTCTCTCAAATGTCTAGTGTAGATTTAGTGGATGTATGATTCATCTAGTAGCCTCACCTCATATCCACTAACAGTTTGATTTCAGCACCTTCCTTTCCTCCCTATTTTCTCTCAATTACCAACTCATAAGTCTTTTCATCATAACAAACATAGGAGATTGGTATGGAGGAATGAGTGCCAGGCACCATCTTTCTCTTCAATGACTTAGTTGGTTTCACTTTAAGCTCTGGAAACACAACTTCCTCTCCTTGTTTAGTCTTTTTCTTTTCAATTGGGTTGATGAAGGATCTATCTTTCCTCATACAGATAACCTTCAGAGATTTGAAGTTGTCAGTTCTTTTGAACATTCCGAGTATCTCTTCAAACTCATACTCCCTGAATATAGCCTTATGGTTTATCAATTCCAAATTGCCTAGTTCCTTTAAGTCATGAATCTCCAAGGATTTATAAGAGTAGAGTACTCTGTAAAGAATTGAACCAACCCTGAGATCATTTTGACCATGAACATATTCTAGTCACTGTCATACTTCCAAGCAATGATTTTCTGATCAGTCTTGCCCTTGGGAGTAGACACACCTTTGATTATCTCTGTAGTGGTTTGACCTTCTTGAAGTTTCAATTGTGAAGGCTCAGCAAACCACTCAGGATATCTGTGTAGTACAGGTGCCAAAAAGTCATGATCTCTATGGGTGAGCTGCATATCTTGAGCTGGCACTCTGGTTCTAGGCTTTTTACTAACAATTTCACCTTCCAATTTCTTAAGCCTTTCTTTCTTCTCAATTTTCAACCTAAGGATGGCAACTCTTAGCGAATTGGTTTACAGGTTTCCAAGTTTTCTTTTTGTGAACCCTTGACTTGAGAGATAATCCTTCATTTCCCTATCAGACATGTTGTAGGGATCAAGATATAAGGATTGGGGAGTAGAAGTTTGCCTTTTCATGGATGATAATTTAGGCACAGAGGCCTTGGGAGATAAAGTCTTCTCATACTTAGTCTCAACTGTGGGGTCCAACAGCTTGTTCAATTTCTCTTCTTCTGCCTTCATTCCCTCATAAGTCATACTGAATACTTCATCTGGGTCATATCCATGATTAATCAAGAACATGGCTTTCACTATTAGATCATCAGTTTATGCCTTTCCAACCATTTCTTCAATTTATTTTTCCTCCTTCATTAGGCTCTCAAATGCTATTGGTTCATCAACCACATAGCCACCCTCAATTTCTCCTTCCTCAAGGTCTACAAAATCAGCTTCCTTTTTCAGTTGTGCCTCAGCCTGTTCATGTTCTTCTAAAAATTAAGCAATAGCTGCAAGGCTTCTAGGATCATCTTTTTTTACTTTTCTTGCTTGGCTCTTCTTCTACCATAGGTCTTTTTCCTTTTTCCTTTTCTGTTAAGTACTTCCTCTTTCTAGTATATGTTTGCATTAATGGACCAGAGGAGGTTTCAAGCAATTTTTCAGCCTTTGGTTGTTCTTGTTCATGAATAGCAGTAGTTGATTCGTCTTTCTCTTGTTTCTTTTCACATAATCTTTTGATCAACTCGTTTTGTTCTTCAGTGAGTGACATAACATGCACTATTGCATGCTCAATTCCTTCTTAAGAGGATATGAGATTGAGGAATAACAACTATGGGTTCAGCAATAGACCTCTGTTCAACTATGAAGTCCCATAAATCATCATCAATAATAAATTCTTCAGTTGTGAAGCTATCCAAAGCTTTAATCATGTGATTGAATTCATCCTCTTTAGTGTGAACATCAACTGATTTCTCTGAGTAAACACCATTTCCAAGCTAGACTCATCATGCTTTGTCTTGCTTGTTTCTTTTCCCTTTTTAGTTTGAGAAAATTTCAAGCTTTTAGCATGAGGAGAGTCATCATCACTCTCTCCTGATGAACTCTCAGAAGTAGTTTCTTTCTCACTAGCCCAGTTCTTTTCTCATCATCTTTTCTTACTTCTGCTTCAGTTTCCCTTTTGATTTCAACCAACATTTCCAGCTTAGATACTCTTTGTTTAACATTTCATTCTGGTTCTTCAAGTTAATAATGATCTCAGCCTGTTTTTCGATCAATTATTCTTGCTCTCCCATAACAATTGTTTGAATGGCTAAAGTATCCACATGAGCACTTATTTCTTCTCTAGATTGTTGAAGATCAGCTTTTAACTTTTCAATTTCCTTCTCTTTTTCTTTCTTTTCTGCATCATATCTTTCTTTCATATGTTTTAACTCATTCTCATTCTCATCAAGCTCGAGAAGTCTATCTTGAATGATGCTAGATCTTCTGTTGAGTAATCTTTCCATCTTTGCTACCTTTTGCATAAGTTCTGAAATTAGCTCATCCTTCTCATCTAGTTTGTTGACACCAGATTCTACATAGCTTTTTGAAGGAGCAGCCTTATAAGTGACTTTCTTTACAGACATTAGGCTTGGGTGATCCTCCTTATCAGATGATGATTTGGATTTCTCTAAGGAGCTGGTAGAATCACCAAACTCTACAGGCTCGGTAGTAATGGGAGACGGTTGAGTAGATAAGATGGGTGTATGATGGATAGGAGATATGTGTGGAGAAGTGATAGGTTGTGCTTGAGGTGATGGGATTGGTGATCTGTGAGGTGATGGTAATGGTGCTCTTTGGGGTGATGGTATTGTTGAGGGTAAAAATGGTGATGCCATATCATGAACATGAGGTTTAGTGTGAAGATCACTCCCTACATCCACTTGGGGTGACACTGACCTTGGACCTTCATCTCTTTCTCCAATATGCTCATCATCAAGAGCCTCCTGTTCTTTAACTTGTTTATTAAGATTGATCTGTTGAAGCATCCAGGGTAAAAGAGGAGAGTGAGATCCACTGTAGAAGTTCCTTGGATCTCTCTTTTTGATGTACTTGTAGGACTTGACATCGTAATGAGGGATATCCGGAATAGGTCCTTCAAGTACAATGTCAGGGAAGGCTTTATTGATGAGACATTGTATGAACCTTGGGTACATTAGGAACATGTATCTTCTTCCTTCCTGAATGTTAGATACTAGACCATTGAACACATAGGTAGACATGTTAAATGGCCTGTTGGTGCATAAAGCACATATTGCTGATGAAGTGATCACAGGATTATTATTCCATCCTGTCTTCCTCTTGGACAAACAATCTTGATAGAGGAGAATCAGAAACCTCCATTGTAGGTGCAGCAGTCTCTTCACTATCTGTTATCCTTCATATCCTCCTTCATAACCAATGACAGCAAAGAAGGTAGTGATTTCTTCATCTTCAAGCTCAGTAGGTGTGTTTGCATCATCACCAAACTATAGACACTGTCTCACAATTTGTTCAGTGATGGTCAAAGAATGGTCATCATCAATTCTTCCAGACAAAGTCTTCTCACCATCAATGCCTGTCACTTTAGCAGTACTCCAGAAAGACCTTATGAATCTATCATAAATAACAGGTCTAACTGTGATGGCATGTGCTACTCTTGTAGTAGAAATGAATCTGATCATATCTCTAAGACCTTCTGCCTCAGGTACATCAGGGTCAAGATAACCATTACATTATGGAGCTTGCTCCAAGTAAGATTAGCCATGTACCTTGCATTAGAGGCATATGAGTTAGATTGATGAAATATATGTTCTACATTATGCAAGATCATCAGTTTTTGACTTTTGATGGTCAAAGATGAATGTTTGAAGGTACTGTTCTATAGAAATCACTTCAAATTGTGATGTTATTATGAATAATCATTGTTATGTTAATTTTTCATGTTTGAAGAGATGATTTTCGATGTTGTTAACCTTTAATTAGATTTTATTTGAAGATTTGATTTCAACATTTTCAATTTCATCATGCTCTGTTCATACGATGAAATGACGATGAAGTTTCCTTGTTGAGTCGTATTCTTCTTAGTTTGCATGCTCATGAAGTCGAAAATGATCATCTTTTCTTAGAATAAATCTGATTTTGAGTGTTCTTTATTAACCTAGGGTTCTAAGTTCATTATCAGTCCAAATGTCCAACATTTTAGGTTACAAAATGTTAAATATTTCACCTTTTGTTTGATACTAATGTTGTATAGAATCGAAGATAAGGACATATTTATATGAAATAAACTAAGATCTTTGATTGTTAAAGATGATGATGATTGATGAAGATGAACATGGTGTGTTTCGCTCATCACACTTTAGAGTCTCTCAAATTTGAAAAGTATTAAATGAACTTTTGAACTTGCTTTAAATAGTCAACTAATGGCTTTTACAAATTTTACAAGTTTCAGAACAAATGCGGTCAGAATTTTATTCACACTGTAGCAAATGCAGAAAGGTTTTAGACATCCGTATTTGTTTACTGTTGCAAATGCAGAAGTGAAAACTTAAGAATTTGGTCATTCGCATTTGTTTACCATAGGAAATGCAAAACAAGAATACTTAAGATTTTGGCTATCCGCATTTATGCACTGTTTCAAATGCGTAAGAACAAAGTTCATCAACATTTGTGCACCGAAGCAAATGCGGTTGATCAAACGCTCATTGTAGCAAATGCGGTTGATCAAACTTGTTCAACATTTGCTCACTGTAGCAAATGTGGTTGATCAAAGTTGATCAATATTTGCTCACTGTAGCAAATGGTGCAAAGTAAAATTTCCACATTTACTTGATCATCATCCATGGTGACAGAAGAGATTAAGCACTTGTTTATTCTTTTTGAAAGTACATGTAAAGTGTTGAATTTACACAAATCCATAAGTGCGGATGAGTAAAACAAATACGGATGTGAAAATATCATCCACATTGACAAATGTTGTAGAACACTTTTGTTCCGCATAGGTTTTGAACACTTCAAACTTTTCATGTATACTTATTAGACACCAATGCGGTAGAGTAAACTCTTTGTCCGCATTAGTTTCACTTTCACATAAACAATTACCCACATTGGTTATATGCATGGTTACCTTCACCCGCATTAACCAATGCACTTACTCGCATTAACTTTTGAACTTAATCAAAACTTAATGTTTTTGTTTTGATTTTTCTTGTTATGAAGAGCTATCTTTGATTGAATTGTCTTATGAGGTTGTTGACTGTTGTTGGGGTTATCAATTCTTGCTTGGATTGACTTGTATATCAGAAGTGATACAAGTTTCCCATTGTTTGATTGATCTTGGACTTCTTATGCTTCCAAAAATCTGCATAAGCTGAGATACTATGGTATAACTTCTGCACCAACATAGATTTTTTCTTTTTGATTTGTTTTAAGTTTTAAGAAAGTAATTTAAGATATTAATATCTATACAAACTTAATAAAAAATTTAAATTACTCCCCTAAAGTTTATATCCACATCTAAATAGAAACTTTAAAGATTTAAAAACTTTTGAATATAAATTTTTTGATTATTGGTAGTGAAGAGAAGTATATCTTTTGTTGGGATCATATCAATCTCACATTACACATGTGCATCCTTTATGACAAAATGGACATGGTTATGAACTTGTTGTTTGAAGGTATGGTTGTCCTCTTAAACTCATACCAGGTTGATATTTTAATGCATGTGATATTTATCATGTTTTTGGTTGATTTAATTATTCAACATGTACCTCACACACAAAAGAATGGAATGATTAACCATCCTTATGTAATGCATGGTAGAACTTTTTCACAACTTTTTTGACCAGGTTATTTAAGTTATGAGATCTCATTTTCATAGATCCTCATTGGGATTCTTTTACTTTGATCATTTTCATGATGATCCACATTGGGATTCTTTTCACTTTACTTTGTAAGGTGATCCATGATTGGATTCTTTTGTTCATTCACATGGAATGTATTGTTTTGTAGATTCATCCATTTGGATGTGTTCCTCATTGGAAATCTTTTGGATCAATACATCTGCACTATGTGCTTGTTTCATCAGGTCTTTGCTCAGCAAAACAGAGATGAATCGTGATGTAGGTGAAAGAGATTCATAAAGTATCATTCCCTGGTGTGTTTAGGTTACTACACATACATACACTTAGATAAGCTAATACGTACCAGTACTCTTAGATGAGAGTTTCTCCATTGAATAAGACTCTATTCATCACAGCAGCCTAGCAACATATTTGGTAAGTCATGACAGTCTTTCAAATTTTAAATTAAGCACAATGAATGATATAATGACTGTAATTATATCTTTTCCCAAATATTCTTTTCTTGATTAAAATTGACTTATTTTGTGATTTTTGATATTTTTGAAATGTTTTGATTGGTTTTACTCAAGGTTAATCATGCCAATTGATTGAACTAGGAATTCAAACCTACTAGGTTTAAAACCTGTGTAAATAGATCAACCAATTGATATTTAGTGGGTACTTGAATCAATTTGATTAACCCCTTTTCAGCACAATCTCTCAAAAAGTGATATCTAATTTCAATGTGTTTTGTTTTGGAGTTCTGATTTGGATTATTTGTAATGAAAACAACTGTAGTGTTATCAATGTGAATTGGTATATGCAAGAAGTTAAAACCATAATCAAATATCTGGTTTCAAATCCAGAGGACTTGAGAGCAACAAGCTGATGCTGCAATATACTCAGCTTCTGCCGTTGAAACAGATACGTTTGTTTGCTTCTTGCACTGCCAGGACACCAGTCTAGGACCAAGAAATTGACAACCGCCAGAAGTGGACTTCCTATTGAAGTTGCATCCTCCATAACACTATGAGTGAAAGCATAGAGGTTGAAGTCTCCTTCCTTTGGATACCATAATTGTAAGGTCCCGTTTTCGAGACGCTCACAGCTGGTCAATCATCGCACATAAAACATATATTTACATTAACTTTACTAAAACCATGCAGCGGAAAACAATTTAAACAAAAATTCAATTTCCTTTAAACAACAGTTTTTGCAAAATAATACAATGTTCATTACAAAATCGTTCGTTTGCATTAGAATGCAAAATGTTATAGTATCAAAAATGGATGCCATCCAAAATGAGCCAAGTAGCCGACCGTGCCATCCTCAGCAACCATTACCTGCCAACTGGAAAATGCATAGAAAAGTCAGTGCCGCTAAGTGAGTTCTAGTTTTATAAAACTTTATATTACCTTTCATTCGTTAAAACATTTTCTTTACTATCGCACGTGATCACACAACATACGTACATCAAGGTAATAATTATTATCTTTATCATCGCTCGTTTGGTACATTTTGCACGTTTTGCACATTTCATACTTATCGCACTTTTTGTACATTTATTATCTTTCACTTCTATCTAGGTCCTGTCGTATGCTTAACCCCCCTCTTGAGCACAAAGCTATGCATCTAGGGTTAAGGGACAAGAACCCCATATCGTACGTATAGAGTAGTCACATAGACAAACTCCCCTTGTGTGTGTGAACTCTTATGGGTAGCCAAAATCGCACGCTACATAAGACACAATATTACCAAATCGCACGTATTGGAGCAGTCACCAAGACTAACTCCTACTGTGTGTATGAACCCTTATGAGTTAGCCAAAATCACATGCTGTAAACACACAGTTGAGCTAACAACTCTCAATGAGTTGTGAACCTCCTTTCTTTTGCTTTGAAGACTTTCATTCGTTCATTCATTATGTTCCACTTTCATTATCTTAAATCTTTCACTTTGTTTAGATAATACTTTACGATCATTATCATAATCACACCACGTAAATTCACATCATAATACACAGTAAGGAACATAAGAAACTATATCATACATAAGCATAACATCACCACGATTATCATACATAACATACACCATCACACATCATCATAAACATCATGCATCATACATTCACATACATATACATATGCCCCACAAGCATAATCATCATAAAACATAACTTATCCTCCGCGGGACAGCGGGGGTTAGGGGGCGGCAGCCGCTGACAGCAGGGTCCTGGGGTAGCAGCCCCTAGTGGGGTCAAAGGGCAACGTCCCTGGCTGGGATCGTGCTACCAGGTCATCGTGAAAATATTTTATTTTAATACTTTTATATGGCACATTTCCTTATAGAAAAATCGATCTTCCATTAAAAACCTCTTAAAATCTTGGTCATTTAAATCGTAATTTAGTATGCATTTCCAGCCCCAAAGTTGTTTAAAACCTTTAAAATAGGGTATCTTGAACTCACCTGGACTCGATGAGTAGCTTTTCAATCAAGCTTTCAAAACAAGGGTCCTAGTACACAGTCTGCAGATAAGTTAACACTCAAAGGAGTTAATTGCAGCCTAATTTCACTGCTAATTTCGCTGCAAGATCAACAGTTTTGTTGCTAGTTTCTCCAGCAGTTTTGCTACTACTTCGCTGGCAGTTTCGCTAGCATCTTCGCTGCAAGTTTCGCCCAACTTCCATTGGATAACGATGTCTGTGAAACTACCTGCAAAACTACCTGCGAAACTATAGTTTCGCAGGAAGTTTCATAGTTTCGCCGGAGGAATACATAATTTCGCTGGATGAACACCTAGTTTCGCAGAACGGGCTGAAATTTATGAACCACCCCATTTTTGACCCAAAAATTCAATCTTTTACATCCAAAACTTGGTTTATCACCTAATAAGCCATATCTAAGCTTCTTACATCTTTTCTTACACAAAAATGTAAGTTTCAGGCGAATCTTTGCCACTTTCAAAAACCCAAGCCCTAGAATCCGGGTTTACATCAAATTGAAAGATTAAATGATGTTTCTTAACTGGATTATTGGTGTTATCTTGCTGTTTGGATGCTCTCGAACACCGATCATAAATCACGTGATCAACCGAGCCTTGAATCTTCACCTCTTCTCCACTTTCTCTGTATACTCTCCCTCTTTAGAAATTTGGGTGTTGAGTTGCAAATGAGAGCTGCTCAAGCTGATTCGTTTATATATGTCGGCCGTTCTCGGGACCTTTAACTCGCCAAACACATATCCCCTGTAGTCTACTCGGTCCATACTCTATTACCCACTTATTTTCTTTAAATAATCCTCGCTAAGCCTATTGTTATTAATTGGCTTGTTTTGACTTTATTTCGGGAGTTACAAGTCCACCCCACTTATTTAGGTTTTTTCCTCGAAACATGTTAGTCGCTAAATAGTTGAGGGTAATGCTGCCTCATCTCCTCCTCAACTTCCCAAGTGGACTCTGATCCCTTCATATGATTCCACTGTACACGCACCAAGGAAACCACATTATTCTTTAGCCTCTTCTCTTTGTGATTAATGATCGCCAATGGTTGCTCCACATAATTGAGTCGTTCATCCACTTCAATATCCTCTAGTGGCACCACCATATCATCCTCAGCTAAGCACTTTCTTAAATGAGATACATGGAATGTCGGATGAGTTCCACTTAACTCACTAGGCAACTCCAACCTATAGGCCACCTCTCCTACTCGAGCAATTGAAGGGTTTGTAAGAACACAAAGCCATAGTTTAACCCATTAAACTTTCTGAAAACGCAGCGGAATAACAACTTTATAAAGATACTTATAAGCTAAAAAACATGTTCTTTAGGTGACCATATAAATGTATAAAACAAACCATATATCAAAGGATCATTGTATGTGAATGAGCATGCTATGCGAACATAAAACAACATCATATGACAGCCACAAAGGGCTGCCATAACTACCTTTCAGCAGCCTTCAAAAATCGAATGAAAGAAGGATGAGATGAAAATGATGATGATATGTTTATGCAGCCCTCAAAGAAGAGAACCTCAAGTTGTAATACCCACACGCTTCTTCCAAACACCTTGCTTTGTTAGGGAGCTTTACACCAAAAGAAGACCCCTTAGAAGAACAATCTGAATCAGCCAAAACAGCCAAGAAAAACCGATTTTTCAGCTTTGTTTTGCTTCTTCAATCCGAAAATAGGCTTTCTTCAAAGAGAGAAAATGTTGCTTTGTGTGTGTGAGAGGAAGTGTAGCATAGATGGTTGCTTGAATGAATGAATTAAGTCTTGTAGAAGCCAAGACAAAATGTGCATCCCTATGCCCCTTGGGCGGCCGCAAGCTTCATCCAAAAAGGGTTTCCCACCCTTTTGAAATTTTTATAAAATCTACACTTTGATGCATATTAAGTTATAAAATTAAAACATAGTCTAATCTTATAACATGACACACTTTTATTTGACATTATTCAACCAACTTAAATAATGTATCAAATAAATATCTCATGAACAAATTATCCATATAATATTGTGCTTTCACAAAAGCAACCAATTTACTAAATAGGTGTCAATATTTATTGTATGATCTTATCAAGAAATAAATAATTGTTGGTGTTTGTATAGCTTGTTATTGGGTATAACCCGACTTGGATCATGACATACTAACCGCATCAATATTCTATGTGTTTTGGGCATATGAAATTGTACAATCTCTCACTTGCACAAGATTCATAGGAGATTGATGCAAGCAGTAAATACCGCCTAACAACGGTTTACTACCCTTAATACGCATGAGTTATAGCCATTCAATAACATCATCTTATTCAAGTATCCTACTTGAAATGATTTAGGTGAATCAATCATCTATCCTTTTGTTACAGATGTCATGTTAAATCCAAGAACACAGAACGATCATTCCTTGTTGATTTAACTTATAAGGCCTTAGACATCTAACTGTGAACCAATAAGAGGAACAAATTCCATCTTGACTACATACGTTTCTCACAAACACCTCGTGTCATACCTGAACATACCCTTATGTGCTGTCCACTATTTCAGGATAGTGAAGAATTAGCTCAAGGTATAATACTTGGGGAATATCAAAACCCAATATGTATCTCAGGTCTGAGGATACCAAATGATATTCGCCTTAACTCAAATTTACTTATGATCAATCAATAAGATTCCATGTAGTGAAATTTGAGATGCGGGTCAGTCCAATATTTGCATCCCGCAAATATCTATGAACCTTGGTAGCAACCAATTGCTCTATATTCACTCCTTATGAATATCAACCAATCCAAGTTCATAATAATCTTACCCTCACACTTGTTCCCACAAGTATGAACGACTACGGACATTTAGAATAAACAATTTACTCATGGATTAAACATGCTAAATTGGAACATTAATTGAGAAATTATAACCAAATAATTTTATTCAAATAATAAAGAGTTCCACATATCCAAATACAAAATTTACAGATCAAATCTAATCACTAGAATATCGAAGTCCTATGGCACAAGTATGACCTTCATGCTTTGCCTTTTCAAGGAGCTTCGTGAGAGGATCCGCAATGTTTTGATCCGTGTAAACTTTGAGAATACATATCTTTCCCTTTTCAACTTCATCTCATATGTAGTTGAATCTCCGCTCAATGTGCCTAGTCTTTTGACGAGCACGAGGTTCCTTGATTTGAGCAATCGCACCCTCGTTATCACAAAAGATCTCTATGGGTTCCTGAATGGAAGGGACATCCCCTAGATCGGCAATGAATTTCTTCACCATGTAGCTTCTTGAGCTGCCAATGAAGCGGCGACGTATTCTGATTCTGTAGTTGATAGAGCCACCACATCCTGTTTGGAGCTCTTCCATGAGACCGCTCCTCCATTCAGAATGAAAATATATCCCGATTGTGACCGAGAATCATCACGATCGGTTAGGAAACTCACATCCGTGTATCCTTTTACAACGAGTTCCTCATCACCAGATCCATAGATTAGGAACATATCTCTTGTCCTCCTTAGGTACTTAAGTATGTTCTTAACGGCCATCCAATGACTGTTTCCAGGATTTTGCTGGTAACGGCTTGTCATACTTAAGGTACATGACACGTCCAGTCAAGTGCATATCATTGCATACATGATGGATCTAATAGCAGATGCGTATGGGATTTCCTTCATTTTATCTTGCTCATCCCTTGAGCTAGGACATTGAGTCGTACTCAATATCGTTCCTCTTTGAATAGGTACGGTGCCTTTCTTAGAGTTCTCCATCTTGAACCTTTTCAATATCTTATCAATATATGCACTTTGATTAAAACCAATCAACCGCCTTGATCTATCCCTATAGATCTTTATTCCCAGAATATAGGCGGCTTCACCAAGATCCTTGATGGAAAAACAACTTCCAAGCCAAGTTTTTACACCTTCCAAGGTTGGAATGTCATTTCCAAATAGTAGTATGTCATCAACATACAATACTAGGAAAGTTATTGTGCTCCCACTAGCCTTTTTATACACACAAGCCTCATCAGCGTTTTTGATGAAGCCAAATTTCTTTACCTCCTCATCAAAACGATGATTCCATCTTCTCGGTGCTTGTTTCAATCCATAGATTGATTTTTTAACTTGCATACTTTATTGGGATGTTTTGGATCTACAAAACCTTCAGGCTGAACCATATAGACATCTTCCTCAAGATATCCATTTAGGAAAGCGGTTTTGACATCCATTTGCCAAATCTCATAATCATAATGAGCAGCTATGGCAAACAATATCCTTATAGACTTTAGCATCGCAACAGGTGAGAAAGTTTCATCATAGTCAACCCCTTGAGTTTGAGTGAAACCCTTTGCTACAAGTCTAGCTTTATAAGTATCCAAGTTTCCATGCATATCGGTTTTCTTCTTGAAAACCCACTTACTTCCAACTACTTTGGAATTAAGAGGTGGTACAACAAGTTCCCAAACTTGATTGTCATAAATGGATTGCATCTCAACGTTCATGGCCTCAAGCCATTTGTCACAATCCAAATTGGACACTGCATTCTGGTATGTGGTTGGTTCATCTGAATCCACCACATAGCATCCATCCAAGAAAAATCCATATTTTTCAGGTGGATTACTAGTTCTACCATTTCTGTGAACGTTTTGTGTGTATTGATCAACCGCTTGATCATCCTCAACATCCTCATGTTGAGTGCTAGTTTCAACCAAACGTGCATCGGGTTGTGGTTCTTGATCCTCCGCAAGATCTACTGTTCTACTGCTAGTTCCTTCCATAAGGAACTTTCCCTGTAAGAACTCACCCTTTCTGGCAACAAACACCTTTTGTTCCAGTGGATCATAGAATAATATCCCATAGAATCTCTAGGATATCCAATAAAGATACACTTGGTGGATTGGACTTCCAATTTGTTTGGGGTGGGATTCTTAACGTAAGCCTCACAACCCCAGACCCTTAAGTATGATAGAGATGGAACTCTTCCATGCCATATCTCAAAAGGTGTCCTTTCCACCTTTTTGGTTGGGGCCATATTTAAAATACGGGCCGCGGAGAGCAAAGCGAACCCCAAAATGATAGAGGTAATGTGCTTCTAGCCATCATAGATCGAACCATATCCAATAAGGTTCGATTCCTCCTCTCAGACACACCATTATGTTGTGGTGTCCCAGGTGGAGTGAGTTGTGAGACAATCGCACAAATCCTAAGATGATCTTGAAAAGCATCATTTAGGTATTCACCTCCTCTATCGATGCGGAGAACTTTAATCGACTAGTTGAGTTGATTTTCTACTTCATTCTTGAAGATATTGAACGTTTCAAAAGATTCATCTTTGTGCCTTAATAAGTACACATACCCATAGCGACTATAATCGTTGGTAAAGGTAATGAAGTATCTTTCACCATTCCTAGTCATTGGTTTAAAAGGACCACATACATCCGAATGTATGATTCCTAGTAAATCTTTTGCCCTTTTCTTAGTTCCACTAAAGGGTGCCTTAGTCATTTTTCCTTGTAAACAAGATTCACATACATCAAATGAATCACATTCATTCGTTTTTAAAAGACCATTCTTTGGAAGTGTTTGTATACATTTCTTGTTTATATGACCAAGACGACAATACCAAAGATAGGTATCACTCAAATCCAACTTGAGTTTCTTGGTGTTAGTATGGTACAATGAACTACTTAAAGCATTTTCATGAACCAATTCATAAATACCATTAATGGGAATAGCTTTAAAATAGAACGTATCATTGAAAGAAACATGAATATCATTTTCAACAAAAGATAATACATAATCATAAAGTCGAGGGCTGCATAATAAAAATAGAATGAAAGAAGGATGAGATGAAAATGATGCTGATATTGTTTATGCAGCCCTCAAAGAAGAGAACCTCAAGTTGTAATACCCACAAGCTTCTTCCAAACACCTTGCTTTGTTAGGGAGCTTTACACCAAAAGAAGACCCCTTAGAAGAACAATCCGAATTAGCCAAAACAGCCAAGAAAACCGATTTTTCAGCTTTGTTTTGCTTCTTCAATCCGAAATAGGCTTTCTTCAAAGAGAGAAAATGTTGCTTTGTGTGTGTGAGAAGAAGTGTAGCATAGATGGTTGCTTGAATGAATGAATTAAGTCTTGTAGAAGCCAAGACAAAATGTGCATCCCTATGCCCCTTGGGCGGCCGCAAGCTTCTTCCAAAAAGGGTTTCCCACCCTTTTGAAATTTTTATAAAATCTACACTTTCATGCATAGTAAGTTATAAAATTAAAACATAGTCTAATTTTATAACATGACACACTTTTATTTGACATTATTCAACCAACTTAAATAATGTATCAAATAAACATCTCATGAACAAATTATCCATATAATACTGTTCTTTCACAAAAGCAATATTTAGAAAACCAATTTACTAAATAGGTGTCAATATTTCTTGTATTATCTTATCAACAAATAAATAATTGTTGGTGTTTGTATAGATGGGTATAACCCGACTTGGATCATGACGTACTAACCGCATCAATATTCTATGTGTTTTGGGCATATGAAATCGTACAACAATGATTTGGAAAGGCCCTAGGTTTCTCTGGCTCAACTTGCCCCGCTTCCTAAACCGAATGATGCCCTTCCAAGGTGGAACTCAATTAGTCAACATCTCTTGTCGGCATACAACTTCTGTCTATCTTTAGCTACCTTCATAAGGCTTTGATCCTTTCTAGCTTCTTAGTCGTAGCCTCGACCACCTTGACGCTCCCTAACTCTTTATGGCCAATGTCACCCCAACAAGCAGGTGTTCTACATCTCCTACCATATAACATCTCATAAGGAGTCATGCCAATCCTGGCATGTAGCTATTGTTATATGAGAACTTGGCTAACAGTAAGTGGTCATCCCAAATTCCTCCAAAATCAATAACACATGCCCAAAGCATATCTTCTAGCATCTGAATGGTCCTTTCTGACTAGCCATCTGTCTGGGGATGATAAGCCGTGCTGATATGTAACCTCGTCCCCATAGCATCGTGAATCTCTTCCAAAACATAGATGTAAATCGGGTGTCACGATCCGACACGATAGACACCTGTACACCATGGCGACTTACAATCTCCTTGATGAATAGATCCGTGAGTCTATAAGAGGAATACGTCTCTCGGATCGGCAGGAAGTGAGCACTCTTCGTCAAATGATCTACTATCACCCATATGGCATCATACCCTTTCAAGGTTCGCGGTAACTTCATGATGAAGTCCATGGTGATATGCTCCCATTTTCACTTAGGTATATCAAAAGTTTGGATCTTCTCGTATGGCTTCTGATGTTCCACCTTCACATGCAAGCAAAGAAGACACTTACTCACGTACTCCACTATGTCGCGCTTCATACCCGACCACCAATAATCTTTCTTCATGTATTGATACATCTTTGTAGCACCGGGATGAATGGAATATCGAGTTTTATGAGCTTTATCCATAATCTTCACACGTAGATCCCTAAAACGAGGAATCCACATTCGTCCGAATCGGGTCCTAACACCGAGAGTGTTTTCACCCAGCTCCGCGACTAGACCTCTTATCCTTTCAGAGTTAAGATGATCTTCCTTCAATGCCTCATCTTGAAAATCCTTAACCTGGTTCATCACATAAGAGGTCATAATCAATTGGTAAGCCTTTACTCGAATTGGCTCGGTTTGGCCTTGCCCGAATGGTATTAGATCTCGCAATCATAATCCTTTATGAGCTCCAACCATCTCCTCTCCTTATATTCAAGTCTTTCTACTTGAAGAAGTACTTCAAGCTCTTGTGGTCCGTGAAGATTATGCACTTCGTCCCGTATAGGTAGTGACTCCAAATCTTTAGCACCAAGACAACAGCTGCTAGCTCCAAAGGATAATTAACCTCATGAACTTTCAACTGTCGGGATGCATAGGCTATAACCTTTCCTCGCTGCATCAAGACATATCCCAACCCCTAGTACGAAGCATGTGAATAAACCACCAAATCTTCGCTTCCATCGGGTAACGACAAGACACGAGATTGAGTCAACCTTGCCTTTAACTCCTCAAACGCATTCTCCTGATCTTGACCCATACAAACTTCACATCTTGGTGAGTCAATTTGGTTAACAGAGAAGCTATCTTAGAGAAGACTTGATAGAATCTTTTGTAATAGCTTGCCAAACCCAAGAAACTACGAATCTCGGATGACGTCTTTGGAGAGTTCCGTTGCATCACCGCCTCCACCTTTGCAGGGTCTACCATAATCCCTTCAGGATTTACCACGTGACCCAAAACCTAAACCTCGCGCAACCAGAATGCACACTTGGAGAACTTGGCATACAACTTCTCCCTTCTCAACGTCTCCAACACCTATCGAAGGTTATCGAAATGCTCATCCTCTCTCTTCGAATAAATCTAGATATCATCGATAAACACAATCACTAATTATCCAACATCGGCCGATAGACTCGATTCATCAAGTCCATACAAGAAGCTGGCGCATTGGTCAAACCAAAAGACATAACGAGAAACTCGTAGTGTCCATAACTCATGCGAAAAGCTGTTTTAGGAATATGTTGCTCCTTAACCCATAGCTGATGGTAGCCAGATCGAAGATCTATCCTCAAGAACCAACTGCCACCTTGGAGTTGATCAAACAAGTCATCAATCCTTGGTAATGGATACCAATTCTTCACCGTTAACTTGTTCAACTCTCAGTAGTCAATACACATCCTCTTACTACCGTCCTTCTTCTTCACGAATAAGACCGGAGCACCCCAAGGAGAGATACTCGGTTGAATGAACCCCTTATCAAGAAACTCTTGTACTTGCTCCATCAATTCCTTCATCTCGGTCGGAGCCAACCGATACGGTGCCTTAGCAATAAGTTGGGCACCTAGTATCAAGTCAATTTGAAATTCAATCTCATAGTCTGGTGGCACACCTAGTAAATCTTCTAGAAACACATCTGGGAAGTCACACACGACCGATACATTAGAATTGTGGTGTTAGCGTATTCACATCCTTTACGTAGGCCAAGTAGGCACTACACCCACGCCTCATGCACTTTCCCGCCACCACCATCGAAATCACCTTGGTGATAGTTGTAACTCGATCATGGTAAATTGTCACTGAACTCCTGTCAGGCGCTGTCAATCTGACCATCTGTTTGCGACACACAATGTTCGCCTCGTAGTCTGCTAACCAATATATTACAAGGACTATATCGAAACTGCCTAAGGTCATCACGAATGGTCTAACAGGAAACTTATGACCTTCTAGTTCTATATCACAACCTTCTATCATCTCAAAAATCCTGGCAGACTTACCTATGGTAGTTTCTACATCAAAGGGCTAATCAATACTTCTACTCCTAATGGGCAACTTAGCACAAAACTCCTACTAGCCCCGCAATCAAAAAACACAGATGCAAGAGTTTGGTTTACTAGAAACGTACCTGACACCACATCGGGGTCCGTACTAGCCTCCTCCCAAATCATCATAAAAGCTTGGGCGCTTGCCTTCTGCCCTTCACTTCCGGTTTTTTCCCTGCTCCGGAACTGTCCACCCTCGTCTTCTTGCAATCCCTGCTCAGGTGGCCATTCTCCCCACAATTATAGTACCGCATAACTCCACAATCTGTAGGCATATGACTAGGCTTCCTACACTTGAAGCAGATGTTTGACCCCATTTGCATTCTCCCAAATGCTCCTTCCCGCATTTACCACATCTCTTCGACCCTGCACCAGATGTGACCACATGCAAGTTACCCACCTTCGCCACCTTGTGATTTGGAGTGGCTCCACCATGTCCAAGCCGTTTCGCATTCCAGTTTCGGTCCCCACCACCATACTTATTCACCTCAGCCACCACAACCTCTCGCTCTTCATACAACCTTCATGCCAAATTAACTACTGACCTAAACGTACTTGGCCGAGCGGCTATCAGGTGCATGTGAATGTCTGCCGGAAAGCCTTGAATATACCTCTTGATCTTTCATGACAGAGGTGTCACCTAATCCGGCACCAGCCATGCCATATCATTAAACTTGGTGGTGTATTACTGGTGTGTTATGGTTCCTGCCTCCAGCTGTAAGAACTCCCTCTCCACCTTATCCATCTCCCTATAAGGAGAGAACTCCTCAATCACCAATTTCTTCAGCTCAGACCACATCATTCTTCCAATCGCCTGACTACCCTCGGCTTGGACAATATTGTCCCACCAACACAAAGCCAAGTCCACAAACAAGTGGGTAGCAAACTTCACCTTTTGGTCCTCTCGGCACTCACTGATATCCGTATAGCCTCGATTTCCCTCACCCACCGGTGAGCGGCAGCAACAATGTCGTTACCATCAAAGTAAATGTAGGGGGCTTGCATCTTTGAAATGCCCCGTAGTTATAGCCTTGTGCTGCCTTCGGCGTAGGCTCTTCCTCCTCCTCCTCATCCTCGGAGAAAACAGTCCCAGTCTTTGGTCGCTCTTGTCCTACCGATGACCTGTTCCTCTCTCTTTGTTCTCCTTCCCATACAACCTTTATCACTTTGGTCACCATAGATGGTAAGATCGTCTGCATGACCTGATGCACCTCTTCCATAACAGCCTCCTTCACCGAGGCTCTCAAGTTACCATTCTTGTCCCCAGCCTCCGGACGAGGGGTCTCGGGTTCTTCATGAACCAACTCCTCAGCCCTAGGCCTTCCTCTCGTGACCCATGGTTCAGCACCACTTCCACCACGACCTCCACCACGTGAAGCCTTCGATGATCTACCACCGACCATCCTCTAAACACGCTATAAGATTCAAACACTAACACAGTCATTCAAGAGAATAGCTCAATTTATGTCAAGTATAGTAAGTCCCTAATTACAGTGCTAATTGTGATTAGCCACTTACTTTACTCTTCATACCCTAAACATTTCCTATCCTGACTACATCAGTATCTAAATCTACTAACAAGACATAGATCAGATAACATGTGCATGTAATGCCGGTTAACATTAAGAAAATACCTGAAGGAACGTAGCTACTCGGACTGGCATCCCTTCCCTTTCCGTCCCATTTTCAGTTTAAGTTTAGGTTTCTTTTAAAAATTTATCCGTTTCACTTAAACTTTGGCTCTGATTACCAACTTGTAAGGTACCGTTCCCGGGACGCTCACAGCTGGTCAATCATTGCACATAAAACATATATTTACATTAACTTTACTAAAACCATGCAACGGAAAACAAATTAAACAACAATTTCATTTCCTTTAAATAAACAGGTTTTGCAAAATAATACAATGTTCATTACAAAATAACGTTTGTTCATATTACAATAAGAAAATATTATCGTATCATAAAATGGATGCCATCCAAAATGAGCCAAGTAGTCGCCCGTGCCATTCTCAGCAACCGTTACCTGCCAACTGGAAAATGCATAAAAACGTTAGCATTGCTAAGTGAGTTCTAGTTTTATAAAACTTTATATTACCATTCATTCGTTAAAACATTTTCTTTACTATCGCACGTGATCATACATCATATGTACATCAAGGTAATAAGTATTATCTTCATCATCGCTCGTTTCGTACATTTCGCACGTTTTGCACATTTCGTACTTATCGCACTTTTCGTACATTTATTATCTTTCACTTCTATCTAGGTCATGTCGTATGCTTAACCCCCCTCTTGAGCACAAAGCTATGTCATCTAGGGTTAAGTGACAAGGACTCCATATCGCATGTATAGAGTAGTCACATAGACTAACTCCCCTTGTGTGTATGAACTCATATGGGTTAGCCAAAATCGCACGCTACATAAGACACAATAATTACAAATCACATGTATTAGAGTAGGCACCAAGACTAACTCCTACTGTGTGTATGAACCCTTATGAGTTAGCCAAAATCACACGCTGTAAACACATAGTTGACCTAACAACTCTTAATGAGTTGTGAACCTCCTTTCTTTTGCTTTGAAGACGTTCATTCGTTCATTCATTATGTTGCACTTTCATTATCTTAAATCTTTCACTTTGTTAAGATAATACTTTACGTTCATTATCATAATCACACCACGTAAAGTCACATCATAATACATAGTAAGGAACATAAGAAAACATATCATACATAAGCATAACATCACCATGCATCATCATACATAACATACACCATCACACATCATCATAAACATCATGCATCATAAATTTACATACATATAAACATAACTGATCCTCCACAGGACAACGGGGTTTGGGGGGGAGGGGGGAGCCCTTGATAGCGGGGTCCTAGGGGTAGCAGTCCCTAGTGGGGTCCAAGGGGCAACGCCCCTGGCTGGGGTCGCTCTGCCAGGTCAGCGGGAAAATTTTTTATTTTAACACTTTTATAAAGCACAATTCCTTATAGGAAAGTCAATATTCCCGTTAAAGCCTCTTAAAATCTTGGTCATTTAATCGTATATTTAGTATGCATTTCCAGCCCCAAACTAGTTCAAAACCTTTGAAATAGGGGATCTAGAACTCACTTGGACTCGTTGAGTTGCTTCTCAATCAAGGTTTGAAAACAAGGGTCGCACTACACAGTCTGCACATAAGTTAACACTCAAAGGAGTTAATTTCTGCCTAATTTCGCTGCTAATTTCGCTGCAAGATCAGCAGTTTCGCTGACAGTTTCGTTGGCAGTTTTGCTAGCATCTTCGCTACCAGTTTCGCCTAACTTTCTTTGGATAACCATGTCTACGAAACTATCTGCGAAACTATAGTTTCACCGGATGTTTTCATAGTTTCATCACACGAATACATAATTTCGGTGGATGAACTCCCAGTTTCGCAGAACGGGCTGAAATTTATGAAACACCCTATTTTTTACCAAAAACATCAATCATTTATGTCCAAAACCTTGGTTTATCACCCAATAAGCTATATCTAAGCTTCTTACATGTTTTCTTACACAAAAATGTGAGTTTTGGGAGAATCTTTGCCACTTTAAAATACCCAAGCCCAAGAATTCGGGTTTACATCAAATGAAAGATTAAATGATGTTTCTTACGTGGATTCCTAATCTTTTCTTGTTGTTTGGATGCTCTCGAACACCGATCTTCAATCCCGTGATCAACCGAGCCTTGAGTCTTCACCTCTTCTCCATTTTCTCTCTATACTCTCCCTCTTTAGAAATTGGGTGTTGAGTTGTAAACGAGAGCTGCTCAAGCTGATCCGTTTATATATACCGAGCGTTCTCGGGACCTTTAACTCACCAAACACATATCCCGCGAAGTCTACTCGGTCCATACTCCATTGCCTGCTTTTTTTCTTTAAATAGTCCTCGCTGAGCCTGTTATTATTTATTGGCTCGTTTTGACTTTATTTCAAGCCTTACAATAATCCAAGAGCTGGTTTGCCCTTAAGTTATCTGAATATCCTCTTGACAACATTTACATGAGATTCTTTAGGATCAATTGATATCTGGCACACACACAAACACCAAACATAATGTCAGGCCTACTAGCTGTTAGATACATAAGTGAACCGATCATAGATCGATAGTGAGTCTGATCCACTGATTTGCCTTCTGGGTCAATTCTAATCTTCATATTAGTATGCACAGGTGTTCTTATAGACTGATAACCAGCAAAGTGAAATGTCTTCAACATTGTTTCCACATATTTTGATTGATTGATGAAGATTCCATCTGCTGTTTGTTGGAATTTCACCCCTAGAAAGAATGTGAGTTCCCCTATTGCACTCATTTGAAATTTTCAATGCATAAGGTCTTCAAAGTCTTTACAGAGTTGCTTGTTTGTTGAGCCAAATATAATCTCATCCACATAAATCTGGAGTAGCAACATGTCTCTTCCTCTTCTCTTTCTCAAGAGAGTCTCATAAATCTTTCCTCTTTCATATCTATTTTCAAGAAGAAAAGATGATAGAGACTCATACCGCTTTCTTGGAGCTTGATGAAGACTATACAGTGCTTTGTCAAGCTTGTATACCCTCTGAGGGAAATCAGGATCTTCAAAGCTAGGTGGTTGACTCACATAGACTTCTTAAGCAATCTTTTTGTATAAGAAAGCACACTTCACATCCATTTGATAAACAGCAAACTTCAGGGATGCTAAATATGCAAGAAAGATTCTTATTGCTTCTAATTTGGAAATAGGTGCAAACACTTTATCATAATCAATTCCTTCTTCTTGAGTGTAACCCTGTGCCACTAGTCTTGCTTTATTTATGATTACGATCCCTCTATCATCAGTTTTATTCTATACAACCATCTAGTTCCGCTAGGGTATTGTCCTTTGGGAAGATCTACTAGTTGCCATACTTCTTGCTTCTTGAATTGCAGCAATTGTTCATGCATTGCTTCAATCTAGCTATTGTCTTGAAGTGCCTCTTTGATGTTTTTGGGTATTGTTTGACAAAGAAAGCATGAGAACAAATAGATGTTTGCAATACTTGACCAGCTTCTTGTCACCCTCTTATTAAGTTCACCAATAAACCTTTCTACTGGATGATTCTTATGTATTCTGGTGGTTGGAATTGAGTCACCAGCAACAGTTACATCAAGTTTGAAGACATTCAGATCATTATGATGAGAGGCACCTTCATCTTGTACTGTTAGGGAGTTATGACGATAATCAGACTCTGTTTTAGTGACTGCTTTAGCATCAGTAGCACTTTAATTGTTCTCATCATTTGATGTTCTTTCTGTTTCAACTGGAGGAGTTGCTTGCTTTCGATTTTTGATCTGTGTTGACAGATCTTCTGAATGTGATGGTAACAAGCTGGGACCAACTTCAGTTGAAACACTCTGATTTTGAGATGGTTATTGACAGGATCAGCTTGTAGAGAAACATCTCCATTCAGTTGCTCAGTATACATAGGAGGAATAAATGGAAAGTCATCTTTTCTTTCTACACCTGAAGAAGGTTCAACTGTATGTAGATTTCCTACATCAGATGAGTGAAATCGATCAAAAGATTTTGTAAATGAGTCGATATCAAACAACCAGTCAGGACCATTTGTAGATTTTGGAAACCAGTGTTCCTTGAGTTAAACATTTGTTGATTCATCAATAATGTTTAATCTAGGATTAAACACTCTGTAAGCCTTTGAAACAAAAGAATAACCTACAAAGGCTCCTTCATCAGACTTAGCTAAAAATTTTCCCATATAGTCTCTGGTGTTTAATATTGAAACAGGATTACCAAATGACTTAAAAAATCCAATAAATGGTTTTCTGTGAAATGACAGTTCATATGGAGTCATGTTAGCTTCTTTTACAATCAAAGTTCAATTTTGTACAAAGCACGATGTGTTAACTGCCTCTGCCCAAAAGGTGATAGGCAGTTTAGCATGAGCTAGCATTGTTCTTGCTACTTTTATCAGTGTTCTATTTCTCCTTTTAGCTACTCCATTTTGTTGAGGAGTTCTAGCTGCAGTGAAGTGATGAGCAATGCCTTTGGTTGCACAAAATGAATACATATCTTCATTTTTAAACTCAGTTCCATTATCACTTCTTATTGTTTTAACCTTATGGTCAAGTTGGTTTTCAATTTTTGTGGTAAAGTCTTTTATTATTTGAGATGCATCATATTTATGAATTAAGAAGAAAACCCTTGTGAATCGTGAAAAGTCATCAATGATCACCAAATAATACTGTTTCTTTCCAATACTCATAACATGAGTTAGTCCAAATAGATCCATATGAAGTAGCTGATGGGTTTTGTCACATGTAAAACACTAAGTTTAACCATTTAAACTTGAAAACGCAGAGGATATATGGTTTAAAGATATGGTTAGTAATCTGAAAATTTTCACCATTTCAAACATAAACAAAACCCAAGAACAAGGATCAAAATATATATGTGAAATAATGTGCTATCAAAACAAAACAACAACCATAGGGTGTTCATAGAAACAACCTTTCTAGAACAAGTGTTGTAGATGTTGGAAAGGAAGATGAAGATGATGATGATGTTGAATATCCAGCCCCAAGAGAGAGAGCCTCAAGTTCTGATACCCACAAGTCTTACAAACACTTTGCAAGTTAGGAAGCTTCACACCAAAGATCTTCACAACTACAAAACCGAAATGTTTCAGCCTTCTTGAGCTGAAAAATCCGAATTTTTCAGCCTTGTTGAGAGCTTTTCTTTGCTTAAGTGTGTGTGAGAGAAAGTGTGTTTTCTTGGAAAAGTGCTTGAGTGAATGAAGTGTTGCATCCAAGGCAAAAAAAGGACCCCTCATGCACCCATGAGGGGCGGCCGAAATCATCCAAAATGGGTTCCCCCCATTTTGTAATCTTTGTAAAATGTACTCTTTTAAGTTAATAATGTTATAAAACTAAAACCTAATTTAATTTTATAACTTTAACACACTTTTGTTTGTCATTATTTAACCAACTTAAATAATGAGACAAATAAAATTCTCATGAACAAATTATCCATATAACATTGTTCTTTTATAAAGCAAAGTACTAGAAAACCAATTTTCTAAATAGTGTCAATATTTTATTTGTATGATCTCATCAATAAATAAATATATTGGTGTTTGTTTAGCTTGTTATTGGGTATGACCTGACTTGGATCATAACATACTAACCACATCAATCATGTATGTGTCTTGGGCATACAAGATCCAACAATCTCCCACTTGCACAAGATTCATAGAAGATTGATGCAAGCAATAAATACCGCCTAACCACGGTTTACTACCCTTATACGTATGACTAAGTGCCATTCAATAACATCATCCTCTTCAAGTACCATACTTGAAAGGTTTTAGGTGAAACAATCATCTATCCTTTTGTCGTAGATGTTATGTTAAATCCTAGAGACACAGAGTGATCATTCTCCATTGATCTAACTTTTCAGGCCTTAGACATCTTACTCTCAACAAATAAGAGGGACAAATCCCATCTTGACAACTTACATCTCTAACAATTACCTTATATCATACGTGAACTCAGACTTATGTACTGCCATGTTTCAGAACAGCGAAGAGCTAAGCCAAAATATAATATTAGGTAAATATCAAGGCCCAATATGTGTCTCAGGTCAAAGGATACCAAATGATGTTCGCCTTTACTCAAAATTACTTATGATCAATCAAGAAGATTCCATATAGTAATATTTGAGATGCAGGTTAGTCGAATATTTGCATCCCACAAATATCTATGAACTTTGGCAGCAACCTTTGGCTTCTACATTCATCTATATGAATGTCTACCAATCCAAGTTCATAATAGCATTACCTTCATGCTTGTTCCCACAAGCATAAACAACTACGGACATTCTGAGTAAATGATTTACTCATGGATTTCAAACATGCAAAATAGGAATATTAGTTGAATCATTATAACCGAATAATTCATTCAAGTAATAAAGGGTTACAATATCTCAATACAAAATTAAAGATCAAATCCAGTCATTAGAATATTGAAGTCCCATGGCACAAGCATGACTTTCATGCTTTGTCTTTTCAAGAAGCTTCGTGAGTGGATCTGCAATGTTTTGATCCGTCTGAACTTTGCGAATACATATCTTTCCATTTTCAACTTCATCCCTTCTGTAGTTAAATCTTCGTTCAATGTGCCTAGTCTTTTGATGTGCACGGGGTTCCTTGATTTGAGCAATCACACCCTCGTTATCACAAAGAATTTATAGGGGGTCCTAAATGGAAGGGAGCACCCCTAGATCGGCAATGAACTTCCTTAACGATGCAGCTTCCTGAGCTGCTAATGAAGCGGCGATGTATTCTGACTCTATAGTTGATAATGCCACCACATCTTGCTTAGAGCTCTTCCAAGAGATAGCTCCCCCGTTCAAGATGAAAATGTACCCCGATTGTGATCGTGAATCATCACGATCACTTTGGAAACTCACATCCGTGTAACCCTTTACTACGAGTTCCTCCTCACCAGATCCATAGATTAGGAACATATCTTTAGTCCTCCTTAGGTACTTAAGTATGTTTTTAATAGCCATCCAATGACTGCTTCCTGGATTTTGTTGGTATCGGCTGTTGGATTCTTTATGCCCAAGACACATAGAACATTGATGTGGTTAGTACATCATGATCCAAGTTGGGTCATACCCAATAACAAGCTTAGCAAACACCGAATATTATTTAATTGATGATATGATCATACAATTAAATAAATACACCAATTTAGAAAATATGTATTAGGATATATATTATGTAAAAGAAGATGCTCGGGAAGGAAGCACAAAAGGAAGACACAAAGTGGACTTGAAGCATAGGGATGCGACATCAAGTGGGAGATCCATTGTGATCTCAATTTTGTGTTGATGCTAACCCTTAGGAAAGACCTAATGACCACATTTGTGATGGCAAACAAGTATGGTCACAATAGTAGCTATGGTTATGCACAAATGGTTGTTTATATTATTCTTGTTTGATTGTGATTTTGTGAATGATTGTGTGATATTTGGATATGATATACAATCTTAATAAAAATGATCTTAACAAGCTAATATAAAAATGGCTCTTAATCATTAAGTGTTAATAAATGGTTATTAAAAGGATTAATGATTTCATAATAAAATGGGTTTTATTAAAAGAACCATAGGGTACCAAGTATTTGTAAGCATGCAATTACAAGGTACATAGAGTTTTCAAAGTCTAGAATTAATGAAACTTAAATCCCTTTGGTAACAAGTCTATCACCATCCTTTTACATGACACTCAAATCACTTGGGAACTATCTGTGGGATAAAGGTCACCTAACCACTTGTAGGGAACTTGTATCTTTAAGGTGAGTCTAACGTACTTGTGGGATAAAGATCACCTAACCGCTTGTATGTGAAAACTCACACGTGGTGTAAGTCAGACGACTTGAATTAGAACCATGTGATTAGGGTCACCGAAGCATGGTGTACAATGGTGTTGATGAGATTAAACATGCCGACTAAACATATGATATTTAACCGATCCTATAAGACTAGAAGTTGCAATAGGTTGCAATTGTCAACTGTTAACTACCTTGTTAATTTAAATAATGGGATAAAGGTTACCTAACTATCATTTAAATGTAACGTTGGATTCTAGATTTTAATTGTTAATTGTCTATGAGACATTTAAGGGTATTAACGATTAAAATAAATTTTTCAGAAATGCTAAAATGAATTTTGTCAATTATTGTAGTGATGACCGTTAACTATAACGCTACCACCTCGATTGTCCCTTCCCTATCACTGAGATCTATTCTCGAGAAGGATCGTCCTAACCATAATTACCTTATGGACTCAATTTTGAAACTTGAGAATCGTTCTCAAGAATGAGTAAGACCCATGTCCTTGACGATCCCATACCTCACCAACCAACGCTGTTGATGTTAAGGCTTTTTGACGATTGGCTTAGGCACACTAAGGATTCTGTGCAAGTATCCTACCTCATGTTGGGAATATGATTCCCGAACTCCAAAAGGGTTTGGAGCATCATAGGGAATATGACATGATAATCTAGTTGAAGGAAATGTTCCTTAAACAAACTTTAGTAGATTGCTTCGAAACGGTTCTAGCACTTTATGCATGTCACATGGAAGAAACCCAATCGATATCATCTTATAGATTCTTAAGATGAAAAGCCACATTGATAGCCTCAAGATGCTTTACTTTCCTGTAAAGTACTTGGCCGAGGATTTGATTATTGATTGCCTAACTAAAGTTTTGAGACATTCCTAATAAACTGTAATATGAACGGTGGGATAAGAGCATCAGTGAACATCACGCAATGCTCAAAGCAACCGAGGCAGGGATGGGTAGAGAGGTTCTACCTATTCTCTCGATCAATGAGGGAGGCTATAAGAAATGGCCAATCCCAATCCTAAGGCATTATTGCCAAAGGAAAGGAATACATCAAAGCAAAGGTTAAAGCGAAACCTCGAAAAACCTAAGCTTATGAAGCCTAAGGTAACGGAGAACAATCCATGCTTTGAGTATGGAAAGATAGGACAATTCCTATCTCAAGGAGCTGAAAGACAATAGGGATGTTGGACAAACCTCAAATACAATTTCCATGATTCACACATTGTATTAAATGTCATTTCTTCAAACACATGGGTATTGGATACCGGATGTGAGACTCATACTTGCAATTGCTGCAAAGGGGTTCAAAGAAATGTGCGCTTCAAGGAGGGAAACTCTGTTTTGAGACTTTCAAATGGTTTGGAAGTTGTTCTCAAAATATTTTGTATGCACCTAGTTTGACTAGGAACATAATTAATATTTCCTATTAAAACATATGATCATGATTTAAAGTTTGTAAATAATGGTATTAAGTTTTATGGATAATGTATTTCATTTTAAGGATATGCCTTTAATGATATCCATGAATTGGTTCATGATAATTCGTCCTATAATAACTCATTATACACATTAAGCACCAAGAAACTTAAAATGGGTTTAAGTTATTATTATCTTTGACATTGTCATCTTGGTCACATAAACAAGAATTGGATTCAAACACTTCAAAAGAATGGTCTTTTGAAAACAAATGAAAATGTTTCATTTGATAAGTGTGAACCAAAAGACTTACTAGGAATGATACATTTGGATGTTTGTGGTCCTTTTAAGAAAATGACAAAGATTGGTGAAAGATACTTCATTGCTTTTACCGACGATTACAGTCGCTATTATTATGTGCACTTGTTGACACATAAGCATGCAACTTTTGAAATGTTCAAAATCTTCAATAATGAAGTAGAAAATCAACTCTACAGAACTATCTATCTTCTTCATTCTGATAAAGGAGAAACTGAACTCTATTTGGATATGGTTCAATTTATTATGGCTATGAGCTAACCAACTTTATCATTTTGGGTTTTCGTTTTGCTCTTTAAGGCTTATATTATGAATATGAACCGGACCAAGAAAGTGTAGATTAGTTGAATATCCTAGAGACTGTATAGGATACTGTTTCTTCGACTCAACAGAGCAAAAGTATTTATTGCTTGAAAGGATAAGTTCTTGGAAACTGAGTTCCTTATCGAAGGAATGATATATAGAACTATGGAACTTGATAAGGATCAGATCCACAAGCCGATACACTTATGGTTGACACTAGCTATCAACAAGAGGTTGTTAATGATAAGCAAGAGGTTGATCAATACACACAAAACGTTCACAAACCTAGTAGAGTTAGTATTCCATCTAAGAGATATGAATATCCACGAATGGATGCTATGTGGTTGACCCCTGTAGGCTAACCATATACAAGATGCTATGTCCAATTTGGATTGGGACAAATGGCTTGAAGCCATGAACATAAGGATGCAATCCATGTATAACAACAAGTTTGGGAATTGGTTGACCCTCCACTTAACTCCAAACGGTTGGATACGAGTGGTTTAAGAAGGAAATGGATATACATGGAAAATTGAATACTTATAGTCAAGAGTGGGTTTTAAGTAGATACCAATGGAAATAATCATTGGATGGCTGTTAAAAGTATATTGAAATACCTTAGTAGGATTAAGGATATGTTTCTAATATACTAATCTGTTGAAGAGAAAGTCGTTGTAAAGGGTTACACGGATGCAGGCTTCCAAAACTAGTCGAGATGATTCTCGATCACAATCGGGGTATACTTCCATTATAATAGAGGAGAAGTGTCCTTGAAAGGTTCAAAGCAGGACACGGTAGCATTGTTCACTACTAAATTCGAATACATAGCGGCTTCATTGGCAGCTTGGGAAGCTGCATGGATAAGTTTGTCCATTGCTTATCTAGGGGTGGTCTCTACCATTCAAGACCCCCTAGAAATCTTTGGTAATTACGTGGGTAGGATTGCTCAAATCAAGGAACCCGGTACTCATCATTAGACTAAGCACCTTGAGCGGAGATTCAACATCATAAGGGATGGAGTTGAAAAAGGGTAAAGATATGTATTCATAGAGTTCGTAAAGATCAACACATTGCGGATCCAATTACGAAGCTCCTTGTAAGGGCAAAGTATGTGGGTCATACTTATGCCTTAGGACTTTGATATTCTAATGATTGGAATTGATCCTCTTAGCAGATAAAATATGGAACAATTGTAACATTTAACTCTTTTATATATTTGAGTTATGTTCCCTTTTTGCATTTTTATATCCATGAATATGTTTATTATTCTAATGTCCGTAGTCGGTCATATTTGTGGGAACAAATATGAATGTAAGACTATTATGAACATGGATTGGTAGATATTCATAAGGTATGAATATAGAGCAATTGGTTGCTACCAAGGTTCATAGATATTTGTGGGATGCAAATATTGGACTGACCCGCGTCACAAATTTTACTACATAGAATCTCTTTGATTGATCATAAGTAATTTGAGTAAAGGCGAATATCATTTAGTATCCTCAGACCTGAGATGCATATTGGGTTTTGATATTCACCAAATCTTATACCTTGAGTTAGTTCTTCACTGTTCTGAAATAATGGATAGTACATAAGGCTATGTTCAGGGTGACACAAGGTGATTGTGAGAAACGTATGCAGTCAAGATAGGATTTGTTCCTCTTATTCGTTGAGAGCAAGATGTCTAAGGCCTGATTAAGTTAAATCAACAAGGAATGATCATTTTGTGTCTTTGGATTTAACTTGACATCTGAAACAAAAGGATAGATGATCGATTCACCTAAATCATTTCAAGTTTGGAACTTGAAAGGGATGATGTTATTGAATGGCTTTTAAGTCATGCGTATTAAGGGTAGTAAACGTTATTAGGCGGCATTTACTGCTTGCATCAATATTCTACGTATCTTGTGCAACTGGGAGATTATTGGATTCTTTATGCCCAAGATACATAGAACATTGATGTAGTTAGTACGTCGTGATCCAAGTCGGGTCATACCCCATACCAAGCTTAGCAAACACCGAATATTATTTAATTGATGATATGATCATACAATAAATAAATACACGAATTTAGAAAATGGGTTTTCTAAATAAGTTGCATATGAGATTGAACAACTTGTATGGATATTTTGTTCATGGATATTATTTGTAATGTTGTTTAATTTAGTTAAATAACATCAAATAATAAAAGTGTTGTTGTACCAAAAGAACCAATGAGCCGGATCAGAAAAACCTTAAGTCCCACAGTCGTCACAACAACTGCTGAAGTCCACAACAGCTGAAGACAAAGTCTGAAGACACAAGTGCTGAAGACAAAGTCTGAAGACACAAGTGCTCAAGACAAAGTCTGAAGACACAAGTGCTGAAGACAAAGTCTGAAGACAAGTGCTGAAGACAAAGTCTGAAGACACAAATGTTGAAGACAAAGTCTGAAGACAAGTGTTGAAGACCAAGTATCAGTCGTTGTCACAACAGCTGAAGAGGTCTTCTTCAGTACTTGTGACGGTTTTATTTCAGTAGTTTTTGTTTTTGTTTTCAGTAGTTTTTGTAAAATGTTTTTGTTCTTCAGTCGTTGTAGTTTCAGTAGTTTCGTATCAGTAGTTTTATGTTTTATACTTAGCACTCTGATATGTTCTCAGTAGTTGTGAACATTTCAGTAGTTTGTTAAGTTTTAGTTATTTTTGTAACAAATCTGCCAGATGTCACTATCCCGTGATATCAGTAGTGATTGCACTCTATATAAGGAGTGTCAACCCTATTGTAATCGGTGAATGATTGAGCAGAAACATTTGATATTATTGAAACATTCCTTTTCACAGAAATACATTCTCTCTTTACAACCGTATTTGTTCTTAATGCATACGAATATCAAATTCTTGCTATAATTTGTCTAATTCTTATTCTATTCTGCTACGTTACACTCTAATCCATCAAACTTGAGATCACTGATCCTGTCAAATGGTATCAGAGCTGTGTTCATCATTGATCGATCTAATAATTGATCATTGAAACTGCTATCCAAGATCCAAGTTTGATTGAATTAGCATTTTTTGCAAGAAACGGTTATAGAGATTGAATTTTCTGTGTTTTTGGTCATTCATCCTGAGATTTATTCTTGGTTTTCATTGAGTCTGTTGCGGTCTATGTAAAATATTTTAAAAAGCTTGAATTAAATTGTATTTGGACCTAAAATGACTACTCCTTCCAATGATCCTCACAATACTGGTTCCTCAACCAAGCCTCCGATACTGGTTAGGAATGAGTACAACATATGGCAACGACGAATGCTCCATCACCTGTCTGTTAACAGCTCAAGTTGTTGGACATCAGTGGTACATGGTCCACACAAGCCTATGGTGAATAACTCGGAAACCAATCAAATGGTTCCGAAGAGGAGGGAGCAATACTCAAATGAGGATAAGAAATTGTTTGAGATTGATGCAAAAGCCCATGGAATTCTGGCCATGGCACTGCCCAATGAAATCTATTCTGGGCTAATGCATTATGAAACTACCCATGACCTCTGGAATGCCTTGAAAGAACAATTTGGAGGAACAGATGAGGTCTTGGCAAATAATAGAGAAATCCTTGCCCAACAATATGAGACATTCTCTCATAGGAAGGGTCAGACACTGACTCAACAGTTTGAGCGGTTCTTTTGTTTGATCTCTGAATTAAAAATGATCAAACATGAGTACACAAATAGCCAGATGAATAACAGATTTCTCAGATCACTGCCTGAGAGATGGGACACATGTACTATTGTCCTACGCTCTAGTGCAAATTTGGACAAACTATCTCTCACCCAACTCCATGGGAAATTGCTCACATTTGAGAGAGAGATAGAACGAAACGAAAACTGTCATCATCTGGAAAGCTCACTGATGATTTTGTACCAGGAAACACTGCCTTGGTAAGTCATGAGTCAGAGTATGCTGGATCAGAATGCCACTATGATAGCATTTATTTCACCTCAAACAATTCTAATCATGCCTTTGTGAGTGTTGATTGTCATCCTGGTAATAATAGTGACAATCTATTCTTTATCATGGATGATTTGAAGGGCATTGCTGATGATGATCTAGAAGAGATGGATATTTTGAGCCAAATGGCCTTGATCAATATCAGATCTCAGAAATTCTACAAGAGAACTGGCAGAAATTTCCTGGACTCTCTGACATAACCAAAGTCGGTTTTGACAAGAGCAAGTTGAAGTGTCACAAATGCCACAGGCTTGGACACTTTGCAAGAGAGTGTAGATCAACTGGACCTAACTCTTCTGCACCCTTTTTGACTTTTCCAAATAACAATTCACAATCAAAATGGCAACATTCTGCTGGTTCTAGTCATTCATCACACCCTCATTCTCCTGCATATTTTGTTCCTCAGGGTCAAATGCCATATCCTTATCCCTGCTATTATATGCCACAGTCAAATCAAGTTCAAGCTCCTATAGTACCATAACCTCATGCACTACGAGAACCTCAACCATCTTCATCTCAATCACAACCTCATCACAGCTTCTTCACACCTGGAGTCGTTGACTGGAGTAGCTTACCTGATAACTTGTCTGGTCACACTGAGCAATACTATGCTGGTACTAGTCAACATGGTGGTGAACACCCTTTTGGAAATCTTGCTCTCATGGCCCTGGAGTCTACTGAGGGTTCATGTTCAAATGCACTATCCTCACAGGTAACTCAGGTATCTTCAGAGGCTAAAGCCAAGTTATGTTCTGAATCATGCATAGCTGCCTTTGTCTCTGTTAGAGAGGCAAATGTAGCATTAATAAATCAAAAACTTGAGCTTGAGAAAACCATTTTCAAAAGAAAAGCTGAGCATGAGTCTGCTCTTAACAGTAAAAGTGATGAGATTTATAAGATTAAATGCCAATTAAATGATGAAAAGGCCAAGCTAGAGGTTATTCTGGAAGACCACAGGAGTCTCAAAGAAAAACTTGCAGTGACCCAAGTTGAGTGTGAGCGCTGGGTCTCATCATGCAAGGGATTTGAAATGCTTCTTAGCAAGCAAACTGCTTCAAATGTGAAGTTTGGCATTGTTACAACCATACTGCTCCACCAACAGACTTTACTCCTAACTCCATAGTTAAGTCTGAAAGTGAAAGCAATCTCCAAACCACATTATTGTGTGAGTCATTCTACAATGATAATCTAAGATCAGAGAACGAAATCAGTGTTAAGATCTCAACAAATAAATTGACTAATGGTCTAACTACTAACTCATATGAAGCTGAGTACTTCAGATGTTGTTCCTCAATGTACCTCAAGTACTGAAAGAGACCCAACATCTGAAAAGCATTTCAAATCAGTTGAAATACAAGGACTAACAACTGTGAGGAATCCATCAAAGAGTCTATTAGGACGGATGGAAAACAGTTGAATTACCAGTCTTTAGCTGTTACAAATCCTTAGTACCTAGTACTGATAGGAGGAAAGTACTGAAGATCACACCTTTAGTAGTTTCCACTTCAGCAGTAAAGATGTCCAAGATGAAGAATAAACCATGTGAAATTTAGGTAAATTCAATCATCTATCTGATGAATGTTGGTACAAAAAGGGTTTAAAGCTCCAAAAGGATGAGCTCATTAAACTAGAATAAATAAGATGGAAACTGAGCTTAAGACCAAGTTTGTACCACAATCACCTCAACCTGATAAACCCAAGGCGTTACCCAAATCCACTAAGAAGGATGCGGTTTATCAGAAGATAGCTGATATTGTTCCTCATGATAAACATAAGACTAAGTCTGTGAAGTCTAAGAAGGAGGAAATGGTGGTCACAGGAACTCATCAAAAACAAGCTCTGGAGTGTCAAATGAACTGAAAGCTCGAGCTTCAAATCAGACACAGCTTGTTATGATGGTTCAGCATCATTGGGGAGAGTTAACCAACTTGAAACCCATGTGATCAACCACTGGGGAAATTCCAGGCCCAAATCCAATTTAGCACCATCTCCGTCTTCATCAGCTGTTAATCATAGAAACCAGCCATGGTTAAATCTGTTGATAAAGTCAGTCCCAAAACCAAAAAGGTTTGGGTCTCCAAAGCTAACTAGTTTCTTATGATTGTACAGGGTTCTTCAGCATGACAAAGGAGCATCTGGTATGTGGACAGTGGAGGATCCATGCACATGACTGGGAGCAGCTCTCTTCTTCATGATTACTCTCAGGAAAGAAGGGATTTGTCTCATTTGGAAATGATGCTAAAGGTTACATCATTGGAAAGGGATTTGTGTCTAATGGAGATATTAGATTTGATGATGTCAACCATGTGGAGAATCTCAAATACAATCTGTTGAGTGTCAGTCAGATGTGTGACAAAGGACATGTTGCTCTTTTCACAAGCCAGAACTATAGGATTCTGTCTTCCATGGTTCTGAGCCTGATTGACAAAGTACTGGATGATAATACTCTCCTGAAGGCTAACAGATAGGATGAGTGTATGCCTTGGATCTGTCAAAGAAAATTGAGTTAAGAGGCCATCCATGCTTGTTCTCCAAGGCCTCTCTCCAAGAATCTAAACTGTGGCATAGAAGGCTAGGTCATGTTAATCTCAAAAACATGAATCAGCTGATCCACAAGAGTTTAGTGAGAGGTCTTCCAATAAAGGAGTTCAATTGTGATGAAATCTGCACTGCATGCTTAAAAGGGAAACAACATAGTTTTTCATTCCCAACCATAGAAGAGTCCAAGTCTAATGCCTGCTTACAACTACTGCACATGGATCTTTTTGGTCCTGTGAAGGTAATGAGTATGGCAAAGAAAATAATGTCTGGTAATTGTGGATGATTACTCTAGATATGTATGGACCTTCTTCTTGCATTCAAAGGATGAGGTTGCTCAGTCCATTATGAACTTTGTGTTACACATTGAGAAGCAGTATTCCCTACCAGTTAAGTGTGTGAGGAGTGACAATGGTTCTGAATTCACAAACCACTCTTGATGAGTTTTACTTGTCAAAGGGAATCAAGAGGAAGTATAGCATCCCAAGGACTCCAGAGCAAAATGGAGTAGTGGAGAGAAAGAACAGGACCCTCATTGAAGCTGCAAGGTCCATGTTGGCTGATTCTGGTCTGCCACTGACCTTCTGGGCTGAAGCTGTCATATAGCCTGCTATGTACAGAATAGAGCCTTAGTAAATCAGAGGTTGATGAAAACTCCTTATGAAGTTTTACATCATTTAGCCCCTTTGATTTCATTCTTTAGAGCATTTGGGTGTCCCTGTTACATTCTCAACACAAAGGATCAACTCCAAAAGTTTGATTCTAAGGTGGATGCAGGGTATTTTGTTGGGTATTCATCCACTTGCAAGGCTTATAGAGTATTTAACTGTCGGAAAAAGATAGTAAGAAACCTTGCATGTGAAGTTCAATGAATCCCCTAAGGATACAATTCCACAAAACCCTGTGGAGTTGTTGATCTGGACATACTGCAATATGTTCCTTATCAACCACCTGCTGTTGCAGATCATATGAAACTCATCTTCTATAGCTAGTCATCCATCTGGTGTTACTGATGATGATGATGATCAGTAATCACCTTTTCAAGTTTAGTGATCAACTGCCTGATTCAGCTAGACCTGATGTTCCTGTAGCTTCAGTAGCACAATCCACAACAAATGCTGATGAGATTTCTACAACTTCAACTTCCTTTGAATTACCATCTACTGATTGGTTTCAAGGAAATGCTTCACCATCACCATCTGTTGCTGCTGAGCCTGCTACAAACACTTGCACGGATCTTATTATGTACCAAGATCTGAAGAATCACCCTATGTCTCAAATCATCGGTGATATCAATGCTGGCGTTTCAACAAGATCAATTGTCTAATTTCTGCTTCTATGCTCTCTTCATTAGTCAGCAAGAGCCAAAAAACTATCACATTGCTTTAAGGGACAATGATGGGTTGAAGCCATGCAGCTTGAGCTTCTTCATTTAAGAAAACAAGTGTGGGAATTGGTTCCTCAAAAGTTTTCAAATGGATGTCAAAAGTGCATTTTTGTATGGGAAAATTAAAGAAGAGGTTTATGTATGTCAACCACCAGGTTTTGAGGACAATAAACACCCTAATTGGGTGTATAAGCTTGATAAGGCTCTCTATGGGTTGAAACAAGCTCCTAGAGCCTGGTATGAGACATTATCAAACTTTCTTCTGGAAAATAATTTCACTAGAGGCTCCATAGATAAGACTTTATTCATTAAGAAAGCTGGGCAGCATAATCTACTTGTTCAAATTTATGTAGATGATAGTATTTTTGCATCCTCTGATCCACAGTTGTGTGATGCCTTTACAAAGTTGATGAAACAGAAGTTTGAAATGAGTGCCATGGGAGAATTACAGTTCTTTCTGGTTTGCAAATCAAACAAAAGGCTGATGAATTTTCATTCATCAGTCCAAATACACAAAAGATCTTTTGAAAAGTTTGATTTACAAAAGTGTAAGCCCTGTTCTACTCCCATGTGTAACACCACACAACTGGATACAGATCAGAAAGGTAAAGTGGTTGATGAAACACTTTACAATGTATGATTGGGTCCTTGATGTACTTAACAGCTTCTAGACCAGATTATGTTTGCTACATGTGTTTGTGCTAGATTTCAGGCTGCACATAAGGAGTCTCATTTGATTGCAGTCAAGAGGATCTTTAGATATTTGCAAGGCACTCCATCTCTAGGTTTATGGTATTCTACTAGACATTCTGGTAAATTGGTTGCTTTTTCTGACAGTGACTATGCAGGGTGTAAGTTGACAAGAAAGTCCACTTCTGGAGGATGCCAATTCCTAGGCAACTGCTTGATTTCTTGGCAGAGTAAGAAGCAGACCTCAGTTGCTACATCAACTGCTGAAGCAGAGTACATTGCTGCTGCAAGCTGTACATCTCAGGTACTCTGGCTTCAAAACCAATTATTGGATTATAGCATAACAGAGACTAAGACCCCATTGTTAATGGACAGCTCTTCAGCTCTTTGTATTGTCAAGAATCCTGTCCAGCACTCTAGGACTAAACATATTGAAATCAGACACCATTTTATTAGAGATTGTTTTGAAAAAGGTCTGATTGATCCAAAATTTGTTCCTAGTGCTGATGAGCTTGCAAACATTTTCACTAAGCCCTTGGATAGCACAACTTTCCAAAACCTAGTGTTAAGGCTTGGTATGCTGCAGCTAGAATAAGTGACAAGTACTGATGATCTCAGCTCACAAGTACTGATGATCATTAGTTTATTATTGTCATATATATAAGTACTGAAGTTATTTTCCCACCGGAGGTTTTCTTTAAACTACTAGAGCTTAACTTCTCAGTACTCAAGTACTTTATTTGTTAAAACAATTGATGTAGTTACAACAGCTGATGTAACTACAACTACTATTGTCAGAAATACCAATACGTACTCATGTCCTATGAAACATCTGAAAATAGATGAAAACATCCGATGAGTATGTGTTGAGGACAGTATGAAACAGCTGAAAAGCAATGAATTGACGACAACTACTGATGAGCCTTTTTGTCTTGAGTAGTTTCCCAACTGCTGTTTCTTTCTAAACAACTGAAGCAAAACCATGTCTTCAGTAGTTTCACAACTACTTATGACTAACACCAAGTCTTCAGTTGTTTACAACAACTGATGGTAAAACCAAAGTCTTCAGTAGTTTCCCAACTACTGATGACTAATACCAAGTCCTCAGTTGTTTCATCACCTGAAGTCAAAACTGTCTTCAGTAGTTTTATAACTACTGATGACTAAATCCTCAGTAGTTTTATAACTACTGATGACTAAATCTTCAGTAGTTTTATAACTACTGATGACAAAATCAGAGACTTCAGCTGTTTCAATGTCTGACAGTTAAAACAAGTCTTTAGTTGTTTTATAACAACTGCTGATCACACCAATACGGTCAGTCATTCAAACCTCTGAAAGTTAATACCACGTCATCAGTAGTTTCAACAACTGATGACTAACACCAAAACCTTCAGTCGTTTTCTAACCCTACCCTTTAAATACCTTATCCCACCTTCAGAGTTTTTACTTTCTTCTCTTCTTAAACCTAACGTTCAAAAAAACTCTGTAACTTCTCTTCATCAATGGCGACCATGCAACTAAAACCTCGACACAACTGTGTCGCACATCTGACAAAATCGCCATACTGGACCAAGTTTCACAACGCCATTGATTTAATGGTTCAGTCACCTTACAAAACGGCTTTTCTGTTAATACCACCATATATGCCGAATCTCTTAACCAATTCTGGACAAACGTCACTCTTGTCTCTAAGGAGAATGACACAGAGTCTCTTCACTCGTTTGTCCATCATCAAAAAGTGGTCATTACTCCAGACATTCTTCGCCAAACCCTCAATCTGGATGATGCCACTTTCCCACTGGTTATCCAAAGGCACAATCGATCAATCATTTGCCCAGCATGGATACCAGGGTAACCTGAGTGCATCTACCATATTGAAGAAACATTTCCAGGATGCCGAACGTCTCATCTTTCACCTGGTAAATGTCTGCCTTGCCCCCAAGACTCATCATGGATCAAATGTCCACAAGGTGGCAACAGGTAATGTACTCCATCCTTGAGCAACAACCTTTAAATTTTTCTGAAATACTATTTTTAGAGCTCAAGGATATGGCCCAAAAACCACTTGCTAACCGTTGGATTTATATCCTCGGTTCATAATGGCCATAATTGAAAACCAGCTTCAAGCTGAAGGACTTGTTGGCCTGGGAGTCCCTGCTAGGGCTGTATTGCCTGAAGTATACTCCCGGCACAACTCTGACCATCACTAAAATTGGCTGCCAAGCTGCGCAAACCCACGCAGCTGGAACCCACAGCCACAACCTCCAAATCCAAAGTCCCCACCAAACCCACTAAAAAGAAGACAAAAAAGGCTACTCAGGGAAATGAGTCCCCTGAGGATGCCCCTGCAACACAAACGCAGGCTATATCCACTAGTTATAACCCCCTAGTGGATACAAGGACTTCACCAGCCACAGTCGCTTAGGATTCCTCTCAAAAGGCCCTGCAGCAACCAAAGAAGAGGTACCCACTAATCTGGGATCTTCCTCATTTGAGGAGATTGCCATTGAAGAACACCATTCTCCCCAGGTGCATACTGCTTTTACCCCATCTCCCACTGCAACCGCCCCACAAAGTCCTACTCTCATTATTGCAAACGTGCTGACTCAGCTGCATGCCTCTCCTCCTCCCAACAAACACAAACAAAGGGGAAAACCATAGCAATTGAGGAAGAGGATCAACATGCTCCTGACAGCCCACAGCACGAGGGTTCACTGTTCTATCTCCTGGTGTGGATATGGAGACCAGAACATCTGGTGACGCTGCCACCGCTTCTGAATCGGCACATGATCAGACTGAGGCTGGTAATATAGCTAAGACCTCACCAGAGGCAACAGCTGATGAAGGACATTGTCCTGAGGCTGGAAGTCCCCAGTTCCAAGAAAAAGGGGCACATGCTAAAACTGGTCTACACCCAGTGCATGTACATCCTGCTACAAGCAGGAGGTCAGGTGATTCAGCATCTGCTGATGATGACCTGGGCTTCTTTTATGATGTCCTGGCCCAAAACACAATTCTTGAGGAAGAAGTCAGTAGACTACAAAGACTACTTGACCAATTCTCTCAACAAGCAAGTCCATCTGCCACCACCATAAACCCACAGATGGCACCTTCACCTGAAGGTCTCCTACACACTCAGCCACTCAAAACTTCCGAGCCACCAGCCTCTATTTCTGGCACTGCTTCTTAGGGACAGAACCCCTCTGAGCAAACAACTGCTATCTTTTAGCAATCCCTACCTCTCATCACCCCAATGATCACAGACATTATGATCAAAACCATGGATGAGCGGCTTCCCTCAATCATACAACCCTGGTGGAGGAGATTGTGAGCACAAGGCTTTCTGCTACTCAAACCTTGCAACCAATGCAACCAAAAAAGGGGAGAGTCAGTCAGTGAAAGCAAAGAGGAAGAGCATAGAGGGGAAAAGATAAGGAGACTGAGAAGGAAGGAGTTTGTGAAGGGAGCTGACATTGATCAAGTGGGTGAAAGTCACAAAGACTTTCATGTCACATATAAGAAGAGGAAGGTCGAAGGAAAAGAAAAAGAACTCAAACTCGATGAGATGATCAAAATGGCGGATGCTACACACAGTAAATCAATGGACTCCATTATTGATCACTGTATAGACAGGGGTTCGATACTGCACAGCTTGACTTAGAGATTAGGAGACTTGAAGTTGAAGAAATTAACTCAAGATGGGCATGTTATGATGCATTGGAAGAGAAAGACTAGAGATCATGATCAGATTCATTGCAAAATACCTTGGGAGATCATTGATCGAGATTAAGTCATGGACCAGGGACGGTATCTTGGCAATAACCACCAAGATCTGTTCGTCTGAAACATACACTAAGGGATTGGTGATTGAAGCACTAAATGAGGCAGGTGTTGGGAACAGAAAGGAACTAGCAAAACACTCAAAAGCCTCACTCACTACAAGAATGCTAGAACAACCTGCAAAACCTCCCACTTCAATATCACCACTACCACAACCCACTAAACCAATTCCTTTACCCTCAAAACCAACAGCCGATGATGCACCAAGAAGAAGAAGAGAAGGGTGTTGAGGCTAGAAGAAGAAGAAGAGGGGATGAGGAGAAGATAGGCTGCCTCTTTCTGCAGTCCTAACTTTGCCTAAAGCCAAACCTATGCCCATCACTCCCACCTCATAGATGGAAGCTGTGAGAGTAAAGATAGAAGAAGAATAGCAGCAAAAGCTTCATGATGATGAGATGCTGAAAAGCATAGACAAAACTTATGTTGCTTCTTCCTCAATAATCAGCATGAAGAAAGAAGCTCTGAGATTGTACACCCTTGCTAACACATTTCAATATCAAAAGGAAAAGGTGAGAATATGGCCTGATCCTAGGGTGGCTCACAGAATTGTGAAGAAAGACATTCCTTCGAGATACAAGGGCCAAGTAAAAAGGATCGTAGATGAAGAGATTAAAGTGGTCCTTGTAGTATCACCCTGGGAAATTGTAGAAGATTTCAAGAAGGCCTATGAAATGAAACAGCCACCCCAAAAGATGTTAGAGAACAAAGTAATTAAAAAGGGGTTAGTCTACAAGAGGCTTGAGAACTTCAAACAAAATAAGCTCAGTCTGTTACTTGAAGGGACTCATCCAGATGAGTTTGCATACAGACAGATCACAACAGTTGAGCTCAAAAATGGCAAACAGGCTAAGTACATTTCAGAGCTGTATGGGCGTGAAGGATTGTTTGATGGTGGAGCTGAAAATCTTACCATGGAAGAACAAATATGTTTCTCAGAGCATACACCAGAGAATCCTATAGGCTTATACATGGGAAGTAGATTTCATGGATAGGACCACAGCCCTGTGTCCAGTTCCCCAAAGTTAGGGCTCCTATCCATACTATGCCAACCAAATTTCAGAAATCTATTCCAAGGCCAGTGCTTAATTGGGTCATTTTCTTAGCTGATCAAGAAGGAAAAAGACCAATCTTACTGCCAACAATAAGTGGGACCTCAATAAAGTTAAGGTGTTGGCTGCATTGGTTCAGGGAGAGTTTGTTGGACCAAAAGAACCAATGAGCCGGATCAGAAAAACCTTAAGTCCCACAGTCGTCACAACAACTGCTGAAGTCCACAACAGCTGAAGACAAAGTCTGAAGACATAAGTGCTGACGACAAAGTCTGAAGACACAAGTGCTGAAGACAAAGTCTGAAGACACAAGTGCTAAAGACAAAGTCTGAAGACAAGTGCTGAAGACAAAGTCTGAAGACACAAGTGCTGAAGACAAAGTCTGAAGACAAGTGCTGAAGATCAAGTATCAGTCATTGTCACAACAGCTAAAGAGGTCTTCTTCAGTAGTTGTGACGGTTTTCTTTTAGTAGTTTTATGTTTTTGTTTTTAGTAGTTTTGTAAAACGACTGAAAAACTTGTTCTTCAGTCGTTGTAGTTTCAGTAGTTTCGTATCAGTAGTTTTATGTTTTATACTTAGCACTCTCATATGCTCTCAGTAGTTGTGAACATTTCAGTAGTTTGTTAAGTTTTAGTTATTTTTGTAACAAATCTGCCAGATGTCACTATCCCGTGATATCAGCAGTGATTGCACTCTATATAACGAGTGTGAACCCTATTGTAATCGGTGAATGATTGAGCAGAAACATTTGATATTATTGAAACATTCCTTTTCACAGAAATACATTCTCTCTTTACAACTGTATTTGTTCTTAATGCATACGAATATCAAATTCTTGCTATAATTTGTCTAATACTTGTTCTATTCCGCTGTGTTACACTCTAATCCATCAAACTTGAGATCACTGATCCTGTCAAGTGTGTATATGTTATATAATTAAAAGGTTAATTATATATATATATATATATATTAATCTTTAGTTTAACAAAAGATTAATATATAAGGACCTTTGGAAAACAAAAACAAAAATGAGAACAACCCTAAAAAGGGTTCGGCCGCCCCCTTGAGAGCTCCTCTCATTTTGGTGTTCTTTTGAAGTCTTTGGTACCAAAATCTGCCAAAAACACACACACACTTCATCTTGCTCTCACTCATATATGCTAAACGGTCACATGAACATCAACCCTCTTATGGAAGAAGGTGTTTGCGGCTGGAACAAACTCCAGTAGTTTTCTTCCTTGTTCACGGCTGGAACAAGGCTCCAGCAGCCTTCTTGACCCGATTTTGGTGCTCAAATCCTAGCAACGATGGTGTTTTCTTGTAGGCTTGTGGGTATGGACACTTGAGGACTTCTACCCTTGAAGTCTTGGCCTTTCTTTTGACTCATTTCTGCCTTCTTTTGGTCAGTTTTCACAGCATCCAGAAAGGTTTTATTATGGTATGATTATATCATGTTTTGGGTGTTCTTGTTTATTTTGTATGCTTGCTTTTCACATAATAAAGATCCTCTTGTTATGGGTTTGTTTCTTTAGACATGATAATGGTAATTTTCAGAGACTTTAACATGTTTAAAGTAGTATTTTCCGTTGTGTTTCATATGTTTAAATGGTTAAACAAGATGTAAATGGTCCAACAAACCCCAACATCGGCTTGTCATGCTCAAAGCGCATGACACGTCCGGTCTAGTGCATATCATTGCATACATGATGGATCATATAGCAGACGCGTACGGGATTCCTTCATTTTGTCTTTCTCGTCCTTTGAGCTTGGACATTGAGTCTTGCTCAATATCATTCCTCTTTGAATAGGTACGGTACCTTTCTTAAAGTTTTCCATCTTGAACCTTCTCAAGATTTTATCAATGTATGCACTTTGATTCAAACCTATCAACCGCCTTGATCTATCCCTATAGATCTTTATTCCTAAAATATAGGCGGCTTCACCAAGATCCTTAATGTAGAAACAGCTTCCAAGCCAGGCTTTTACACCTTCCATGGTTGGAAGGTCATTTCCAAATAGTAGAATGTCATCGACATATAATACTAAGAAAATGGTGATGCTCCCACTAGTCTTCTTATACACACATGCTTCATCAACGTTTTTGATGAATCCAATTTGATTATTTATTCATCAAAATGGTGATTCCAACTCCTTGATGCTTGCTTCAATCCATAGATAATTTCTTTAACTTGCATACTTTGTTAGGATGTTTTGAGTTGACAAAACCTTCAGGCTGAACCATGTAGACATCTTCCTCAAGATATCCATTCAGAAAAGCAGTTTTGACATCCATTTTCCAAATCTCATAATCATAATGCAGCTATGGCAAATATTGTTGGGTTGCAAGAACATAAAACTAAGTTTAACCCATTAAACTTACTGAAAACGCAGCGGAATATCAACATATTATTGACTTACTTATAAGCTGAAAAATATGTTCTTTAGGTGACCATTTGAATGTATAAAGCAAACCCAAAACAAAAGATCTTAATATGTGAATGAACAAGCTATAAACACAAGTTAAGCAACATAAAATCACAGCTTCAATGAGCTGTGATTACTACCTTTCTCCAGCCAAAATATCGACCAAGGAAGGCTTAAATGATGCTTGTGAATCGGCCAAGACTCCAAGGAAGGACTCCTCAAGTTTGTATACCCCAAGCTTGTGTGCAAACACTCTTCTTGTTAGGGAGATTCAACACCAAAACACCACCAAAAACCCGAAATGGATCTTTCTTTCTGCCGCAATTCGAAGTGTAGACAGAGAGAGAAAGAGTTCTTGATAATTTTGTTTATTGCATGTAATGTGAGAGGTTAACCCTTTTGGGTGTAAGACAAGTTAAGTGTGTGTATGTTTTCAAGGAAAAAGGGGGCCAAACTTATGGCTTGGGCGTCCGAAAAAGAGAAACCAAAAGGGGTTTCCCCCCTTTTGATTGAACACAAACACACAAGTTAAATGGTGTTGTAACTAGACATGCAATTAACCATTTAATTGTATGTACAAGTTATATAACTTATACAATTAATCACTTAACTTATAAGTTATAATCTCTCATTATATTTGGTGTCATCTAATCAATTTAAATAACACATCAAATAATATTATTGAACAAAATATCCTAATAAGTTGTTCCCTCTCTTATGCAACTTATTTAGAAAACCCATTTTTCTAAATTGGTGTAATATTTAATTGCATGATCATATCATTAATTAAATATTAATTGGTGTTTGCTAAGCTTGTTATTGGGTATAACCCGACTTGGATCATAACGTACTAACCGCATCAATATTCTATGTGTCTTGGGCACATAGAATCCAACAATCTCCCACTTGCCCAAGATTCATAGAAGATTGATGCAAGCAGTAAATACCCCCTAACAACGGTTTACTACCCTTAATACGCATGACTTATAACCATTCAATAACATCATCCCTTTAAGTACCCTACTTGAAAAGATTTAGGTGAATCAATCATCTATCCTTTTGTTTCAGATGTCATGTTAAATCCAAGGACATAGAATGATCATTCCTTGTTGATTTAACTTAATTAGGCCTTAGACATCTAACTCTCAACGAATAAGAGGAACAAATTCCATCTTGACTACATACGTTTCTCACAAACACCTCGTATCATACCTGAACATACCCTTATGTACTGTCCATTATTTCAGGGCAGTGAAGAATGAGCTCAAAGCATAATACTTGGTGAATATCAAAACACAATATGTATCTCAGGTCGGAGGATACCAAATGATATTCGCCTTTACTCAAAATTACTTATGATCAATCAATAAGATTCCATGTAGTAAAGTTTGAGTTGCGGGTTAGTCCAATATTTGCATCCCAGAAATATCCATGAACCTTGGTAGCAACCCATTGCTTTATATTCATCCTTATGAATATCAACCAATCCAAGTTCATAATAATCTTACCCTCACACTTGTTCCCACAAGTATGAATGACTACGGACATTTAGAGTAAACAATTTACTCATGGATTAAACATGCTAATTGGAACATTAATTGAAACATTATAACCAAATAATTTTATTCAAACAATTAAGAGTTCCACATATCCAAATACAAAATTTACAGATCAAATCCAATCACTAGAATATCGAAGTCCCATGGCATAAGTATGACCTTCATGCTTTGCCTTTTCAAGGAGCTTCGTGAGAGGATCCGCAATGTTCTGATCCGTGTGAACTTTGCGAATACATATCTTTCCTTTTTCAACTTCATCTCGTATGTAGTTGAATCTCTGCTCAATGTGCCTAGTCTTTTGGTGAGCACGAGGTTCCTTGATTTGAGCAATCGCACCCTCGTTGTCACAAAAGATCTCTAGGGGGTCCTGAATGGAAGGGACAACCCCCAAATCGGCAATGAATTTCTTTAACCATGCAGCTTCTTGAGCCGCCAATGAGGCGGCGACGTATTCTGATTCTGTAGTTGAGAGAGCCACCACATCCTGTTTGGAGCTTTTCCATGAGACCGCACCTCCATTCAGAATGAAAATATATCCCGATTGTGACCGAGAATCATCACGATCAGTTTGGAAACTCGCATCCGTGTAACCTTTTACAACAAGTTCCTCATCACCAGATCCATAGATTAAGAACATATCTTTTGTCCTCCTTAGGTACTTAAGTATGTTCTTAACAGCCATCCAATGACTGTTTCCAGGATTTTGCTGGTAACGGCCGGTCGAGTGCATATCATCGCATACATGATGGATCCAATAGCAGATGCGTATGGGATTACCTTCATTTTATCTTGCTCATCTTTGAGCTAGGACATTGAGTCGTACTCAATATCGTTCCTCTTTGAATAGGCACGGTACCTTTCTTAGAGTTCTCCATCTTAAACCTTTTCAAGATTTTATCAATATACGCACTTTGATTTAAACCAATCAACCGCCTTGATCTATCCCTATAGATCTTTATTCCAGAATATAGGCAGCTTCACCAAGATCCTTGATGGAAAAACAACTTCCAAGCCAGGTTTTTACACCTTCCAAGGTTGGAATGTTATTTCCAAATAGTAGTATGTCATCAACATACAATACTAGGAAGGTTATTGTGCTCCCACTAGCCTTCTTATACACACAAGCCTCATGAGCGTTTTTGATGAAGCCAAATTTCTTTACCTCCTCATCAAAACGATGACTCCAGCTTCTCGATGCTTGTTTCAATCCATAGATTGATTTCTTTAACTTGCATACTTTATTAGGATGTTTTGGATCGACAAAACCTTCAGGCTGAACCATATAAACATCTTCCTCAAGATATCCATTTTGGAAAGCGGTTTTGACATCCATTTGCCAAATCTCATAATCATAATGAGCAGCTATGGCAAACAATATCCTTATAGACTTAGCATCGCAACAGGTGAGAAGGTTTCATCATAATCAACCCCTTGAGTAGTCTAGCTTTATAAGTATCCAAGTTTCCATGCATATCAGTTTTCTTCTTGAAAACCCACTTACTTCCAACTATCTTGGAATTAAGAGGTGGTACAACAAGTTCCCAAACTTGATTGTCATACATGGATTGCATCTTAACGTTCATGGCCTCAAGCCATTTGTCACAATCCAAATTGGACACTGCATCATGGTATGTGGTTGGTTCATCTGAATCTTCCACATAGCATCCATCCATGAAAATCCGTATCTTTCAGGTGGATTACTAGTTCTACCGCTTCTACGAAGTTTTGTGTGTATTGATCAACCGCTTGATCAACTTCAACATCCTCATGTTGAGTGCTAACTTCAACCAAACGTGCATCGGGTTGTGGTTCTTGATCCTCCTCAAGATCCACTGTTCTACTGCTAGTTCCTTCCATAAGGAACTTTGCTTCTAAGAACTCACCCTTTCTGGCAACAAACACCTTTTGTTCCAGTGGATCATAGAAATAATATCCCATAGAATCTCTAGGGTATCCAACAAAGATACACGTGGTGGATCGGACTTCCAATTTGTTTGGGGTGGGAGTCTTAACATAAGCCTCACAACCCCAGACCCTTAAGTATGATAGGGATGGAACTCTTCCATGCCATATCTCGAAAGGTGTCCTTTCACCTTTTGGTTGGGGCCATATTTAGAATATGGGCCGCGAGAGCAAAGCGAAACCCCAAAATGATAGAGGTAATGTGCTTCTAGCCATCATAGATCGGACCATATCCAATAAGGTTTGATTCCTACTCAGACACAACATTGTGTTGTGGTGTTCCAGGTGGAGTGAGTTGTGAGACAATCCCACAACTCCTAAGATGGTCTTGAAAAGCATCATTGAGGTATTCACCCTCTATCGGTGCGGAGAACTTTAATCGACTTGTTGAGTTGATTTTCTACTTCATTCTTGAAGATTTTGAACATTTCAAAAGCTTCATCTTTGTGGCTTAATAAGTACACATACCCATAGCGACTATAATCGTCGGTAAAGGTAATGAAGTATCTTTTACCATTCCTAGTCATTGGTTTAAAAGGACCACATACATCCGAATGTATCATTCATAATAAATCTTTTGCCCTTTCGTTAGTTCCACTAAAGGGTGCCTTAGTCATTTTACCTTGTAAACAAGATTCACACACATCAAATGAATCATATTCATTTGTTTTAAAAGACCATTCTTTTGAAGTGTTTGTATACGTTTCGTTTATATGACCAAGACGACAATGCCAAAGATAGGTATCACTCAAATCCAACTTGAGTTTCTTGGTGCTAGTTTGGTACAATGAACTATTTAAAGTATTTTCATGAACCAATTCATAAATACCATTAATGGGTATAGCTTTAAAATAGAACATATCATTTAAAGAAACATGAATATCATTTTCAATAAAAGATAATACATAATCATAAAGTCTTAATTGGGATACAGAAATAATGTTCCTAGTCAAACTAGGAGCATACAAAATATTCTTCAAAATAACATCCAAGCCACTTGGAAGTTTTAAGGTGTAGTCCCCACGAGCTTCAACTTGGACTTTGGTTCCATTGCCCATGAAGAGGCTAACATCCCTTGATTGAAGTCCCTACTTCTTTTGAACCCCTGCAACAAATTACAAATATGAGTTCCACATCCGGTATCTAATACCCATATGTTTGAAGATATAACATTAAGATCATATGAATCATGTATGTTGTACAATTTCTTGCCCAATGTCCAATCTCCCCACACTTGAAGCATGGGTCATTGGTAGCAACCTTTTGCTTCTTCTCTTGTGGTTTGGGTGGCACCCTTGCCACCCCTTCCCCTTTCCCCAAACGGGTCCCTTACCCTTGGCAACCTTGCCTTGGTGCGGGATGAGGCCTTTTCTTGTTCCCTCCTTCATTGATGGTGAGAACGGGTAAAATCTTTTACCATGGCTGCCTCAGTTGTTTTTAGCATTGAGTGAAGCTCACCAATGCTTTTGTCCCAAGCATTCATGTTGTAATTCAACACAAATGTCTCGAACTTCTTGGTAAGGCCATTGAGGATCAAATCCGTTGCCAATTCCTTCGAGACGGGACAATTAAGCCTCTCGAGGCGGTCAATATGACTTTTCATCTTAAGTCCATAAGATGAAACAGATTGGTTGTCGTCCATACGACATGCATGGAGTGCTCGAACCGTTTCGAAGCGCTCAACCCTTGCTTGCGTTTGGAACGTTTTCTTCAGCTGGGTTATCATGTCATATGCTCTGTGATGTTCATACTCCTTTTGGAGATCCAGAGTCATGCTTGCTAGCATGAGACAAGACACTTGGACAGAGTCCTCAGTGTACTTGAGCCAATCGTTGTAGGCCTCCTCGTCATCCTCAGTAGGTTGATCGGGGATAGGGTCGTCTAAAACATATGATCTTCTCTCTTGCTTGAGAACGATTCTCAAGTTTCGATACCAATCAATAAAGTGTTATGATTTAGACGTTCTTTTGGAGGATCGCTCGTAATGATTGCTTTGACGCGGATGAGTTATCGTGATTTTCATTGTTGGTGGCCATCTACAAAATTTGACAAAGATCTATTTTAGTATTTTCGATTTTGCTATTTTAATAATTATGCCTTTTAAGGTCATTTTTATATTAAAGTCTAGAACCCAACATTACATTTAAATTGTGGTTAGGTGACCTTTATCCCACGATTTAAATTAATAAGGTGGTCAACGATTAATGGTTGCAACCATTTACAACTTCTAGAGGTATGGGATCGACTTCAAACATCGTATGTAAAGTTGGCATGTTAATCCCATCAACACCATTTGGAAACCATATTGTAGGTGATCCATTTAACATGGTTTGCAAATCAAGACATCCTACTTACACACACGTGTGAGTTTGCCAAAATGAGTGGTTAGGTGACCTTTATCCCACGAATATGGCATTCTCACCTTAAGTCATAAGTTCCGTCAAAGTGGTTAGATGACCTTTATCCCACTAAGAGTTCCCAAGTGACTCAAGTGTAATGTAAAAGGACGGTGTTGATCTTGTTTTCAAATGTTTAGAGATTCATAATTTTAGTTTAGAAAACTCTTTGTACTTGTATTTGCATGCTTTCAAATACAAGGTGCCCTTTGGTCCTTTGATTAAAACCTATTTTAATCTTTAAAATCATTAAATCATTTTAATAACATTTTATCACTTTTAATGATTAAGAACCATCATTTTTATAGCTTGTTAAGTTTGTAAATTAGTTTGTAATGCATATCAAAAATCAACCTTACAATCAAATAACAAACATACAAACAAGCATAAACATAAACAACCATAATGTGCATAACCATAGCTACTATTGTGACCACACTTGTTTGCCATCACAAGTGTGGTCATTTGGTCTTTCCTAAGGGTTGAAATCAACACAAAAATGAGGTCATCATAGGCCCCACTTGAACTTGCATCCATATGCTTCAAGTTCCATGTCTTTGATGTCCATCTTTGGGTCTTGATCTTGTGCATCTTCCTATTACAAAAATTGTATCCTAATACATTTTTCTAATAAAAGAAATGCACCTAATCTATTAGTTACATAACCAAATGAATAAATAATTACAACCCAAATAATAAAGATGAATATTACAACCCAATTGAATGAATAAAACAACCATTCCAATCATCCAAACAACACAAGGCCAAAAGCTAGGTTATGCACTATCAAGAGAACAATCATAAACATCATTCAACAAACTAAATAAACCCCATCAAACCAAAATTTTCAGCCAACATAAACTGAAAATTTGGGTTTGTTTGTCCAAACAAACAACATACAAAATTATCAACCAATTGACATTTCCATCTTTCAAAGTTTAATCATAATCATGAAGATATAACTATGAAAGACTGGGGTTTACAAAATCAGCCAAAATCAGCCTCTAATAGGTTGATATAATCTTCTAAAACGATTTTAAAGAACAAGAACAAGCAAGTTATCCACATAACGGCTCTTGATGCCATTGTTGGGTTTGCAAGAACATAAAACTAAGTTTAACCATTATTAAACTGCTGAAAACGCAGCGGAATATCAACATATTATTGACTTACTTATAAGCTGAAAAATATGTTCTTTAGGTGACCATTTGAATGTATAAAGCAAACCCAAAACAAAAGATCTTAATATGTGAATGAACAAGCTATAAACACAAGTTAAGCAACATAAAATCACAGCTTCAATGAGCTGTGATTACTACCTTTCTCCAGCCAAAATATCGACCAAGGAAGGCTTAAATGATGCTTGTGAATCGGCCAAGACTCCAAGGAAGGACTCCTCAAGTTTGTATACCCCAAGCTTGTGTGCAAACACTCTTCTTGTTAGGGAGATTCAACACCAAAAACCGAAATGGATCTTTCTTTCTGCTGCAATTCGAAGTGTAGAGAAAGAGAGAAAGAGTTCTTGATGATTTTGTTTATTGCATGTATTGTGAGAGGTTAACCCTTTTGGGTGTAAGACAAGTTAAGTGTGTGTATGTTTTCAAGGAAAAAGGGGGCCAAACTTATGGCTTGGGTGGCTGAAAAAAGAAACCAAAAGGGGTTTCCCCCCCTTTTGATTGAACACAAACACACAAGTTAAATGGTCTTGTACCTAGACATGCAATTAACCATTTAATTGTATGTACAAGTTATATAACTTATACAATTAATCATTTAACTTATAAGTTATAATCTCTCATTATTATTTGGTGTCATCTAATCAATTTAATAACACATCAAATAATATTATTGAACAAAATATCCTAATATGTTGTTCCCTCTCTTATGCAACTTATTTAGAAAACCCATTTTCTAATTGGTGAATATTTAATTGCGTGATCATATCATTAATTAAATATTAATTGGTGTTTGCTAAGTTTGTTATTGGGTATAACCTGACTTGGATCATAACGTACTAACCGCATCAATATTCTATGTGTCTTGGGCACATAGAATCCAACAATAATATCCAAATAGACTTTAGCATTGCAACTAGTGAGAAGGTCTTATCATAATTAACCCCTTGACTTTGAGTGAAACCTTTTGCTACAAGTCTAGCTTTATAAGAATCCAAGTTTCCATGCATATTGGTTTTCTTCTTGAAAACCCACTTATTTCCAACTATATTGGGGTTTAGAGGTGTTTCAACCAAGTCCCACACTTGGTTGTCATACATGGATTGCATCTCAACGTTCATGGCTTCAAGCCATTTGTCACAATCCCAATTGGACATTGCATCATGATAGGTGGTTGGTTCATCAGAGTCTACCACATAGCATATGTCTACGAAAAATCCATATGTTTCAGGTGGATTACTAATTCTACCAGATCTGTGAACGTTCTGTGTAATTTGATCAACCACTTGATCATTTTCAACATCCTCATGTTGAGTGCTAGTATCAACCAAACGTGTATCGGTTTGTAGTTCTTGGTCCTCCTCAAGATCCACTATTCTACTGCTAGTTCCTTCCGTAAGGAACTTAGCTTCTAAGAACTCAGCCTTCTTGGCAACAACTCCTATTGTTCCAATGGATCATAGATATAATATCCCATAGAATCTCTAGGATATCCAATGAAGATACACTTATTGGAATGGCTTTCAAGCTTGTTTGAGGTGGGAGTGTTAACATAAGCCTCACAACCCCATACCTTTAAATATGACAGTGATGGAACCCTTCCATGCCATATTCAAAAGGTGTCATTTCCACTTTCTTGGTTGGGTGCATATTCAAAATACGGGCCGCAAAGATCCAATCGAAACCCCAAAATGATAGAAGTAGTGAGCTTCTAGCCATCATAGATCGAACCATATCTAATAGAGTTCAATTTCTCCTCTCGCACACGCCATTATGTTGTGGTGTTCCAGGTGGAGATAGTTGTGAGACAATACCACAACTTCTAAGATGATCTCTAAAGGCATCACTCAAGTATTCACCTCCTCTATCAGTGTGGAGAATTTTTATTTTCTTATTGAGTTGATTTTATACTTCATTTTGGAAGATTTTGAACATTTCAAAAGCTTCATCTTTGTGTCTTAACAAGTACACATAACCATATCGACTATAATGGTCGGTAAAGGTAATGAATTATCTTTCATGGTACCTAGTCATTGGCTTGAAAGGACCACATACATCCGAATGTATGATGCCTAACAAATCTTTTGCCCTTTCGGACTTGCCACTAAAAGGTGCCTTAGTCATTTTACCTCGTAAACAAGATTCGCATACATCGAATGAATCATATTCATTTGCTTTTAAAGACCGTTCTTTTAAAGTGTTTGTATGCGCTTCTTATTTATATGACCAAGACGACAATGCCAAAGATAGGTATCACTCAAATCCAATTTGAGTTTCTTAGTGGTGGTTTGGTACAATGAGCTATCATATAATGTGTTTTCATGAACCAATTCATAAATTCCATTAATGGGATTAGCTTTAAAATAAAACGTGCCATTTAAAGAAACATGAATTTCATTCTCAATAAATGACAAAACATAACCATATTGTCTTAATTGGGCAACAGAAATAATGTTCCTAGTCAAACTAGGAGCATACAAATTATTGTTCAAAATTACTTCCAAACAATTTGGAAGCTTCAAGATGTAGTCCCCTCAGCCTTCAACTTGAACCTTTGCCCCATTGCCCATGAAGAGGTTCACATCCCCTTTCTTGAAGTCCTTACTTCTTTTGAACCCCTGCAATAAGTTGCAAATATGAGTTCCACATCCGGTATCCAATACCCATGTGTTAGACGATATTAAATTTAGACCAATATGGATCATGAAACATATACCTGAGGTTTTCCCGACATCCCTCTTTGCTTGCAACTCTTTGAGATGGACTGGGAAATTTCTTGCCTAGTGTCCAATCTCCCCACACTTAAAGCATGGGTCATTTGAAGCAACCTTTTGCTTCTTCTCCACTGGTTTTGGTGGTGGCGCTCTAACAACTCCCTTTCCCTTTCCTCTAATCTTCCCTTTACCCTTGTTCCCACCTTCATTGATGGTGAGAACGGGTAAAACCCTTTTACCCATGGCCTCCTCGCCAGTTTTGAGCATAGAGTGAAGTTCACTTATGTTCTTGTCCCACCGTTCATGTGGTAATTCATGACAAAATTGTCAAACCTTTTTGACAAAGAGTTGAGGATCAAATCCGTAGCCAACTCTTTCTAGATGGGACAATTCAGCCTTTGAAGGTGGTCGATGTGGCTTTTCATCTTAAGTACATAAGATGAATAGATTGGGTGTCATCCATACGACACGCATGGAGTGCTCGAACCATTTTGAAGCGCTCAACCCGTGCTTGTTGTCGTAATGTTTCCTTCAACTGGGTTATCATGTCATACGCTCCATGATGTTCATACTCCTTTTGGAGATCTGGAGTCATACTTGCCAACATGAGGCAAGACACTTGGACCGAGTCCTCAGTGTATTTCACCCAATTATTATAGGCCTCCTCATCATCTTGACTAGGTTGATCGGGAATCAGATCGTCTAATATGTATGATCGTTTCTCTTGCTTGAGAACAATTCTCAAGTTTCGAAACTAATCAATAAAGTTATTATGGTTTAGACGCTCCTTTTGGAGAATAGTTCTTAGTGATAGTGAGTGAGCGGTCGGGATTTCATTGTTATCATTAGTGTTGGTGGCCATCTACAAAATATAACAAAGTTCAATTTTAGTAATTTTGATATTGTTCATATTTTAATAATTAAAACCCCTTTTAAGTGTCTTAATATTAAAATCTAGAATCCAACGTTACATTTAAATAGTCGCTAGGTGACCTTTATCCCATCATTTAAATTAACAAGGTAGTCAATGTTTTGACAATTGCAACCCTTTGCAACTTCTAGGGTATGGGATCGACTTTAAACATCATATGTATAGTCAGCATGTTTATCCCATCATTTGAATTTTTTGGAGATATAGTCTCATTATCAGACCTGCTTTCAGCAGAAGGTTTCACTAACTTCATAAATTATTTTACCTTATGAAACAGCAGGTATGAATTTCATAAAGGGGACAATTGCCTTGATTGGGCTTGTTGGTTTGATGACACTCACTGTCTTGTTTGAACACTCCTTGATTTTAATTGGGTGTCCAAATCTAATTTTATCCTTATTTGTTTCAATTTAACATTTGGTTTGTTTTGAGGATTTGTTACTTGTTTTACTATTGTTTTTGGATTAATAGTATTAGGATCAATTTTCTCTTTGAGTGTAACAGTCAAGCATGACAATGTAGTTGTCATTGTATGGTGGAGGACAAGAGTTATACCCGATCCCAGACATATCTTTAGGATCTTTTCGAGAATCAAGCATCTCTTGTAGCTTGACTGAAGATAGTTGAAACTTTTCTAGTTTCACTTGAGTAAGTTTTTGTTCAGCTTTAGATTGAGCTAACCTTTTAGTCAGTTGCTCATTCTCAGCTGCAAGAGTGTACTTTTCACCATGCAACTTTTCAATGTCAGAGATGAGAGATTTTATTTTGATTTCAAAGCCTTTTATTTCTCTCTTAAGCATCTCTGACTTTACCTTTTCTTCTTTTATTTTGTCTGCTAATTTATGATTATGCTATCTATACCCTTGTAGTTCAGTAATGCATTTATCACTACACAGGTTACATTTTACCTCAGAGGGCATGGGAGATGGACCATCATTGATGCGAGCCATGAGTGCATGATTTTGGAATTGAGGCTTTACTTCCTCTGCATACAGGCTCCAGTCACATACTCCATCTTACTCCAGTCATGAACTCAAGAACATTTGCAGACGACTGACTGCTTCCATGAGCTTGACTTGTTAGTTGAGGTTGAGTCTGATATGTTTGTTGGTGTTATTGATGATGATACTACTGTTGATGATTATTGGAGTGAAAACTTGAGTTTGGTTGTGAGGATAGTTAGCTTTGAGAATTCCTTTGAAAGTTGTTCTTTCTTCTAGGGGCATTACATTCTCTTGAGAAGTCGCCAGTCATGCCACAATTGAAGCACTTCACCTTGGATTTGTCATACCCAAGTTTGGTGTTTTCAATAAGGCTGAGCTTTCTTCCTTTTCTAAAAAACTTCTTGGCTCTCAAAGTAATCATGGCCATTTGCCATTGCAAATCCATTTCTTCTGTATGATCTGGATCTATTTCTTCTAAGTCTTCCTAGATGAGATGTGTAGAGGTGAGTCTTCCTCCCAAATAAGCTTCAAAGCTAGCAACAAAGGCATTGTAGGTTGCCTTTTGTTCTTCAGATCTTGTATCATCAGGAGTGTTTGAAGGAGTTGCAGAGAATCCTCATGATTGAGATGATGTTGATGGCTTGTTGATTGGTGGAGCTGCAATGAATCTTGTAGTCTTGAGTTGATCTCTTGAAGAAATAAAACCATCCTCCTCAGTAATGAAGGTATTTTCCACAGAGTGAGAGTCTGACGGAAACTTATATGCCTCAATCACTCTAGGTCCACCTAGGTTTTTGCTTCTTTCATCAAGCTCCAATGCTTCTGTCCTGGCTATCATTATATCCAGGGTGGTACTCTCAAGATCAAAAGTATTTTTTAGAATGGTCACATTTTGTTTCCAATTCTCTCGAAGACTATGCAACATCTTCTTGTTTAACTCTTTGACTTTATAAGTGACTCCCATGATCTCCAAGTCATTCACCAGCTACACAAGTCTATACAAATGTTTAGATATGGACTCCCCTTTGGAGTGATGAAATAATTCATACTAATTAACAAGCTTATCCTTGTTAATCTCTTCAACTTCACTGCTTCCCTCATACATAATCAGCAGTGCATCCCATACTGCTTTAGCAGTACCATACTTTTCAAGTCGTTTTAGCACATCCATCTTTAGTGCTTGAGTGAGTATGGAGAAGGCTTTGAGATCAATCTTAATCTTCTTGTAGTCATCATCATCAAGAGTCAGATCCTCAATAGGTATTCTTGATGTTTTGTAGATGGAAGCTTGATCTGCAGACAGTGTAACAGGAATGTGTGGCCCTTTGCATATTGAGATCCAATAGACCAGATCTACACCTGCAATGTAATTCATGAATCTGATTTTCCATTGCTTAAAGTCAGATTTATGTTTAAGCATGGGAGGTTTTGGAGTATGACCATGTTCTGAAAAATTATGTGAATCCATTTTAACAAGGTGTTTTTACTCGTTTAGATAAGTTTTAAGTTCAATTAGTCTAACTTGTTCAAATTTTCCAAAACAGGCTCAAAGAATCAAATCTGTTATGTTTTTGAGTTTCTTATTGCAAATTTTTGTTAAATTAACTATTCATAGCTTTGAATATGAAGACTACTGCTTTGTTCTTGAATAAGAGAGTATGATTGAAGAGTATTTTCTGTTGTTTACTAAGTAGAGGATAGAACACTCTATTAGCAACTCAATCACAAGATCAATCGAGTTCTATTCAGATCTTGGGTAGATCTGAAAAAGAACTGAGAGCCAAAGCTCTTATACCAATTGACTGGGTGGTGACATTAAGATTCTCACTAGGATCAGATATGATGATTGAGTCAAGGATTAAGTGGTGGAATCAAACAATCAATAAACATTCAATGCAAGAAAATACTTATAAATGATTGTTTGTATTGATGAAGGTGATTGATTACAATAAATGCTAGGGTTTAAGCATTAAACAGTAATAATACACCTTGAGAATAAAAGACAAAATATTCTAATTGTCTATCAATAGTCACCTCATGTACGAGGTTTTCTATTCTATTTATAGGTTGACAAGATGCCTTTTTACAAAATGACTAAACTACCCCTGACCTATACATGAGAACTAGTCTAAGTCTTCATCGGCATTTTGTTGGACCAAAAGAACCAATGAGCCAAGATCAGAAAACCTCTAAGTCCCACATGGTATCACAACAACTGCTGAAAGACTCATCAGCAGTTTGACAAGTGCTGAAGACTTCAACAGCTGAAGATCAAGTGCTGAAGATTCCAACAACTGAAGAACTAAAGTGCTGAAGTACAACAGCTGAAGAACACAAGTACTGAAGCTGAAAGACCTAAGTACTGAAGTACAACAGCTAAAGAGTTTACAAGTGCTGAAGATCAACAACTGATGTACAAAGCCTAAAGACAAAGACTGAAGACATCAGCTGATGATATCTACTGAAGTCATCAGCTGATGAAACATCTGAAGGTCAAAGTCTGAAGATCAAGTACTGAAGCATCAGTAGTTTGTCACAACTGCTGAAGAGTACTTCTTCAGTAGTTGTGATATCAGTAGTTTTATATTTCTAGTTTCAGTAGTTTTATGTTTCAGTAGTTTTGTAAAACGACTGAAGAGCTTGTTCTTCAGTCGTTGTAGTTTCAGTAGTTTTATATTTTGTACTTAACACTCTGATATGTTCTCAGTAGTTGTGAATATTTCAGTAGTTGTTAAGAGTTAGGTATTTTTTTATTAGATCTGCCAGTTGTCACTTTCCGTGATAACAGCAGTGATTGTTGCACTCTATATAAGGAGTGACAACCTATTGTAATATTCGGCATGAATGAATGGAATGAATGAATGATTTGATTAGAAATATTCTACATCTATAAACATTCCTTGATATCAGAAATATATATTCTCTCCCTATAACCGTATGCGCTCTTAATGCATACAAGTATCGATTGCTTGCTACAATTTGTCTAATTCTTGTTCATATTCCGCTGCTTTGAACTCTAATACATCGAACTTGTGATCACTGATCTTGTCAAATGGTATCAGAGCTCGTTAATCATTGATTGATCTAATAATTGATCATTGAAACTGCTATTCAAGATCTAAGTTTGATTGAATTAGCTTTTGTTTTTGCAAGAAACGGTTATAGAGATTGAATTTTCTGTATTTCTGGTCATTCATCCTGAGATCTTCTCTTGGTTTTCATTGAGTTTGTTGTGGTCTATTTAAAACTTTTAAAAGCTTGAATTAAATTGTTTTTGAACTAAAAATGACCACTCCCTCCAATGATCCTCACAATACTGGTTCCTCAACCAAGCCACCAATGCTGGTTAGGAATGAGTATAACATATGGCAAAGACGTATGCTCCATCACCTGTCTGTTAACAGCGCAGGTTGTTGGACATCAGTGGTACATGGTCCACACAAGCCTATGGTGAATAACCCGGAAACCAATCTAATGGTTCCGAAGAGTAGGGAGCAATACTCAGATGAGGACAAGAAGTTGCTTGAAATTGATGCAAAAGCCCATGGAATTCTGGCCATGGCACTGCCAAATGAAATCTATTCTGGGCTAATGCATCATGAAACTGCCCATGACCTCTGGAATGCCTTGAAAGAACAATTTGGAGGAACAGATGAGGTCTTGGCAAATAATAGAGAAATTCTTGCCCAACAATATGAGACATTCTCTCATAGAAAGGGTGAGACACTAACTCAACAATATGAGCGGTTCTCTTGTTTGATCTCTGAACTAAAAATAGTCAAACTTGAGTACAAAATATTCAGATGAATAACAGATTTCTCAGATCATTGCCTGAGAGATGGGACACATATACTATTGTCCTACGCTCCAGTGCAAGTTTGGACAAACTATCTCTCACTCAACTCCATGGGAAACTGCTCACGTTTGAGAGAGAGATAGAACAGAAGAGAAAGCTGTCTTCATCTGGAAAGCTCACTGAAGACTTTGTACCAGGCAACACTGCCTTGGTGGGTCATGAGTCAGAATATGCTTCATCTGAATGCCAGTATGATGAGCAGCATATAATTTCTCTTCAAGCACTTCTGATTCTGCATTTGTGAGTATTGATGGTCAGTTTACTGGGTGTAATAATGACAATCTGTGCTTCATTATGGATGATCTCAAGGGGATTGCTGATGATGACTTAGAGGAGATGGATATTTTGAGCCAAATGGCCCTGATAAATATCAGATCTCAGAAGTTCTATAAAAGAACTGGAAGAAAATTCCCAGGACTCTCTGGCAAAACCAAAGTTGGTTTTGACAAGAGCAAGTTGAGGTGTCACAAATGCCAAAGGCTTGGAAACTTTGCAAGAGAGTGTAGATCAACTGGATCTAACTCCACTGCACCTTTGTGACTTTTCCTGGCAATAGTCAACAACACAGAGGGCAACATCCTGTCACCTCTAGTCATCATCCTCAACAACAATCTCCGGCATATTTTGTTCCTCAGGGTCAAATGCCATATCCGTACCCTTGTTATTACATGCCACAGTCAAATCAAGTTCAAGTTCCTATGGCACCACAACCTCATGCACTACCAGAACCTCAGCCATCCCAATCTCATCAACAAACTCAACCTCAACAGCACAGGTTCTTCACCCAAGAGTTGTTGACTGGAGCAGTTTACCAGATGACATGTCTGGTCATGACCAACTGTTCTCAGGTGCTCGTCAACATGGTGGTGACAGTCCTTTTGGGAATCTAGCTCTTATGGCTTTGGAGTCTGCTGATACTTCATTTTCTAATGCCTCTACACCTCAGGTATCACAGGTATCCTCTGAGGCAAAAGCCAAATTATGTATGAACCATGCATAGCAGCATTTGCTTCCATTAGAGAAGCAAATGTAGCTCTAATTAATAAGAACATTGAGCTAGAACAAACAATTTCCAAAAACAAAGCTGAGTTTGAGTCTGTGCTTAAAGATAAAAATGATGAGTTTTATAAACTGAATTGCCAAATAATTGATGATAAGGCTAGAGAAGAAGTACTTCTAGAGAAGTACAAAGATCTCAAAGAAACCCTTGCAAAGGTTTTGAAATGCTTCTTAGTAAGCAATCTGCTTCAAATGTGAAGTTTGGAATTGGTTACAATCACACTGCTCCACCTACAGATTTTACCCCAACAGCAAAGGTAGAATCTGAGGTGGGAGAGTGATAACCAATCCATCACATCATGTGATCTACCTTCTGATACAGCACAATCAGAAGTAGAAGTCAGCAGCATCAAGCCTCTTTGAACTTATCAGCTGATGTTGATGGTTCAAATGCTGACATTCACATGATAAATCAGTTGATCAACTCAGGAGTTAATCCTGAAGGTCCTGAAAGGACTAGAAAGCAGGTTCTAACACCTGAAGTTCAAACTTCAACTGCTGTCAGTACTGAAGAGAAGAAAACTGACAGTAGAAAGAGTTTGAAGACCATTAAAGAGGCAGTCAAGAAAGCAAACAATGCTTCCAAAGCATTGAAGAACAAGTCTTCAGTTGCTTCACCCTCTTTAGTTGATATCAACCTAAGATGAAGAAGAAACCATGTGAAGTATGTGGTTTGTTCAATCATCTTACAGATGATTGTTGGTACAAAAGAGGTTCCAAACTCAACAAAAAAGAAGAAATTAAAGAGAAATGGTTAAAAATGAAAATTGAGTTTGAGACCACATTTGTATCAGCAACATCAAATCCTGTAACCCTTAAGTCCTCAAAGAAATCCAAAAAGGAAGGGGTTAAACAGGTGACAGCTGAGAGTGCTCAGAAGAAGAAGGTGCAACATAGGAACTTATCAAACTCCAGTGGCAATGTGTCTGATGAGCTGGAAGCTTTATCACAAAATCAGACACAGCTGGTAATGATGGTTCAACATCTGTGGGTAGAGTTAACCAACTAGACACTCCTATGTTGAAACCATAGAAAAGGAGGTCCAAGCCAAAGGACTCCTCTTCTACACCATCTTCTTCCTCTCAGGCTGTTGTTTCAAATAAACCTGTTAGTTTACCATCTATTGATGAGACCAGGCCCAAAACCAAAAAGGTTTGGGTCTCTAAAACTAACTGATTGTTTATTATTGCAGGGTTCTTCAACATGCCAAAGTAGCATCTGGTATGTAGACAGTGGGGGATCTATGCACATGACTGGGAACAGCTCTCTTCTTCATGACTACTCTCAAGGAAAGAAGGGATTGGTCTTTTGGCAATGATGCTAGGGGTTACATCATCGGTAAGGGCTTTGTCTCCAATGGAGAAATCAAATTTGATGATGTTAATCATGTGGAAAATCTCAAGTACAATCTCTTGAGTGTCAGTCAAATTTGTGATAAAGGCCATGTTGCCCTTTTCACCAGTCAAAACTGTAGGATTCTGTCATCCAAAGTTTTGCACTTGATTGACAAGGTGTTGGATGATCACACTCTCCTGAAAGCCAACAGGACAGGAAGAGTGTATGCCTTAGATCTTTCTAAGAAGATAGATCTCAAAGGCAATCCTTGCCTATTTTCCAAAGCCTCTTCTCAAGAATCTAAACTGTGGCACAGGAGGCTTGGTCATGTTAATCTCAAAAACATGAATCAGCTTACCCACAATAGTTTAGTCAGAGGCTTACCAATAAAGGAGTTCCACTGTGATGAAACCTGCACTGGTGTTTAAAAGGAAAACATCACAAAGTCTCATTCCCTCCTATTGAAGTGCCTAAGTCCACTGCCTGCTTGCAATTACTACATATGGATCTATTTGGTCCTGTGAGAGTAATGAGCATGGCAAAGAAGAAATACTGTCTGGTAATTGTGGATGATTACTCCAGATTTGTATGGACTTTCTTTCTACATTCAAAGGATGAGGCTGCTCAGAAGATTATTCACTTTGTGTTGTATATTGAGAAGCAGTATTCCCTTCCAGTCAAGTGTATTAGGAGTGACAATGGAACTGAATTCAGAAATCATACACTTGATGACTTCTATCTTTCAAAGGGAATCAAAAGGCAGTTCAGCATTCCAAGGACCCCAGAACAAAATGGAGTAGTGGAGAAAGAACAGGACCCTCATTGAAGCTGCAAGGTCCATGATGGCTGACTCAGGTTTGCCACTGACCTTTTGGCTGAAGCTGTCAACACAGCTTGCTATGTGCAAAATAGAGTTTTAGTAAATCAAAGGTTGATGAAGACTCCATATGAAGTTCTCCATCGTTTGGCTCCTCTGATTTCATTTTTCAAAGCATTTGGGTGTCCCTGTTTCATTCTCAACACAAAGGATCAACTCCATAAATTTGATCCTAAGGTGGATGCAGGGTATTTTGTTGGGTATTCATCTACTTGCAAGGCATACAGAGTCTTCAACTGCAGAACAAAGATGGTTGAAGAACTCTACATGTTAAGATCAATGAATCTCCAAAGGACAAGATTCCACAAAGCCCTGTGGAGTATTTGATTGGATATACTGCAATATGTTCCTTATCAAACTCCTGCTGTTGCTCCTGTCAACAGTTCACCACCTGGTGGTACTGCTGATGATGATGATGATTGCAGTACTCACCTCTTCAGGTTTACTGATCAGCTGCCTGATTCAGCTAGACCTAATGTTCCTGTAGCTCCAGTAGCACCATCCACAACAAATGCTGATGAGATATCTTCGAATTCAACTTCCTTTGAATTACCACCCACTGATTGGTTTCAAGGAAATGATTCACCATCACTATCTGTTACTGCTGAGCCTGCTACAAACACTTGCACAGATCTCATTGTGTATCATGATCTGAAGAATCACCCTATGTCTCAAATCATTGGTGATATCACTGCTGGTGTATCAACAAGAAGTCAATTCTCAAATTTCTGCTTCTATGCTCTCTTCATCAGTCAGCAAGAGCCAAAGAATTATCACATTGCTTTAAAGGACAATGGATGGGTTGATGCCATGCAGCTTGAGCTTCTTCAGTTCAAGAAACAGCAAGTGTGGGAACTGGTTCCACTACCTCCAGGTAAGTGTGCAATAGGCACTAAATGGGTTTTTAGGAACAAAACTGATGAAAATGGGCTTATTGTTAAGAACAAGGCCAGACTGGTTGTTCAGGGGTTTGCACAAGAAGAAGGTATTGATTATGATGAAACCTTTGCCCCTGTAGCCAGACTGGAAGCAATTTGATTGTTTTTAGCTTATGTTGCTTATCAAAATCTTAAAGTTTTTCAAATGGATGTCAAAAGTGCATTCTTGTATGGAAAAATTAAAGAAGAGTTTATGTATGTCAACCTCCGGGCTTTGAGGACAATAAACATCCTAATTGGGTGTATAAGCTTGATAAGGCTCTTTATGGGTTAAAACAAGCTCCTAGAGCCTGGTATGAGACATTATCAAACTTTCTTCTAGAAAATAATTTCACTAGAGGCTCCATAGATAAGACTTTATTCATTAAGAAAGCTGGGCAGCATAATCTACTTGTTCAAATTTATGTAGATGACATCATTTTTGCATCCTCCGATCCAAATTTGTGTGATGCCTTTACAAAGTAGATGCAACAGAAGTTTGAAATGAGTGCCATGGGAGAGTTACAATTCTTTCTGGGGTTGCAAATCAAACAAAAGGCTGATGGAATTTTCATTCATCAGTCCAAATATACAAAAGATCTTTTGCAAAAGTTTGATTTACAAAACTGTAAGCCTTGTTCTACTCCCATGTGCAGCACCACACAACTGGATACAGATCAGAAAGGTAAAGTGGTTGATGAAACACTTTACAGATGTATGATTGGGTCCTTGATGTACTTAACAGCTTCTAGACCAGATATTATGTTTGCTACATGTGTTGTGCTAGATTTCAGGCTGCACCTAAAGAGTCTCATCTGATTGCAGTCAAGAGGATCTTTAGATATCTGCAAGGCACTCCATCTCTAGGTTTATGGTATTCTACTGGACATTTTGGTAAATTAGTTGCTTTTTCTGACAGTGACTATGCAGGGTGTAAGTTGACCAGGAAATCAACGTCTGGTGGATGTCAATTCCTAGGCAACTGCTTGATTTCTTGGCAGAGCAAGAAACAGACCTCAGTTGCTACATCAACTGCTGAAGCAGAGTACATTGCGACTGCAAGTTGTACATCTCAGGTACTCTGGCTTCAAAACCAACTTTTGGATTATGGCATTACAGAGACTAAGACTCCATTGTTAATGGATAGTGCTTCAGCTCTTTGCATTGTCAAAAATCCAGTCCAGCACTCTAGGACCAAACATATAGAGATCAGACATCATTTTATAAGGGATTGTTTTGAAAAAGGTCTGATTGATCCTAAGTTTGTGCCTAGTGCTGATGACTTGCAGACATTTTTACTAACCTTTGGATAGTTCAACTTTCCAAAACCTGGTGTTAAGGCTTGGTATGCTGCAGCTAGAATAAGTGACAACTACTGATGATCTTAGTAATAAGTACTGATGATCATTAGTATCTATGTCACATATAAGTACTGATGAGCTCTTTTACCCTCAGTAGTTTTATAACTACTGAAGGCTAAATGTCTCACAAGTACTGAAGTACTTCATCTGTTCTAAACTATTGATGTAGTTACAACTACTGATGCAGTTACAACTACTGCAATCAGTAAAAACAGATAAGTACTGATGTCCTATGAAACAACTGAAATCAGCCAAAAGACTGATGAATGTGTTGAGGACAGTATGAAACAGCTGAAAAGCTAAGATTGACGAAAACAGCTGAAGAAACTTTCTCTTCAGTCGTTTGTACAACTGCTGTTTCATTCTAACACTGAAGCACACCACATGTCTTCAGTAGTTTTATAACTACTGATGACTAATACCAAGTCTTCAGTTTTTACAACAGCTGACGACAAAACCACTGTCTTCAGTAGTTTCATAACTACTGATGACAAACACCAAGTCCTCAGTTGTTTCAATCATCTGAAGTCAAAACCACGGTCTTCAGTAGTTTTCTAAACTACTGATGCCTAACACCACGACTTCAGCTGTTTCAACGTTTGAAAGATAATACCATGTCAACGGTCGTTTAAAACTACTGATGACTAACACCACATCCTTCGGTCGTTCTTACCCGTACCCTATAAATATCCCTAACCTAAGCTCTCAATGCTTCATCTTCTTCAAACCTAACGTTCCTCTCCAAAACTTCCCTCTTCTCCATGGCGTCCATGCAAATTAAACCGCAACACAACTGTGTTGCCTACCTCACTAAATCGCCCATCTGGACTAAGTTCGATACTGCTATCGATCTTATGGTTCAGTCCCAATACAACACGGCATTTCTTCTGAATCCCATACTACATGCCGAATCCTTGCACCAATTTTGGATGAACGTTACTGTTACCACTGGGGAGAACAACACACCATTCCTCCAGTCGGTCGTAAACAACACAGAAGTAGTCATCACTCCTGCAATAATCCGCAAAATTCTTCATCTGAATGATGCTAGTTCTCCTGCTGGATATCCAAAGGGCACCACTGATCTATCCTTTGCCCAACATGGATATCAAGGCGATCTCAGTGCCTCCACTATCTTGAAGAAACACTTTAATGACGCTGAGCGCCTAATCTTTCACATGGTGAATGTATGTTTGGCCCCTAAGACGTCGTCTTGGGATCAAATGTCGACGAAATGGCAGCACGTAATGTATTCTATCCTTGAGAAACAACCACTAAACTTTTCAGAAATAATATTTTCAGAGCTCAAAGATATGGCTCAAAAACTAACTGCCAACCGTTGGATACTTTATCCACGGTTCATAATGGCCATTATTACAGACCAGCTTAATGCTGAGGGACTTGTTGGCTTGGGAGTCCCTGCTACGGCTGTTCTGCCGGAAGAATACTCCCGGCACAACTCTAACCAGACACTTAAAATGGCTGCCAAGCTACGAAAACCCACGCAGCTGGAACCCACAGCCACCACCTCAAAATCAAAAGTCCCCACCAAACCCACCAAAAAGAAACCCAAAACGGCTGCTCAGGGAATTGAGTCCCCTGAGGATGCCCTTGCAACACAAACGCAGGATATATCCACTAGTCCAAACCCCCTAGTGGATACAATGACTCTTCCAGCCATAGCCGCTCAGGCTTCCTCTCAACAGGAGTCTGCAGCAACCACAAAAGGGGTACCCACATATCTGGGATCTTCCTCACTTGAGGGGATTGCCATTAAAGAGCACCAACCTCCCCAGGTGCACACTGCTTCTATCCCTTCACCCCAAACAACCGCCCCTCACAGCCTAACTTTAATAGTTGCACAAGTGCTGACTCAACTGCACTCCTCACCCCCTCCCCATTAACCACTTACTACTGGGAATACCTTTACAGTTGAGGGGGAGGAACACAGTGCACTTGAGAACCCACAGCACAGGGGTTTACCACTTCTATCTCCTGGTGTAGACAAGGAGCTTAGACTATCTAGTGAGGCTGCCACCTCCTCTGACTCAGCACATCATCAGAATGAGGCTGGTAATATTGCTAAGACCTCACTAGAGGCAACAACTGATGATGGACACTGTCCTGAGGCTGGAAGTCCCCAGTACCAAGCACAAGGGGCACATGCATCAACTGGTCTACACCCAGTGCATGTAAATCCTGCTCTAAGCAGGAGGTCAGATGATTCAGCTTCGGCTGATGATGACCTGGGCTTTTTCTACGATGTTCTTGCCCAGAACACAATCCTTGAAGAGAAAGTCAGTAGGCTGCAAAACCTACTTGATCAACTCTCCCAAGGAGAAAGACCATCTGCCTCTACCCACCCACAGATGGCACCTTCACTTGAAGGTTCCCCAAACACTAAGCCACTCCAAACTCAACCACCTGCCTCTACTTCAGTCCCTACTTCTCAGGAACAGAACCCTCCTGAGCAAATAGGTGCTGTACTCCAAAATTCCCTCCCTCTCATCACACCCATAATCACTGATATTGTGACCAAAGCCATTGATGAGAGGCTTTCCTCAACTTTACAGCCCTTGATTGATGCTGCTGTCCAAAAGACTCTTTCTGCGGTACAAACCCCTCCTCCAATGCATCCAAAAAGGGGGAGAGTACTGCAGTGAAAGAAAAGAAGAGGAAAAGATCCGAGGAAAAGAAGGAAGCAAAGCAAGCCCAAAAGGAGGAGAAAGAACAGCAACCAATGCTCACCTACAAGCGAAAGAAAGGTGCTGATGATCACATTGCTGAAGATAAAGCCTTTGAGCTACTGATAAAAGAGGCTGATGCCGAACACAGCAGATCAATGGACAACATCATTGATCAGCTGTTTAGGCAAGGCCATGACACCAATAAACTTGACTCTGAGATTCGACGACTAGAGATTGAAGAAATCCAGAATAGATGGGCAAGTTATAAAGTGTTAGAAAGGAAAGGCTTGAAATAATGATTAGATTTATTGCAAAATATCTTGGAAGATCAATGATCGAAATCAAAGCTTGGTCCAGGGACAGTATCTTGGCAATCACCACCAAGATCTGTTCGTCTGAAGCATATACTAAGGGGCTTGTTATTGAAGCTTTGAATGAAGCGGGTGCTGGGAGCAGGACTGAGCTAGCCAAGCAATCAAAAGCCACACTCACCTCAAGGATGCTAGAACAGCCTGTCAACATTCCCGCACCAAAACCACCCAAAACACAACCGACCAAACCAACTCCCTTACCCTCAAAATTCATAGCCGATGATATACCCTTGAAGAAGAAGAGAAGGATATTGAGGCTAGAAGATGATGAAGAAGATGATGAAGATAGGCTGCCGCTCTCAGCTGTGATTCAATTGCCTAAGGCCACAAGTCACTCCTCAGCAATTACTCCTGAAGTCCAGAGACAAATGGTTAAAGTGAAGCTAGAAGAAGAAGAGCTTCATAAACAGCATGATGAGGAATTGCTGAAGAGAGTTGACAAAGCTTATGCAGCCACATCTTCTATCATCAATATGAAGAAGCAAGCCCTCAGACTTTACACTCTCTGGCATACCTTTCAATATCAAAAGGAAAGAGTGAGGATTTGGCCTGATCCCAGGGTCTCTCACAGAATTCATAAGAAAAATATACCTCAGAGATACATTGGCCAGGTGAAAAAGATCGTAGATGAAGTGATCTCTCAGGTCTTTGTAGTTTCACCCTGGGAAATCCTAGAAGACTTCAAGAAGGCCTACAAAGCTAATCTAACCCCTCAGAAGATGCTGGAAAACAAAATAGTGAAAAAAGGGTTAGTTTACAAGAGGCTTGAGGAAGTTAGGAAAATGAGCTCCAGTTGTTCCTAGAGGGTAATCACCCTGATGAGTTTGCTTACAGAATAATAACAACTGTGGAGCTAAAGAATGGGAAACAGGCCAAATACCTGTCTGAGTATTATGGGCCGGAATCATTGTTTGAAGGAGGTGCTGAAGAGCTAACCATGGAGGAACAAATCACCTTCCTTGAGGCCTACACAAGAGAGTCGTACAGACTCATTATGGGGAAGTGAATCTCATGAATGGGATAACAACTCTGTGTCCTGTTCCCCAAAATAGAGTTCCCATTCATACTCTGCCAAACAAATATTTGAGATTTCTTCCCAGGCCGGAGCTTACATGGGTCATCTTCTCTACTGATCAAGAAGGAAAAAGACCATCACTCTGCCAACAATAAGTGGGACAACGAATAATTTAGAGGTTTTGGCTGCATTGGTTCAGGGGGAGTTTGTTGGACCAAAAGAACCAATGAGCCAAGATCAGAAAACCTCTAAGTCCCACATGGTATCACAACAACTGCTGAAAGACTCATCAGCAGTTTGACAAGTGCTGAAGAGTTCAACAGCTGAAGATCAAGTGCTGAAGATTCCAACAGCTGAAGAACTAAAGTGCTGAAGTACAACAGCTGAAGAACACAAGTACTGAAGCTGAAAGACCTAAGTACTGAAGTACAACAGCTGAAGAGTTTACAAGTGCTGAAGATCAACAACTGATGTACAAAGCCTGAAGACAAAGACTGAAGACATCAGCTCATGACATCTACTGAAGTCATCAGCTGATGAAACATCTGAAGGTTAAAGTCTGAAGATCAAGTACTGAAGCATCACAAGTTTGATGTATTAGGATTCAAAGCAGCGGAATACAAACAGAATTAGACAAATTGTTGCAAGCAATTGATACTTCTATGCATTAAGAGCGCATACGGTTATAGGGAGAGATATATATTTCTGATTTCAAGGAATGTTTATAGATGTAGAATATTTCTAATCAAATCATTCGTTCATTCCATTCATTCATCTATGTTACAATAAGTTGTCACTCCTTATATAGAGTGCAACAATCACTGTTGTTATCACGGAAAGTGACAACTGGCAGATCTAATACAAAAATAACTAATTCTTAACAAACTACTGAAATGTTCACAACTACTGAGAACATATCAGCGTGTTAAGTACAAAATATAAAACTACTGAAACTACAACGACTGAAGAACAAGCTCTTCAGTCGTTTTACAAAACTACTCAAACATAAAAATATAAAACTACTGATATCACAACTACTGAAGAAGTACTCTTCAGCAGTTGTGACAAACTACTGAGGCTTCAGTACTTGATCTTCAGACTTTGACCTTCAGGTGTTTCATCAGCTGATGACTTCAGTAGATATCATCAGCTGATGTCTTCAGTCTTTGTCTTCAGACTTTGTACATCAGTTGTTGATCTTCAGCACTTGTAAACTCTTCAGCTGTTGTACATCAGTACTTTGGTCTTTCAGCTTCAGCACTTGTGTTCTTCAGCTGTTGTACTTCAGCACTTTAGTTCTTCAGCTGTTGAGGTCTTCAGCACTTGATCTTCAGCTGTTGAAGTCTTCAGCACTTGTCAAACTACTGATGAGGCTTTCAGCAGTTGTTGTGATACCATGTGGGACTTGGAGGTTTTCTGATCTTGGCTCATTGGTTCTTTTGGTCCAACAGATATCATTACCAATATCATTATTAGCATTATTATTATTATGGTCATTATTGTCATTTTTTACTATTCATGTGCACATTTGTGAATGTTTTAGCTAGTTCAAGCTTTACCATTTTTTATTATTCACGTTGCGGCGGTACGGTTGTTGCATGATTTTTTGGGAATTCGATTTTAGTCAGTATCGGCTTGGTGCGTTATCATGTAAATTAAAAAATCAAAACATAATTATTGAAAAAATTGAATAAAAGAAAATAATTACGTATATTACAAAAGTCTTTAAGACAATTATATTATCTCAATAAGAATACTGAAAATATGGGTGGTATTTATGGTCGGAAATCACTTATTACCTAGATTTTAGAGAGGTTTATTTTATGAATGTAGGTTAGAGTTTTATGATCATCGGAGTTAGTTTTTGGTGGTGATTTGCATATACCGAAGAAAGTTAATGGAGAAATTATCACCACAAATTATAATCTGGATTGTTACTGAGCTGTTAACAACTGATAAAACAAAGGGAAAGATGGATTAGTGCTCAATAACAATATATAAACGACATTGAATGTAAATGACGATTTATATGTCTTAGCATTTGTATTATAAGCAATCATATATTATACTTTATGGTAAGGGCATAAATGAAATAAAATGGTTAAGTTTTTGAAATTTAAGCATTACTTTTCATATAGGTGTCTTAATCCATATGTAAAATTATCATTTTATCATCCTCACTTTTATTGTAAAAAATATAGATAAATATTAAAATTATTAAACTTATAATATTCCCTTAGAAAAGTAGTAGTATTATAGTTATTATAAATATGAAGATTTATATAAGTTATATACTTAAATATTTAAATAATATAATATACTTAATTAAAATATTATTTAGTTATAGAAATATAATTAGTAAATATAATTTAAATGTCAATTTATAGTATCATAAATAAAATAAAATTTAATGCAGTGAATTAAATAATATCATATTATTTAATAATATATTAATAATGTTTATTAAATACATGAAAGACACAATGACAAAACTATCAAGTTTTATAAAATTTAATGGATAAATTTACCATATTACCCTTAAAGTGTCCTAGAATTTAAATCAAATCCCTATTCTAACCCTCTTAAATGTGATGCACTCATTTGTACATGTTGTTTTAAAACTTGTATTTTTGGCAAAATTACATCTCTATCCAAAGAGATGTATTATATAGTAGTATAGATAAATACGTTATCGTGTCATAATAACGAGGGAGGCACGTGTGGTTAATCGTTAAATTAAATATATAAATGAAGAATATAATAATAATGCATTTAATATATATATATTATATATATATATATATACACACACACATATATATATATATCTATATACATATATATTTCACTTAGCGTCACACCCCAACCTTGACGGTAGAATCGTCGAGATGTGAGGGTTAAGATTGTTCACAACCACATAACGCTATCTTTAAATGTAAATATTATTATCATAAGTTTCAAATGCGAATACAACCATAACTCTCAACATGAAATAAGTCAAAACATAAAAAAAACATAATCTAAAGCTCTTTATTCATTATTCTATGTCCAAATCCTAGATTTAAGCAAACTTCAAATGATGACTTCAAATTCGGGCATTTCCTGAAACATGTTAAAAATAAAAGGTCAACTATAAAGGTTGTGAGTTTCCAAGGGTTTCGTATACATAATATATCAAAGGTTACAAGTAGCAATTCATGTCATAGGTAATGAGTTAAGCAAGTTTATAGAACACATATAGCTACAATCAAACCTCAACTTAATTACAAGTTTATATGATTGGCTAAGTGTACCTGGTTCCCATGATGAACAAGTCATACGTCATCAGGAGCCGGCAATATATCGGCTTTAGCATCAAATAGGCTTGTCAGGCCCATAGATCTAAGACATCGTAAGGCTAGGAATAGTTAATGATTGTCAACAAAATATGTATCTCATATAAGACTTACATTAACACCAATAACCATGACAAATAAAAGTATGAATTGCAAGTGTTTTACAAAATTTAAACGTTTACAAGTGTATGCTCATAAGATTAACATGTTTCACCCGAAAACGGTGTGAAATAATATAAAAAGGGGTAAGGAAACTCACATGGAAAATAAGTATAAGAATGATGATTATTAAGAAATATTGATAAACGTTCCCACGCAATCCCTCATAAGATACCTAAGAATATATATACCTACAAGATTTAAGTTAATAATAAGTTTAATGAACTCACGACGACTAGGGTTCAATTTGGTATTTAGGGCTTGTCAAATAATTTTGTTTAACAAAATGAAACCAATTATAAAATCAAAGAGATTTGTTACATTTTATATAAGGTGTTATAAAAATATAACATTTATAATAATCTTGTATATATATATATATAAAGATTAAATAAAGTCTAATAAACACAATTTAAACAATAATTTAAAGGCAACACTTGAAATAATCATATTTGTAAAACAAAGTATTTTTTAAAGTACAGTTTTTATAATAAACTATTTATTTAGTTTTTAGAATATTTGATAAAAGTATAAAAGTATTTCTTTTTAAGAAACTTGCAGGATCAGATTATGTCACTAAACACTTGGTTTTTCTCTCAAACTCACTTAAACAACACTCGGATGAAAGCAAAGTCTCTAAGAGTTGATAACAATATAATAAGTAATAATTGTAACTCCAGGATAATCACATTTGTATCAAATCATAAAGATTATAGATCAAAATATGATAATCACTATTAAAACCCCTTTGATCTTCAATTAGATTGCAAAGTATGTTTACAAGTAATCCCTCAATCTATTGGTTATTCAACCATTAAAAACACTAATGACAATTAACCTATTTATAGTCTAGACTAATATTCACTAATTGCATTTAACTCCCTAGACTTAGGCTAATTAATGCAAAATTACATATAAGCATAAAAATGACGAAAAACAAGATAAAATATATTTTGTTCACAGAAAATATATTATTACAATATAACTCCTAGTCATCTAAATCTTCAATGTCTCGTCTCGGTTTCTCGTCTCGAACGTGTGGGTTTGACATTTGTTGACTTTGACCGTGACGTTGACTTTTGATGACTTACACTATGTTGATAATATAGACTATCTTTTACAGCTCCAACAATACTCCCCCTTAGTCAATCATTATCAACGTATTCAAACGAAATCAGCACCGAGAATTCAACAATAGAAAGATCTTCAAATTGAAGCTTTCCGAATTTGATTAGAAACATTATTCATCTCATAAGTTCTCCTATTTATATGCTCCCCCTTTTCGAGTGCAATCTTTACAAGGATATTGGAACAACTTTTCCAAATCTCAAATCTTGAGTGCTTCAGAAGATGTAAGAGGAGGATTCCTAGCTCGGTATCTTCTGCAAACTTGAGGAACAGGTTTTCTGATCAGGTACACTGCTCAACTGATGATGGGCTATTACTTAAAGAAAAAATCTGAAACACATTCTCTAACACAATCTCGATATTTCTAATTAAATCATTTTATTTTAACAAAATAAACCCGTGTTTATCTGTGTGTGAAAAACAACCAAACCCGTGTTCGTTTGTACGCAATTTCTGTGAAATGCATGAAAAATGACAAAATTGAAACAACATAATATGGAAGACCTAAAACAAATTGAAATGAAATTTTGTTATAATTTTTTTTATTTTTATTATATATATAATATAACATCCTTTTTTTTAAACTGAGAACTGAATCGATCATGAGATCATATTCTCAAGATATACTTTAGCATAAAGATGAATTTAAACATCGACAAGCAATGAGATCACACTGATAACTGAATCTAATAACAGTCTTTCAGTGATTTTGAAATTCTCAAACAGATCAATAACGATTGCTGATATATTTGTCCATTTAAACTCATGCCCTATTTTTTAACAAGCAGAAGCTGATTTGTTAAGGTTCGATTAAAAGCTTTAGAATGTTAGGACCCGACAATCATTTGGCAAAAACCCTCACCCAACCACAGGATTTCTTGAATTTGTTATGATCTTTATAGAACAAGGCTAGTGTAGATCTGTGTAATTGATTATCAACAGAATATTGCATTCTATGATGAATTCATCATTTAGATGATTTAACACAACTTAGCTCAAGATGGTGAGAGCTTCAGGTCTATACTTACATATAACAAAGGAGATGACCATTTAATCATGTGCTGATGAGAGCTCTCCTATAGTACTATTGTACAGCAGAGGAGATCATCACTCCTATAGTACTACCATACAGCAGAGGAGATAAGCACAAGTACAAGACACATAAATAAACCAGACCTGATTCAAAGATATGGCTTATAAGATTTGTATAATTGTGCGTGACAAATCAATTCTCAATCCAATTTTTGTCGAGACTCAGTTTTTGTGCAGGCCAAAAAAGAGTGTGCAAATCCAGACACCCTTAAGCATATATTTTAATTTAAATCATGATATTGTTGTCTACTTTATTCATCTGGCTGAGTCTACCAAGCATATCATTAAAGAATCTGTTTGTTTTTCTATTATTTGCATTTGAAAATAAGATGTGAATCAGATAACAACATCAGTTACTATCATTTCTCATTTTAAAAACGCAAGTCATGCAAAAACAAGCATTTCAAGAAGATATACAATTATTTCTCAGTCATCTCAAATCAAGGTCTTAGTTCTCTTTACATTTTTATTTACTTATAATCCCCCCCTAAATTTTTATTTTTGCAAATTTTGTATTTATTTATTTTTTATTTGTTTTTAAAATTTTTTCATAAAACTGTACAAAAATAAAATTTATCAAAGAAGGTCTTCTAAACTACACTAATATGAAGATAAGAAATGAATTCTCAAGAAATATGCAGTGATTATGAAGTGAGAACTGTGATTGTGTAAATAAAAATCCAGATTGTGGATAAAATACCATGACCTTAACCTGTTTGGTCCGACCTCAAATTTGAATTATGAACAATCCTTGTCAGTAAACCGGTTTACTAACAGTCCTCCTGAATTGTTTCTACACTCATTAAAAGATTAGTTTGAAAGGGGAACCCAGGCCATCGTAGTCCTGGAAGTTCCTTTTTCATCAATTTAAGAAACCTGCTTCTGCACACAACCATTTAAACAATCGGGAATATATGTATCCTTCTTTTTCATTTGCCAAATTTGTTTCGGTTCAACTAATTTGGATTTGAATGAATTAAATTTGGAAATCATTTTCTGTTTAAGACTGAAAGGAAAAGAATTTGGTTTAAACCTTTGGTCATTTTCATCTTTGAATCATGTGAAACCGCTTCATATGAAAAGGTTTAGATGGAGGGCTTTTCATTCAACCATTCAAAGATGTGTGCTTTTTACCTCTTGATCAAAAGAAGCAACCCGTGTTGCCTTTAGCATGTGGAACATTCTTTTTAGACTTACATTCGGAGAAGCAATTTGTTTTGCCTTTACCATTCAAATAAATTCTTTGAGGGCACTTCTTTACCACATGACCTTCTTTTCCACACTCAAAACAAGCCTTGAAAGGCTTTTGATGCTTGACTGAACCGTGTGATGCAGGTGGGGATGAGGATTGCTTTGAGCTTGTAGCAGATTCTTGCTTGTGCTAAAGTTTCCTATGCTGAATAGGGAATGTGATCTTCACTGATTGACTAGCTTGCTTTACAGTTGGAGTAAAGGTCCGTATTGGTCTTGATACAACTTTTGGAAGCTTTTGAGATTTGACAATTTTAGGTGATATCTTGATCTTTGAAAAACCGACACCGTCTTCTGTGTCTCATTCATTATCTGAGCTTGTTCAGTCTCGTATACACAGATCTTTCTCCAACAAATCTTGATTGACATCTCCTATTGTGTCGGTTTCGCTTATAGGATTCTGATTGCATGATGATTCGACAACTGTTCCTTCTTTTACAAAGCTGAGAGGAACAAACGGAGGAATAAGATTTTGAATTTGTTGAAGAAGGTTGGAGAAGTAACTCATGAATTGGTGTTGGAGCATCAAAAGTAGAATCATCATTAATCTTCTTATAAGACCCCTTCTTGAGGAATCCCAAACCAACAGGAAATCCTACACATCTCTAACCTCTTTAAGATTAATGCTGCTTAAACTTGTATTTAAACAATTAGTTTGTGCAACTTCAATCAAATCATTTGTTGAATGAGGTCTAGGGATTGGTAATAACATAAAGTAGAACGAGGTGGAACTGAATTAAATACAGTTTCACCATAAGATTTTTATCCAATCTCATGTTTTATCCACGCCCCTTGTTGTTTAGCAATAAGCTCATCCTTTTTCATGCGTGAAAGAGTCCATTTATCAAGCTTTGTTTGAAGCTTTGTCCTTTCAAATTGAGCTAAAACAACCATTTCTCTCAAAATATTAATTTCAATGTTACGCTCCATAATGGTTCTTCTTAAAAGATCATTTTCAGCCAATCCTTCATTAAGTTTCCTTGAAAAAGCAATTTTATTTTTCTTTAATTCCTGATTGATTATTTTTAATTCCTTTTCATTTTCCAGTAAGAATCTGTTTGCCTTATAAATCCCAAATAATCTAATTTTGCAAGACGAAGAACACATATCTAGAAAAGTCTTATAAGGAAGACCCATGATAGTTCGTTCTATAGCTAAGTTCTTTTCACAGTTGCAAACCAATATGATTTTTTGTTGTTCCTATTCTTTGACCTTCAGCATCTGGTCAGCCTTAGATTCTTTCTCTCTTTTATCAGCTTTTCCAGCCTTATCATCAACGGTTCTCACATACTCTGGTTTACTGTTATTGTCAACTCATAAAGCTTCATAGTTTATGTCAATAGTTTCTCTGAATTCAATATTTAAATCCAATTCAATTCTCAATAACTTCAACTTTTCAATCATCTCTGTTTTATAATCAAGTATGCTTGTTATGGAAGAAGCAAGATCAATATTAAGGGTGTTGGTTTGATGTGGGAAGATGGTTTGTTGAAATTCATTTCTTTGGATATCCAGCTCGAGAGATTTTAGTCTGTTGACCATCTCCATAAGTTTTGTGTTGACATAACCTCTTTCTTGCTTCAGCATTTTAGCTTGATAATTCCATGCAGACGGAATAGAGTCAAGAAGCTTTTGAATTTGTTTATGATTACTGAGATCAGGAACATGCTTCTTTAGATTATTTGCCACCTTTAAGAATCGATCAATCAAATCTGACAAGTTTTCTTTCATCATTGCTGCAAAAGAGTCAAACCGGCTTTCAAAATCTTCTAAAAATGAAATTTTAAAAAAAATAAACAATTAAACGCCCCAAAAATATTTTTCCCAAAAATTGTAAAATAATTCTCCCCCGGGAAAATATTCTTTTTGTAAATCTTGCAAAATCGATGAAAAATTCTTTATCATGATGAACTTAATTAATCCCAACTAGGGGGACAAACTCATCTTTAACATTCGAATTTCACTGAAGAAATGATAGTTTCGCCTAAATTATAGTTTCGCAGAGCTAGTTTCGCTGGAAATTTCGGCAGCAGTTTCGCTAGCCAAATGCCTAAAACAGCTTATTTCGCCAACAAGTTTGCACAAAACAAGCTTGAACTTTTGTTCTTACTTTCGGCAGCAATTTCACTTGTAAATCACCCACAAACACTGCTGAACTTTCGTTCAACGAAACTAGTTTCACAGCATAGTAGAAAACAACTTCAATGAGAATAACCCATGTAGTTTTGCTAGAAGAACACATAGTTTCAGAGGATGAACCGATAATTTCGCTGAACGAAACTGATAAACTTTTCAACACGAAATCAATCTAAAATCATCAAAAACTCAATAGATTTAAGATCTAATGATTAACAGAGCTTCCCCAACCAACAAAATTCAAGCAAATTCCATATCAAATTGTTGGACCAAAAGAACCAATGAGCCAAGATCAGAAAACCTCTAAGTCCCACATGGTATCATAACAACTGCTGAAAGCCTCATCAGCAGTTTGACAAGTGCTGAAGACTTCAACAGCTGAAGATCAAGTGCTGAAGACTTCAACAGCTGAAGAACTAAAGTGCTGAAGTACAACAGCTGAGGAACACAAGTACTGAAGCTGAACAGCTGAAGAACACAAGTGCTGAAGCTGAAAGACCAAAGTACTGAAGTACAACAGCTGAAGAGTTTACAAGTGCTGAAGATCAACAACTGATGTACAAAGTCTGAAGACAAAGACTGAAGACATCAGCTGATGATATCTACTGAAGTCATCAGCTGATGAAACATCTGAAGGTCAAAGTCTGAAGATCAAGTACTGAAGCGTCAGTAGTTTGTCACAACTGCTGAAGAGTACTTCTTCAGTAGTTGTGATATCAGTAGTTTTATATTTCTAGTTTCAGTAGTTTTGTAAAACGACTGAAGAGCTTGTTCTTCAGTCGTTGTAGTTTCAGTAGTTTCTAATCAGTAGTTTTATATTCTGTACTTAACACTCTGATATGTTCTCAGTAGTTGTGAACATTTCAGTAGTTTGTTAAGATTTAGTTATTTTTGTAGTTGATCTGCCAGTTGTCACTTTCTGTGATAACAGCAGTGGTTGTTGCACTTTATAGAAGGAGTTGCAACCTATTGTAATATAATGAATGATTTGAATGATTTGATCATAAATATTCCATATCTATAAACATTCCTTGAATCAGAAATATATTCTCTCACTATAACCGTATGTGCTCTTAATGCATACAAGTATCGATTTCTTGCTACAATTTGTCTAATTCCTGTTCTTATTCCGCTGCTTTGAACTCTAATACATCAAACTTGTGATCACTGATCCTGTCAAATGGTATCAGAGCGGGCTTGATCATTGATCGATCTAATAATTGATCATTGAAACTGTTATTCAAGATCTAAGTTTGATTGAATTAGCTTTTGTTTTTGCAAGAAACGGTTATAGAGATTGAATTTTCTGTATCTCTGGTCATTCATCCTGAGATCTTTTCTTGGTTTTCATTGAGTTTGTTGTGGTCTGTGTAAAACTTTTAAAAGCTTGAATTAAATTGTTTTTGAACTGAAAATGACTACTCCCTCCAATGATCCTCACAATACTGGTTCCTCAACCAAGCCACCAATGCTGGTTAGGAATGAGTATAACATATGGCAACGACGAATGCTCCATCACCTGTCTGTTAACAGCGCAGGTTGTTGGACATCAGTGGTACATGGTCCACACAAGCCTATGGTGAATAACCCGGAAACCAATCAAATGGTTCCGAAGAGGAGGGAGCAATACTCATATGAGGATAAGAAGTTGCTTGAAATTGATGCAAAAGCCCATGGAATTCTGGCCATGGCACTGCCCAATGGAATCTATTCTGGGCTAATGCATCATGAAACTGCCCATGACCTCTGGAATGCCTTGAAAGAACAATTTGGAGAAACAGATGAGGTCTTGGAAAATAATAGAGAAATCCTTGCCCAACAATATGAGACATTCTCTCATAGAAAGGGTGAGACACTGACTCAACAATATGAGCGGTTCTCTTGTTTGATCTCTGAATTAAAAATGGTCAAACTTGAGTACACAAATATTCAGATGAATAACAGATTTCTCAGATCACTGCCTGAGAGATGGGACACATATACTATTGTCCTACGCTCCAGTGCAAGTTTGGACAAACTATCTCTCACCCAACTCCATGGGAAACTGCTCACGTTTGAGAGAGAGATAGAACAGAAGAGAAAGCTGTCTTCATCTGGAAAGCTCACTGAAGACTTTGTACCAGGCAACACTGCCTTGGTGGGTCATGAGTCAGAATATGCTTCATCTGAATACCAGTATGATGAGCATATTAATTTCTCTTCAAACACTTCTGATTCTGCATTTGTGAGTGTTGATGGTCAGTTTACTGGGTGTAATAATGACAATTATGCTTCATTATGGATGATCTCAAGGGGATTGCTGATGACGACTTAGAAGAGATGGATATTTTGAGCCAAATGGCCTTGATAAATATCAGATCTCAGAAGTTCTACAAAAAAACTGGAAGAAAATTCCCAGGACTCTCTGGCAAAACCAAAGTTGGTTTTGACAAGAGCAAGTTGAGGTGTCACAAATGCCAAAGGCTTGGACACTTTGCAAGAGAGTGTAGATCAACTAGATCTAACTCCACTGCACCCTTTGTGACTTTTCCTGGTAATAGTCAACAACACAGAGGGCAACATCCTGTCACTTCTAGTCATCATCCTCAACAACAATCTCCGGCATATTTTGTTCCTCAGGGTCAAATGCCATATCCTTACCCTTGTTATTACATGCCACAGTCAAATCAAGTTCAAGTTCCTATGGCACCACAACCTCATGCACTACCAGAACCTCAGCCATCCCAATCTCAACAACAAACTCAACTTCAACAACACAGCTTCTTCACCCCAGGAGTTGTTGACTGGAGCAGTTTACCAGATGACATGTCTGGTCATGAACAACTGTTTTCAGGTGCTGGTCAACATGGTTGACAGTCCTTTTGGGAATCTAGCTCTTATGGCTTTGGAGTCTGCTGATACTTCATTTTGTAATGCTTCTACACCTCAGGTATCACAGGTATCCTCTGAGGCAAAAGCCAAATTATGTTCTGAACCATGCATAGCAGCATTTGCTTCCATTAGAGAAGCAAATGTAGCTCTAATTAATAAGAACATTGAGCTAGAACAAATTTTTTCCAAAAGTAAAGCTAAGTTTGAGTCTGTGCTTAAAGATAAAAATGATGAGATTTATAAACTGAAATGCCAAATAATTGATGATAATGCTAGAGAAGAGGTACTTCTAGAGAAGTACAAAGATCTCAAAGAAACCCTTGCAGTTACCCGGGTAGAGTGTGATAGATGGGTACAATCATGCAAAGGTTTTGAAATGCTTCTTAGTAAGCAATCTGCTTCCAATGTGAAGTTTGGCATTAGTTACAATCACACTGCTCCACCTACAGATTTTACTCCAAGAGCAGAGGTAGAATCTGATGGTGAGAGTGATAACCAATCCATCACATCATGTGATCTACTTTCTGATACATCACAATCAGAAGTAGCAGTCAGCATCAAGCCCTCTCTGAACCTATCAGCTGATGTTGATGGTTCAAATGCTGACACTCACATGATCAATGAGTTGATCAACTCAGGAGTTAATTCTGAAGGTTCTGAAAGGACTAGAGAGCAGGATTTAACACCTGAAGTTCAAACTCCAACTGCTGTCAGTACTGAAGAGAAGAAAATTGTCAGTAGAAAGAGTTTGAAGACTACTAAAGAGGCAGTCAAGAAAGCAAACAATGCTTCCAAAGCATTGAAGAACAAGTCTTCAGTTGCTTCACCCTCTTTAGTTGATGATCAACCTAAGATGAAGAAGAAACCATGTGAAGTATGTGGTTTGTTCAATCATCTTACAAATGATTGTTGGTACAAAAGAGGTTCCAAACTCAAACAAAAAGAAGAAATTAAAGAGAAAATGGTAAAAATGAAAACTGAGTTTGAGACCACGTTTGTATCAGCAACATCAAATCCTGTAACCCTTAAGTCCTCAAAGAAATCCAAAAAGGAAGGGGTTAAACAGGTGACAGCTGAGAGTGCTCAAAAGAAGAAGGTGCAACATAGGAACTTATCAAACTCCACTAGCAATGTGTCTGATGAGCTGAAAGCTTTATCACAAAATCAGACACAGCTGGTTATGATGGTTCAACATCTGTTGGGTAGAGTTAACCAACTAGATGCTCCTATGTTGAAACCACAGAAAAGGAGATCCAAGCCAAAGGATTCCTCTTCTTCACCATCTTCTTCGTCTCAGGCTGTTGTTTCAAATAAACCTGTTAGTTTACCATCTATTGATGAGACCAGGCCCAAAACAAAATTTGGGTCTCTAAAACTAACTGATTGTTTATTTTTGCAGGGTTCTTCAACATGCCAAAGTAGCATCTGGTATGTAGACAGTGGGGGATCTATGCACATGACTGGGAACAACTCTCTTCTTCATGACTACTCTCAAGGAAAGAAGGGATTGTTTCTTTTGGCAATGATGCTAGGGGTTACATCATTGGTAAAGGCTTTGTCTCCAATGGAGAAATCAAATTTGATGATGTTAATCATGTGGAAAATCTCAAGTACAATCTCTTGAGTGTCAGTAAATGGTGATAAAGGTCATGTTGCTCTTTTCACCAGTCAGAACTGTAGGATTCTGTCATCCAAAGTTTTGCACTTGATTGACAAGGTGTTGGATGATCACACTCTCTTGAGCCAACAGGACAGGAAGAGTGTATGCCTTAGATCTTTCCAAGAAAATATATCTCAAAGGCAATCCTTGCCTATTTTCCAAAGCCTCTTCTCAAGAATCTAAACTATGGCACAGAAGGCTTGGTCATGTTAATCTCAAAAACATGAATCAGCTTACCCACAATAGTTTAGTCAGAGGCTTACCAATAAAGGAGTTCCACTGTGATGAAACCTGCACTGCTTGTTTAAAAGGGAAACAGCACAAAGTCTGATTCCCTCCTATTGAAGTGCCTAAGTCCACTGCCTGCTTGCAATTACTGCATATGATCTATTTGGTCCTGTGAGAGTAATGAGCATGGCAAAGAGAAATACTGTCTGGTAATTGTGGATGATTACTCTAGATTTGTATGGACTTTCTTTCTACATTCAAAGGATGAGGTTGCTCAGAAGATTATTCACTTTGTGTTGTATATTGAGAAGCAGTATTCCCTTCCTGTCAACTGTATTAGGAGTGACAATGGAACTGAATTCAGAAATCATACACTTGATGAATTCTATCTTTCAAAGGGAATCAAAAGGCAGTTTAGCATTCCAAGGACTCCAGAACAAAATGGAATAGTGGAGAGAAAGAACAGGACCCTCATTGAAGCTGCAAGGTCCATGCTGGCTGACTCTGGTTTGCCACTGACATTTTGGGCTGAAGCTGTTAACACAGCTTGCTATGTGCAAAATAGAGTTTTAGTAAATCAGAGGTTGATGAAGACTCCATATGAAGTTCTCCATCATTTGGCTCCTCTGATTTCATTTTTCAAAGCTTTGGGTGTCCCTGTTTTATTCTCAACACAAAGGATCAACTCCATAAATTTGATCCTAAGGTGGATGCAGGGTATTTTGTTGGTTATTCATCTACTTGCAAGGCATACAGAGTCTTCAACTGCACAACAAAGATGGTTGAAGAAACTCTACATGTTAAGTTCAATGAATCTCCAAAGGACAAGATTCCACAAAGCCCTGTGGAGTTATTTGATTTGGACATACTGCAATATGTTCCTTATCAAACTCCTGCTGTTGCTCCTGTCAACAGTTCACCACCTGGTGGTACTGCTGGTGCTGATGATGATGATGATTGCCGTACTCACCTCTTCAGGTTTAGTGATCAGCTGCCTGATTCAGCTAGACCTGATGTTCTGTCTCCAGTAGCACCATCCACAACAAATGCTGATGAGATCTCTTAGAATTAAACTTCCTTTGATTTACCATCCACTGATTGTTTCAAGGAAATGATTCACCATCACCATCTGTTACTGCTGAGCCAGCTACAAACACTTGCACAGATCTCATTGTGTATCAAGATCTGAAGAATCACCCTATGTCTCAAATCATTGGTGATATCACTGCTGGAGTATCAACAAGAAGTCAATTGTCAAATTTCTGCTTCTATGCTCTCTTCATCAGTCAGCAAGAGCCAAAGAATTTCACATTGCTTTAAAGGACAATGGATGGGTTGATGCCATGTAGCTTGAGCTTCTTCAGTTCAAGAAACAGCAAGTGTGGGAACTGGTTCCTCTACCTCCAGGTAAGTGGCAATAGGCACTAAATGGGTGTTAGGAACAAAACTGATGAAAATGGGCTTATTGTTAAGAACAAGGCCAGACTGGTTGTTCAGGGTTTTGCACAAGAGAGGTATTGATTATGATGAAACCTTTGCCCCTGTAGCTAGACTGGAAGCAATTCGATTGTTTTTAGCTTATGCTGCTTATCAAAACCTTAAAGTTTTTCAAATGGATGTCAAAAGTGCATTTTGTATGGAAAAATTAAAGAAGATGGTTTATGTATGTAAACCTCCAGGCTTTGAGGACAATAAACATCCTAATTGGGTGTACAAGCTTGATAAGGCTCTTTATGGGTAAAACAAGCTCCTAGAGCCTGGTGAGACATTATCAAACTTTCTTCTGGAAAATAATTTCACTAGAGGCTCCATAGATAAGACTTTATTCATTAAGAAAGCTGGGCAGCATAATCTACTTGTTCAAATTTATGTAGATGATATCATTTTTTGCATCCTCTGATCCAAAGTTGTGTGATGCCTTACAAAGTTGATGCAACAGAAGTTGAAATGAGTGCCATGGGAGAGTTACAATTCTTTCTGGGGTTGCAAATCAAACAAAAGGCTGATGGAATTTTCATTCATCAGTCCAAATACACAAAAGATCTTTTGCAAAAGTTTGATTTACAAAACTGTAAGCCTTGTTCTACCCCCATGTGCCACCACACAACTGGATACAGATCAGAAAGGTAAAGTGGTTGATGAAACACTTTACAGATGTATGATTGGTCCTTGATGTTTAACAGCTTCTAGACCAGATATTATGTTTGCTACATGTGTTTGTGCAAGATTTCAGGCTGCACCTAAAGAGTCTCATCTGATTGCAGTCAAGAGGATCTTTAGATATCTGCAAGGCACTCCATCTCTAGGTTTATGGTATTCTACTGGACATTCTGGTAAATTAGTTGCTTTTTCTGACAGTGACTATGCAGGGTGTAAGCTGACCAGGAAATCAACTTTGGTGGATGTCAATTCCTAGGCAACTGCTTGATTTTTTGGCAGAGCAAGAAACAGACCTCAGTTGCTACATCAACTGCTGAAGCAGAGTACATTGCTGCTGCAAGTTGCACCTCTCAGGTACTCTGGCTTCAGAACCAACTTCTGGATTATGGCATTACAGAGACTAAGACTCCATTGTTAATGGATAGTGCTTCAGTCTGTGTATTGTCAAAAATCCAGTCCAGCACTCTAGGACCAAACATATAGAGATCAGACATCATTTTATAAGGGATTGTTTTGAAAAAGGTCTGATTGATCCTAAGTTTATGCCTAGTGCTGATGAGCTTGCAGACATTTTTACTAAGCCTTTGGATAGTTCAACTTTCCAAAACCTGGTGTTAAGGCTTGGTATGTTGCAGCTAGAATAAGTGACAACTACTAATGATCTTAGTAATAAGTACTGATGATCATTGGTAACCATGTCACATATAAGTACTGATGAGTTCTTTTACCCTCAGCAGTTTTTATAACTACTGAAGGCTAAATGTCTCACAAGTACTGAAGTACTTCATCTGTTCTAAACTACTGATGTAGTTACAACTACTGATGCAGTTACAACTACTGAATCAGTAAAAACAGATAAGTACTGATGTCCTATGAAACAACTGAAATCAGCCAAAAAGGCTGATGAATGTGTTGAGGACAGTATGAAACAGCTGAAAAGCTAAGAATTGATGAAAACAGCTGATGAGAAATTTCTCTTCAGTCGTTTGTACAACTGTTGTTTCATTCTAAACACTGAAGCAATACCATGTCTTGAGTAGTTTTATAACTACTGATGACTATTACCAAGTCTTCAGTTGTTTACAACAGCTGATGACAAAACCACTGTCTTCAGTAGTTTCACAACTACTGATGACAAACACCAAGTCCTCAGTTGTTTCAATCATCTGACGTCAAAAACCACGGTCTTCAGTAGTTTTCTAACTTCTTATGCCTAACACCACGACTTCAGCTGTTTCAACGCCTGAAAGGATAATACCATGTCAACAGTCGTTTAAAACTATTGATGACTAACACCACATCCTTCAGTCGTTTTCTTACCCGTATCCTATAAATATCCCTGACCTAAGCCTTCAATGCTTTACCTTCTTCAAACCTAACGTTCCTCTCCAAAACTTTTCTCTTCTCAATGGCGTCCATGCAAATTAAACCGCGACACAACTGTGTTGCCTACCTTACTAAATCGCCTGTCTGGGCTAAGTTCGATACTGCTATCGATCTTATGGTTCAGTCCCAATACAACGGCATTTCTTCTGAATCCCATACTACATGCCGAATCCTTTCAACAATTTGGATGAACGTTACTATTACCACTGGGGAGAACAACACACCATCTCTCCAGTCGGTCGTTAACAACAAAGAAGTGGTCATCACTCCTGCAGTTATCCGCCAAATTCTTCATCTGGATGATGCTATTTCTCCTGCTGGATATCCGAAGGGCACCACAGATCTATCCTTTGCCCAACATGGATATCAAGGCAATCTCAGTGCCTCCACTATCATGAAGAACACTTCCATGACGCCGAACGCCTAATTTTTCACATGGTGAATGTATGTTTGGCTCCTAAGACGTCGTCTTGGATCAAATGTCGACAAAATGGCAGCAGGTAATGTATTCTATTCTTGAGCAACAACCGCTAAACTTTTCAGAAATAATATTTTCGGAGCTCAAGATATGGCTCAAAAACTAACTGTTAACCGTTGGATACTATATCCACGGTTCATAATGGCCATCATTACAACCAGCTTAATGCTGAGGGACTTGTTGGCTTGGGAGTCCCTGCTACGGCTGTTATGCCGGAAGTATACTCCCGCACAACTCTGACCAGACACACTCAAATTGGCTGCCAAGCTGCGAAAACCCACGCAGCTGGAACCTACAGCCACCACCTCCAAATCAAAAGTCCCCACCAAACCCACCATAATGAAACCCAAAACGGCTACTCAGGGAATTGAGTCCCCTGAGGATGCCCCTGCACACACAAACGCAGGATATATCCACTAGTCCAAACCCCCTAGTGGATACAATGACTCTTCCAGCCATAGCCGCTCAGGCTTCCTCTCAACAGGAGCCTGCAGCAACCACACAAGGGGTACCTACATGTCTGGGATCTTCCTCACTTGAGGAGATTGCCATTGAAGCGCACCAACCTCCCCAGTGCACACTGCTTCTATCCCTTCACCCCATACAACCGCCCCTCACAGCCCAACTTTAATAGTTGCACAAGTGCTGACTCAACTGCACTCCTCACCCCCTCCCCAGAAACCACTTACTACTGGGAACGCCTCTACAATTGAGGGGGAGGAACACAGTGCACTTGAGAACCCACAGCACAGGGGTTTACCACTTCTATCTCCTGGTGTAGATAAGGAGCTTAGAATATCTAGTGAGGCTGCCACCTCTTCTGAATCAGCACATGATCAGAATGAGGCTGCTAACATTGCTCAGACCTCACTAGAGGCAACAGCTGATGATGGACACTGTCCTGAGGCTGGAAGTCCCCAGTACCAAGCACAAGGGGCACATGCAACAACTGGTCTACACCCAGTGCATGTAAATCCTGCTCTAAGCAGGAGGTCAGATGATTCAGCTTCGGCTGATGATGACCTAGGCTTTTTCTACGATGTTCTTGCCCAGAACACAATCCTTGAAGAGAAAGTCAGTAGGCTGCAAAACCTACTTGACCAACTCTCACAAGGAGAAAGACCATCTGCCTCCACCAACCCACAGATGGCACCTTCTGTTGAAGGTTCCCCACACACTGAGCCACTCCAAACTCAGCCACCTGCCTCTGCTTCAGGCCCTAGTTCTCAGGAACAGAACCCTCCTGAGCAGATAGGTGCTGTACTTCAAAATTCCCTCCCTCTCATCACACCCATAATCACTGATATTATGACTAAAGCCATTGATGAGAGGCTTTCCTCTACTTTACAACCCTTGATTGATGCTGCTGTGCAAAAGACACTTTCTGCGGTACAAACCCCTTCCACCAATGCATCCAAAAAGGGGGAGAGTACTGCAATGAAAGAAAAGAAGAGGAAAAGAACAGAGGAAGAGAAGGAAGCGAAGCAAGCCCAAGAGGAGGAGAAAGAACAGCAACCACTGCTCACCTACAAGCGAAAGAAAAGTGCTGATGATCATATGCTGAAGACAAAGCCTTGGAGCTACTGATAAAAGAGGCTGATGCCGAACACAGCAGATCAATGGACAACATCATTGATCAGCTGTTTAGGCAAGGCCATGACACCAATAAACTTGACTCTGAGATTCGACGATTAGAGATTGAAGAAATCCAGAATAGATGGGCAAGTTTTGAAGTGTTAGAAAGAGAAAGGCTTGAGATTATGATTAGATTTATTGCAAAATATCTTGGAAGATCAATGATCGAAATCAAAGCTTGGTCCAGGGACAGTATCTTGTAATCACCACCAAGATCTGTTCGTCTGAAGCATATACTAAGGGACTTGTTATTGAAGCTTTGAATGAAGCGGGTGCTGGGAGCAGGACTGAGCTAGCCAAGCAATCAAAAGCCACACTCACCTCAAGAATGCTAGAACAGCCTGTCAACATTCCCACACCCAAACCACCCAAATCACAACCCACCAACCAACTCCCTTACCCTCAAAACCCATAGCCGATGATATACCCTTGAAGAAGAGAGAGGGTATTGAGGCTAGAAGATGATGAAGAAGATGATGAAGATAGGCTGCCACTCTCAGCTGTGATTCAATTGCCTAAGGCCACAATTCACTCCTGAGCAATTACTCCTGAATTCCAAAGACAATGGTTAAAGTGAAGCTAGAAGAAAAGAGCTTCATAAATAGCATGATGAGGAATTGCTGAAGAGAGTTGACAAAGCTTATGCAGCCACGTCTTCTATCATCAATATGAAGAAGCAAGCCCTCAGACTTTACACTCTCAGGCATACCTTTCAATATCAAAAGGAAAGAGTGAGGATTTGGCCTGATCCCAGGGTCGCTCATAGAATTCATAAGAAAACATACCTCAGAGATACATTGGCCAGGTGAAAAAAATCGTAGATGAAGTGATCTCTCTGGTCTTTGTAGTTTCACCCTGGGAAATCCTAGAGGACTTCAAGAAAGCCTAAAAAGCTAATCTAAACCCTCAGAAGATGCAGGAAAACAAAATAGTGAAAAAGGGGTTAGTTTACAAGAGGCTTGAGGAAGTCAGGAAAAATGAGCTCCAGTTGTTCCTAGAGGGTAATCACCTGGATGAGTTCGCTTACAGAATAATAACAACTGTGGAGCTAAAGAATGGGAAACAGGCCAAATACCTGTCTGAGTATTATGGGCCTGAATCATTGTTTGAAGGAGGTGCTGAAGAGCTAACCATGGAGGAACAAATCACCTTCCTTGAGGCCTACACAAGAGAGTCGTACAGACTCATCATAGGGAAGTGAGTCTCATGGATGGGGGAACAGCTCAGTGTCAAGTCCCCAATATAGAGTTCCCATCCATACTTGCCAACCAAATCATCAGAGACTCATTTCCAGGCCGGAGCTTACATGGGTCATCTTCTCTACTGATCAAGAAGGAAAAAGACCAACATTTTGCCAACAATAAGTGGGATAATAAATAATTTAGAGGTTTTGGCTGCATTGGTTCAGGGGGAGTTTGTTGGACCAAAAGAACCAATGAGCCAAGATCAAAAAACCTCTAAGTCCCACATGGTATCACAACAACTGCTGAAAGCCTCATCAGCACTTTGACAAGTGCTGAAGACTTCAACAGCTGAAGATCAAGTGCTGAAGACTTCAACAGCTGAAGAACTAAAGTGCTGAAGGACAACAGCTGAAGAACACAAGTACTGAAGCTGAACAGCTGAAGAACACAAGTGCTGAAGCTGAAAGACCAAAGTACTGAAGTACAACAACTGAAGAGTTTACAAGTGCTGAAGATCAACAACTGATGTACAAAGTCTGAAGACAAAGACTAAAGACATTAGCTGATGATATCTACTGAAGTCATCAGCTGATGAAACATCTGAAGGTCAAAGTCTGAAGATCAAGTACTGAAGCGTCAGTAGTTTGTCACAACTAGTCCAAACCCCCTAGTGGATACAATGACTCTTCCAGCCATAGCCGCTCAGGTTTCCTCTCAACAGGAGCCTGCAGCAACCACACAAGGGGTACCTACATGTCTGGGATCTTCCTCACTTGAGGAGATTGCCATTGAAGAGCACCAACCTCCCCAGGTGCACACTGCTTCTATCCCTTCACCCCATACAACCGCCCATCACAGCCCAACTTTAATAGTTGCACAAGTTCTGACTCAACTGCACTCCTCACCCCCTCCCCAGAAACCACTTACTACTGGGAACGCCTCTACAACTGAGGGGGAGGAACACAGTGCACTTGAGAACCCACAGCACAGGGGTTTACCACTTCTATCTCCTGGTGTAGATAAGGAGCTTAGAATATCTAGTGAGGCTGCCACCTCTTCTGAATCAGCACATGATCAGAATGAGGCTGGTAACATTGCTCAGACCTCACTAGAGGCAACAGCTGATGATGGACACTGTCCTGAGGCTGGAAGTCCCCAGTACCAATCACAAGGGGCACATGCAACAACTGGTCTACACCCAGTGCATGTAAATCCTGCTCTAAGCAGGAGGTCAGATGATTCAGCTTCGGCTGATGATGACCTAGGCTTTTTCTACGATGTTCTTGCCCAGAACACAATCCTTGAAGAGAAAGTCAGTAGGCTGCAAAACCTACTTGACCAACTCTCACAAGGAGAAAGACCATCTGCCTCCACCAACCCACAGATGGCACCTTCTGTTGAAGGTTCCCCACACACTGAGCCACTCCAAACTCAGCCACCTGCCTCTGCTTCAGGCCTATTTCTCAGGAACAGAACCCTCCTGAGCAAATAGGTGCTGTACTTCAAAATTCCCTCCTCTCATCACACCATAATCACTGATATTATGACTAAAGCCATTGATGAGAGGCTTTCCTCTACTTTACAACCCTTGATTGATCCTGCTGTGCAAAAGACACTTTCTGCGGTACAAACCCCTTCCACCAATGCATCCAAAAAGGGGAGAGTACTGCAGTGAAAGAAAAGAAGAGGAAAAGAACAAAGGAAGAGAAGGAAGCGAAGCAAGCCCAAGAGGAGGAGAAAGAACAGCAACCACTGCTCACCTACAAGCGAAAGAAAAGTGCTTATGATCATATTGCTGAAGACAAAGCCTTGGAGCTACTGATAAAAGAGGCTGATGCCGAACACAGCAGATCAATGGATAACATCATTGATCAGCTGTTTAGGCAAGGCCATGACACCAATAAACTTGACCCTGAGATTCGACGATTAGAGATTGAGGAAATCCAGAATAGATGGGCAAGTTATGAAGTGTTAGAAAGAGAAAGGCTTGAGATCATGATTAGATTTATTGCAAAATATCTTGGAAGATCAATGATCGAAATCAAAGCTTGGTCCAGGGACAGTATCTTGGTAATCACCACCAAGATCTGTTCGTCTGAAGCATATACTAAGGGACTTGTTATTGAAGCTTTGAATGAAGCGGGTGCTGGGAGCAGGACTGAGCTAGCCAAGCAATCAAAAGCCACACTCACCTCAAGAATGCTAGAACAGCCTGTCAACATTCCCACACCAAAACCACCCAAATCACAACCCACCAAACCAACTCCCTTACCCTCAAAACCCATAGCCGATGATATACCCTTGAAGAAGAAGAGAAGGGTATTGAGGCTAGAAGATGATGAAGAAGATGATGAAGATAGGCTGCCACTCTTAGCTGTGATTCAATTGCCTAAGGCCACAATTCACTCCTAAGCAATTACTCCTGAATTCCAAAGACAAGTGGTTAAAGTGAAGCTAGAAGAAAAAGAGCTTCATAAACAGCATGATGAGGAATTGCTGAAGAGAGTTGACAAAGCTTATGCAGCCACATCTTCTATCATCAATATGAAGAAGCAAGCCCTCAGACTTTACACTCTCAGGCATACCTTTCAATATCAAAAGGAAAGAGTGAGGATTTGGCCTGATCCCAGGGTCGCTCATAGAATTCATAAGAAAAACATACCTCAGAGATACATTGGCCAGGTGAAAAAAATCGTAGATGAAGTGATCTCTCTGGTCTTTGTAGTTTCACCCTGGGAAATCCTAGAGGACTTCAAGAAAGCCTAAAAATCTAATCTAACCCCTCAGAAGATACAGGAAAACAAAATAGTGAAAAAGGGGTTAGTTTACAAGAGGCTTGAGGAAGTCAGGAAAAATGAGCTCCAGTTGTTCCTAGAGGGTAATCACCCTGATGAGTTCGCTTACAGAATAATAACAACTGTGGAGCTAAAGAATGGGAACAGGCCAAATACCTGTCTGAGTATTATGGGCCTGAATCATTGTTTGAAGGAGGTGCTGAAGAGCTAACCATGGAGGAACAAATCACCTTCCTTGAGGCCTACACAAGAGAGTCGTACAGACTCATCATAGGGAAGTGAGTCTCATGGATGGGGGAACAGCTCAGTGTCCAAGTCCCCAATATAGAGTTCCCATCCATACTTTGCCAACCAAATCATCAGAGACTCATTTCCAGGCCGGAGCTTACATGGGTCATCTTCTCTACTGATCAAGAAGGAAAAAGACCAACATTTTGCCAACAATAAGTGGGATAATAAATAATTTAGAGGTTTTGGCTGCATTGGTTCAGGGGGAGTTTGTTGGACCAAAAGAACCAATGAGCCAAGATCAGAAAACCTCTAAGTCCCACATGGTATCACAACAACTGCTGAAAGCCTCATTAGCAGTTTGACAAGTGCTGAAGACTTCAACAGCTGAAGATCAAGTGCTGAAGACTTCAACAGCTGAAGAACTAAAGTGCTGAAGTATAACAGCTGAAGAACACAAGTACTGAAGCTGAACAGCTGAAGAACACAAGTGCTGAAGCTCAAAGACCAAAGTACTGAAGTACAACAACTGAAGAGTTTACAAGTGCTGAAGATCAACAACTGATGTACAAAGTCTGAAGACAAAGACTGAAGACATCAGCTGATGATATCTACTGAAGTCATCAGCTGATGAAACATCTGAAGGTCAAAGTCTGAAGATCAAGTACTGAAGCGTCAGTAGTTTGTCACAACTGCTGAAGAGTACTTCTTCAGTAGTTGTGATATCAGTAGTTTTATATTTCTAGTTTCAGTAGTTTTGTAAAACGACTGAAGAGCTTGTTCTTCAGTCGTTGTAGTTTCAGTAGTTTCTAATCAGTAGTTTTATATTCTGTACTTAACACTCTGATATGTTCTCAGTAGTTGTGAACATTTTAGTAGTTTGTTAAGATTTAGTTATTTTTGTAGTTGATCTGCCAGTTGTCACTTTCCGTGATAACAGCAGTGGTTGTTGCACTCTATATGAGGAGTTGCAACCTATTGTAATATAATGAATGATTTGAATGATTTGATCAGAAATATTCCATATCTATAAACATTCCTTGAATCAGAAATATATTCTCTCACTATAACCGTATGTGCTCTTAATGCATACAAGTATCGATTTCTTGCTACAATTTGTCTAATTCCTGTTCTTATTCCGCTGCTTTGAACTCTAATACATCAAACTTGTGATCACTGATCTTGTCACAAATACACCCGAATCAGATCTAAAATTGATGAAAACTTGATATTGAATAAAAAAAACCAAAACCTCAACTTCTCTCTCTAAAATTCTTCAAATATTTAGTGAATTTGATCCAAAATGGCTCTCATACCAAATTGTTACTCCAGGATAATCACACTTGAATCAAATAATGAAGATTATAGATCAAAATATCATAATCACTATTAAAACCCCTTTGATCTTCAATTAGATTGCAAATATGTTTACAAGTAATTCCTCAATCTATTGGTCATTCAACCATTAACAACAATAATGATAATTAACATATTTATAGTCTAGACTAATATTCACTAATTGCACTTAGCTCCATAGACGTAGGCTAATTAATGCAAAATTACATATTAAGCATAAAAATGACTAAAAACAAGGTAAAATATATTTTGTTCACACAAAATATATTTATTACAATATGACTCCTAGTCATCTAAATCTTCAAACGTCTCGCCTCGGTTCCTCGTCTCGAACGTGTCGGGTTTGACTTTTGTTGACTTTGACCGTGATGTTGACTTTTGATGACTTTCACTGTGTTGATGATATAGACTATATTGTACAGCTCCAACAATAATCAAACACAAGAAGTAATTTTCAAGGTACTTGCATATATTGCTTCTCAACTCAAATATAACAAAACTCTTATAAGCATGTTGTTATGAGTTACAATGAGAAACTATATATAATACTACCTACAGCCGGATATACTTTGATACCAGCTCGGTTCCTTTAACTAAAGTAAATACTACAAAGCTATAGTTTAAGGTATCTCAAACAAGACTTTATTTGAGATATGGTAGTTAGGACATGTCCCTGACTTAACTTTTGTCACCAACTAAAGTTGGTAACTTGTACTAACATAAAAAGGTGAATAGTGTAATAAAGTATGGTCAATTACATGGCTCTTTGAGAAAATGCCATGTAGTATTAGAGGTCTACAACGGAGTGCTAGAGACCATACTTATGTCCACTGGTTCATAGTAGTGTCTTCCGAAGGTTAAATGGCTTCGGAAGAACAAGCATTTCCGAAGCCACTTACACTTCGGAAGAGGCTACTTTTTTCGAGGTTGAGGACTTCTTCTTTCTTCATACTCGGAAGTAGTGTTCTGATTTCTTCATTTGAGACTTGATCTTTGGAAGTGAACACATTGTCTTTCGAAGTAGAGTTCTGTCTTAAGAAGTAAAACTTTCACTCTGTCTTCGGAAGAACTCTACTTCCTTAGTTGGAGGTCTATCCTTGTCTTCCCTTCTTCTCAACTTCAACTCTTATTCAATCTTGGCTTTAGTAGTTAACTCAACCAGATGAAGACTGCTGAGATGGTTTCTGATGTGGGCAGCAATTTCAGAGTTGGAGGGGTTGGAAAATGGTTTATCTGCTAACTCAGCAATATCAAACCTGCTAGAGTGTAGTAGGGAGGTGGCATTCAGCTTGTTGGCTTGACCATTCTCTCTTTCTACAACAAAGTTGTGAGTAGCTTCATCGAACCTCCACTGGATTATTTTCTTTCTAGGCACAAGAGTCTAACTAGGGATCTTGTCCTCTTTCTTTGTATCCAGCAAAGTCACCAGCTTCTTTCTTAGTCTCTTCTCTTCATCATTTAATGAGTCCGAGTTGAGGCCTAGAAGTTTTGCAGCATGGTCCAGTGTTCCTCTGGGTAGATCAAGAAATTGAACCCTTGGGAGGGAATGTGAAGATCCATCAACATAGGTTAGTTTGATGGAGTCTTCCTCACAGGAGATGTCTCTTTGGGTTGTGCAGTTGGTGAGCCTAGTCTTGATCATCTTAAACTCTTCTAGAAAGAGATGTTTGGAAGGATGAGGGGATGATTTGGAAGGTTGCTGGGTAGGATGTGGTATGGTGGTTCTGGTAAGAGTTTTGGGTTGAAGGATGGGAAGTTTTGGTGGTTGAGGTGAGGAAGTGGATGAGGGTAAACGTGTGGGTTCAGAAGTGTATGGCTCAGTTTTGATGGTGAATGGAGACGGAATTGGTTCAGGTTAGGGTTGAGTGGTGGTGTGAAGGTTATCCCCTGTACCCTTTTGTACATCTCTCTCATTTTCCCCAAACAAATATAAACCTTGATTTCACTGACTATTTGTTGGAGTGTCCTCTCAGACATGGGGCCCACCTGCCTTCCAAAGAAGTTGTGAGTCCAGAGATAGTCTTTCATCCAGGCTTTGTCACCTATCTTCTTGGTTGCAGAGGCCCTTGCTTCTTCTTCCCTTTTCTTCTTCTCCTTTAACTTGTCTCTTGCAGCCCTTTTTCTCTCTTTCCCCAATTGATCTTGCTCTTTGTTAAAGAGCCATAGGATCGTTTCATCATTGTGTGGAGACAGTATTTGAATAGAGAACTCTCTGGAGGTTAGGAAGGCTATCGTTTCCCTCCAGAGCTACATGTTAACTTCCCTCTGTTCATTTTCTTTCTCTTCCTCTAAGGCCAACAGTGTTGCTTCCTGTTGCAGCCTGGTTGCCTTTTCTAGTTCCACCAACTCCTCCAATGGTAGCAAGAGTGTTTCTTCATTAGCAACTCCAAGCTTGATAAGCTGGTCAATGATCTCCTCTTTCCGTTTGTTGTTGACTGCCTCCTGGTTGGTTGCAGCTACTTTTGTACTAGCAGCTAACAGCTTCCCAGTTGGAAGTCTTCCTTTACTTTTTAGCTTTTCAATCTTCTCTTCTTCCTGACGCTCTTCCACAGTCATCTTCTTCTTTCCTTTGTTATCTTTTGAAGAGCTTGACTTTGGTGGTTCTTGGAGAGTGGATTCGGATTATGAGAGAGGCAGAGAGGGTGTCTAAATAAGAGGTTGATCCAGAAAGTCCTCATTATTCACCTCAGATGCCAGCTCTAGGATTGCATATGTGATGATTAGTTCCTAGGACATTATGAATAGTCCTTCTATCCCAACTAGTTTTAGTTGCTGGGCCATCAGTCCCTATTTACCCTTCGAATTGAATCTCGGGTTCCATGTAGACCTTAGTTTGACCAACTTCTTCCATAGTGGTAGAAGGTGCACTTAGCCTCTAAAGTTATTCACCTCCGAAATACATCATTACTGCATTAGGGCTTGGTTGATCAAGAGAAGATCTCAACAGAACTTGGAGAAGAGTCTGTAGAGATCTTTGAGCATCCTTTGGTCAATTTGCAGTAAGACTTTAGATGGCTCAGAGAAAGTTGTAATGGGAGACGTGAATTTGGAAGTTAAAGTTTTGCTCTGTGGTTACTCACATGTTTGTCTCTAAACACTCTCTCCCTTTTGGTACCATCATCTTGAGAGCTAGATGAGCTGGAGGAAGAGGTCAAGGAGACCTGAAAAGATACATGCCTAACCGATCTCTCAATCTGTTTCTCAGCTAGTTGAGCCTTGAGATTGTTAATCTCAAGTTGCTGAGTGGTAGACCTTTCTTCTAAAGTCCTAACCTTGGATTCAAGGTTTGAGACTTTAGATAGTAGGTCTTGAATGAAGAGTTGCATACTTCTCTCATCTTCTTTTGAAGAATCACCAAGGAGATGAGGTAACATACCTAGTATGTTCAACCTCACCATCTGATGTGGTTTCATGGCACCCTGGTTTCCCCTGCTTAATGATGTCCCTTTCAGAGTCATCAAAAGGCATGGTTGCTGCATATTCAGTCTCAAAACTGTTACCACTATCCATAAGGTCCATTGAGGCACCATCTGTAATGGCATCTAAATCTGCATGAGTCCTCTCCACATCAGTGGGACTCACTTACTAAGGGTTTGCTGATGGGGGCTGGAGATAAGAGGTCTCTCTAGGCTCTATTGATCTTGGAGAGGGTGTTGTAGATCACCTTCATTGCCATGGAGGGACATTATCTCTTCATGAGTTTTGAAGAGAAGGTTAGTGAAAGATAAGGATGTTAAGCCTACTGACCCGGGACCTTGGTCAATGTCTACAGACATTGTGCCTCTGATGGGGATGTCCCTTGTTGGCTGCTCAGAGGAGTGTAAATACTGACCCTGAGGGCTTTTAGATTGGGTAGTGGGCTCATGGGTTTGAGACTGAGGAGACTCAAGACCAATATTAAGGTCAATAGTGAAGGATGGTGAGACCTCAGACTGAGTGGGAGCTTAATGTTCCACTCTAGCCTTTTTAGGTTAAATAGGAGGAGCCTATTTAATCATAGTAGATTGAACAAGGGTTCGTTTGGGGTGTCTTTTGTAGGCGATGGTCATGGTAGGAGAAGGTGAAATTGGCATTATGGGGACAGTTGCTGGTGTGGGTTCATCGCCTGTGGGGTGAAGAAGGATGTCACCAGGAGCTATATGCTAAGTCATACTATGACGTAAAGAGGTGTACCATCGAGTGAAGTTGGTGGATACCTTCTTTAGTGTCTTGAAGATGGTTGGCCTTATGTGAGGGACAGGTAGAGTGGCTGCAGACAAGCCAACTCTGGTTCAACTGACAATTGATGATATGCTGAAGAAATCTGGGAAACATAAAGAATGTTTCCCTCTGTAGATTTCCAATGAGATTAGTTAGCAAAAATCTTGAGTAATTAAAGCGGAGGCCTCTCACCAATCCATGAACTAAGCACCCTAGTTCATACGGTATTTGGTCCCATCCCCCAGATTTGTTTGACAGACAGTGAAGGACAATGTGCATGAGGGACTTCTAGTTGTAGGAGAAGTTGAATTTGTAGACAGTTGACTTGCTTATGTCTCGACCATATCCCATGAGGATGTAGGTGCTGTCTAAATTTGCCTTGGGGAACTCAGTAGGGGCACCCTTATCATGAAGCTCCACATGCTCCCTCATGAGTTGTTCAATGATGACCAACTACTTGTCACAAATGCAGGATGATATTACACAAACCCTATTTAGGGTTTCAACCTGACCGTTACCCCAAAATTTAGTCATGTGATTGAGGTAAACTATGGGATTAATAGTCAAGGCGGTGTAGTTGGATGATTGGGTGAGGAAGGAGATGATTTCAGAGAAGTCCGCATCTCTTGAAGAGTCAAGAAGTGTGACTTGGTTGTGTTGAGGATATAGGGCCATTGAGAAAATGTGAGGGTAGAAAAGTTTGAGCTTGGGTGAATTTGGGAGAAAGGAAACTTTTAGGGTTGTAAAAATTTGTGGTAAGAAGATGAGAGTGAATAGTCGAGATCATTTAATAGAGGGTGAAATGGTGGTAATGTGTTAGGATAAGGTGATGTGATGTTTTAGTGGATGAAGTGACAGGGGTGGTAAGCTTTAATTCAGTTAAATAATCCGACATCATTAACAAAATCTTTAATTTTTACAATGTGGGGCCCAAGAGATTTCTGTTATACAATAAAATCTCTCTTCCGAATATAAAACATTTCCAAAGGTAATTTTTCTTCCGAAGGCAATTCCTACTTCTAAAGGTAAAAGTTACTTCCGAGAGTAAAGACTGCTTTCTGAGTGGAGAGTTTTTGTAAGATTCGGAAGTAAATCTGATATGAAATCAATCGCTTCTTCCGATACTAAAAACTCTTCCGAGAAGAAAAATTATCCTTGGAGAAATTTTTCTTCGGAAGATATGTAAAATGTCTTCCGAGGGTTAATTTCTCTTTGGAACAAATTTATACTTAGAAAACTTTAGAGAAATCTTTTGTAATAGGGCTTAGATTGTATTAACATATGACATTACATATTAAAAAGTTTTTCAAAAGAGTTAAGCTAATCAATGTTTATCATCCCAATAACGGTAATGAGATACTTAAATCTTTGTTCGTCAAAAGCTTTGGTGAACATATCAGGATATTGTTCATTTGAATCAACTTTGATTAGTTTAATCATATTTTTCTCATTAATATCTCTAATAAAATGGTACCTGATATCAATATGCTTTGTCTTGGAGTGCTTCACTTGATTTTTAGTGATGGAGACAGCACTGTTGTTGTCAATATCTATAGGAGTACTCATAAAGTTGAATCCATAATCAAACATCTGATTCTGAATCCATAGCAGCTGAGCATAACAACTAGTAGCCGTAATGTATTCAGCTTCAGCAGTTGATGTAAAGACACATGATTGTTTCTTGCATTGCCATGAGATGATCCTTCCACCAAGAAATCGACATCCTCCTAATGTTGATTTCTTGTCAATGTTGCAGCCATCATAGTTACTATCAGAGTATCTATAGACATTAAAATCATTGTTCCTAAGATACTTGAGATCTAGTTTAGGTGCTCCTTTGAGGTATCTGAGGATTCTCTTGGCAGCAGCTACGTGAGACACCTTTAGAGCAGCCTGATATCTTGCGCAGATGCAAGTTGCAAACATAATATGAGGTCTACTGGCTGTGAGATACATCAAAGAACCAATAATCACCTTATACTGATGTTGATCAATATCCTCCCCCTAAAGGCTAGGACAAATATTATGGTTTCTGGGTATGGGTGTCTTGGCTGGCTTACAATCTTTCATCTTAAATCTTTCTAAGATGTCATTAGCATACTTATATTGATTGATGACAAACCCTTCCTTCAGTTGCTTCACCTGAATTCCAAGGAAAAAGTCCATTTTCCCATGGAACTCATCTCAAACTTCTTCTTCATAATGCTTTCAACGTCCTTACACATTTGGTCATTTGAAGAAACAAATATGATGTCATCAACATATACTTGAACAAGCAAAATATCCTTACCAGACTTCCTTATGAAGAGAGTCTTGTCAATGGTTCCTCTTGTGTAACCATTCTTTAGAAGAAATTGAGAGAGTGTCATACCATAGCCTAGGTGCTTGGTGCAGCCCATATAGAGCTTTATCCAATTTGCACACATAGTTGGGATGTTGTGGGTCTTCAAATCCTCGAGGCTAGCACACATACACTTCCTTATCTATATCCCTATATAGAAAGGCACACTTGACATCAAGCTGGTAGATAGTAAAGTTCTTGGACACAACATAAGCAAGGAAGATCCTAACTTCCTCAAGTCTTGCAACAGGTGCAAAGACATCAGTATAGTCAATTCCTTCCTATAGAGTGTATTCTTAAACTACCACTCTTGCCTTGTTCTTGATAATCAAGCCTCTGTCATCTCTTTTTTTCCTAAAAACCCATTTAGTGCCAATTGGTACTTGACCAGATGGTAGCGGACATAGGTTCCAAACCTTCTGTCTTTTGAATTGAAGAAGCTCCTCTTGCATCGATTCAACCCAACTACTATCTTTCAAGGCATCTTCCACCTTCTTGGGTTCCATCTAGGATAAGAAGCATGAGTACAAGTAGACATTCCCATGATTAGTCTGCCCTCTTGTTCTCACACCTTCAGAGACATCCCCAATGACGTTCTCAGCTGGATGAGTGTTGTGAATCCTTAAGCGAGGAATCACTTCCAGTTGCAAGTATAAGTCCAGATTAAACTTATTTTGCTGAGGAACAGGAACACTTTGTCCAGCTGTTGTTTCAAAATCATTCAATGAGGACTGATTGAATGAATGAGAAACATCATCAATTGTTGGCTGTGAAGTAGCATTAACAGTTTCCTGTTCCTTCAAAATGCTACTTCCCTTAGCTTGGTGCTATGTTGGATAACCTGATGAGTTTTGAGGATCAACAGGTGATTCACTGGTTGAAGCTTCACTATTCCTTGATATAGTTATACTGTCAGATGTCTGAATAGTGGGAGCATGATTTGTTGCAGCTCTTAGAGAACCTGGAAGAGGTTTGGGTAGCTCAAATAGTTGATCAACATTAGCATCAATATCAGTATCATTTTGAGCACCTGTTCCAACTGAAACATTCTCTCAAGAAGGTTTAGAATAGTTTCGAAACAATTCTAAATCAACGATATGATCAGGTACATTCCCCCTAACACAAGGAGTGTGCTCATTAACAACTATATTGGATGACTCCTCAAATTGTTGATTCTTAATGTTGTATACTCTATAAGCTTTGGAGCTAGAAGAGTATCCAATAAAGATAGCATCATCTGACTTATCAGCAAATTTTGCCAAATTGTCCTCTGTGTTAAGTATGGTACACCTGCTGCCAAAGGACCTTAGAAAGCCAATGAATGGTGGCCTCTTGTTTCATAGCTCATAAGAGGTTTTTTCATGTGGCTTAAGTACAAGAACCCTGTTTTGCACATAGCATGTAGTGCTGACCGCCTCTGCCCAGAATGTTAGAGGTAGTTTGGAATAAGCTAAAATAGTTCGAGCAGCCTCAATAAGTGTCCTGTTCCTCCTCTTAGCAACACCATTTTGTTGAGGAGTTCTGGGAGCACTATATTGTCTCGAAATCCCTTTTGAGTTACAAAATGAGTCAAGAACAAAGTTCTTAAACTCAGTCCCTTGATCACTTCTAATAATCTTAACCTTATGATCAATTTATTTTTGTATTTTAAGAATAAAAGATTTTAATGTTTTAGCAGTTTCATCTTTAGTTCTTAGAATGAATACCCATGTAAATCTTGTAAAATCATCAACTATCATAAGGCAGTATGATTTCCTTCCAATGCTCATTATACTTGTGGGACCAAAAAGATCCATGTGCGATAAGTGTAATGGAGTAGTGATGGAGTTAACACTTTTGGATTTATGAGAGGCCCTGTGTTGCTTCCCTTTCAGGCATGCAACACAGTTGTCTTTGAAGAAAAATTCCTTTTTTAGGCAAACCATGTACCAAGTTATTTTTAGCCAATTTGTTCATTGTCTTAAATTTACATGACATATATGTTTATGCCAAAGTGTTGAGTCATCACTATTAGCTTTGGAAAGAAAGCATGATACTTCACCCATTGGGGAAGCATTGTTCATATCTAGCTTGTACATATCCCCTTTCCTAGGAGATCTAAGAATTCATCCCTGGTTTGAGGATAATGCACTCATGTTCTATGATAAGCATTTGATCACAAAACTGAGAAACACTTAACACATTATGTTCAAGTTGTTTGACAAAGTTCACTTTGTCAACTTTTAATTTACCCTCGTTTGAGGATAATGCACTCATGTTCCGAAGCTTCTTTCTTTTTGAAAAAAGCCTTCACCACCTTTTCTTCCTATGCAGTCTTCTTCTAGGATGGTTTCAAGAGAACATTCTTGTTCTTCTGATTTTTATCAGCTTTTGCTTCCGAAGTCATTTTCCCTTCGGAAGAAGGATTTTCTTCCGAAGACAACCTAGCTTCGAAGACTAGCTTTCCCTTTTTCATCACTTGGACCATTTGATAAGGTCCAAATGAGAAACCTTCCCTGACTCCTTCCATTCTAACATTATTTTCATAATGTGTGCTAGCAGGATTGTAGTAACAATCTTTAGCCATGTGGTTTTGCAGGCCACACATTATGCATGTAATGTTAGTCTTTTGGGAGCTTGTAGGTTATTGTTTCTTACTCTTTTTCTAATTGTCAGCAATCTTTCCCTTCAACTTTTGATCCTTTGATAGGATAGGACTGCTGGTACTACACTCCTTTCCTGAATCAGAAGTACGTATCACCTGGAATCCAGCTAAGATAAAGACACCCTTTTGTTTTGGGTCAATCATCAGCTTAGACTCGCCCACTTTCTTAGCAGTTATTCTGGCAGCTTTAGCTCTGCTTCTTCTAGCTTTGGTGGTTAGGGTTTGATCTTCACTGGGAGAGGTGGGTTGATTTACCTGTTCCTTCCTTGTGGTGGCCACTATTGTTGCATCATTCTTCAACTCATGTGAAGATGGGTCAACAGATAGGACCTCTTGCTCTTCAGTACCGCATCTAGGTTGTCTTATGGACTCATAAGAATGTGGTGGGTAATTTCATTGGTCCCCAACCCTCCTTTATTCTGATAACAAATTTTGGAGTAGGACGATGATGCAATAATAGCTTGGAAGTTCTGCTTAGAAATAGCATACTTCCTGGCTTGAGCCTCAACAGTGAAAAGCTGGGCTAGAGCCTCAGACAATTTGGATATTAAATCCTTTATTTGAGTCTTGTAATTGGTGTGTTCGTGTTTTTATAGCGAAATTTTTTTCTCTAACTCTTCAATTTTCTTTTGGTAGTCAGATTCAGCCCTTTTAAAATCAGATTTAAAAACATTTAAAGACTAAATATTCGATTTAATTTCCCTATTGTAGTCCTGATATAATTTAACCTTAGCTATACAGGTAGGAGTACAGAGATGTTCATATACCTGGTTATCATTTGTTTCGGTCATGAGAGCTTGAGCAGGAGTCACATCCTGAACCATAAAGCTCCAGTCGACTTCTTGAGCCATTATAGCTGTTTCAGTCAACTTTCCAATGGGATTTGATGTAGAGGGATGTGGGAGGCCTTTGGGGTTCCCTGGTTTGATTTGGAGCCTTGCATCCCTTGCAAAGTGACCAGTTGGTTACAGTTGTAACATTTGGCCTTGGTCTTTTCTAACCTAAACTTGTTGGTAGTTAGGTTTTTAGGGAATTGCCTTCCAGTTCTCTTAAAGAAATTCTTCGCTCTGTAGGTTAAAAGAGCCATCTGTTGGACGATGTCCACATACTCGACATCGTCTAGACTGAAACACTCTATATCATCAAAACAGTATTGAAAGTCACCAGAGAGTCCACTTCCTGAGACAAAGGCACAACTATCCTGAAAGTAATTATGCTGAGCCTGTTTAGACCTTGGAGTCTGAGGGAAAGTGATGTATGGTCTAGAAAAGCAGGATGGCTGCTGGTTGTAAGTCAGGTATTGCTGAGGTTGTGGGGGTACTGAGCCTTCAGCAACCATTAAAGCGTTGCTAGCAGAAAGCTCAGAGGTCTGCTTGTTTGGTGGCCCTTCTTACTCTCCATCTCTAACTAGTATCCATGAAGGATGCCATAGAGTTCAGTCATAGAAAAAGTGTTCAAGTTCTCTTTCCTCGTGATAGAGACACAGTAGAGTGTCCACTCATTTGGAAGAGGACTCATGAATTTTCTTGTGAGATCTCTAAGTTCCGGAGTGATCTTCACAGACTGAAGAGAAAATAAGATCCATGTACCTGAAATACTGCTGGCTGAGGGTCTCTCCAGCGATATAAGTGAAGTTCTCGAATTGCTACTTCAGTGAGTCCTTCTTGTAGTCGTTGGAGCTTGAATACATCTGAGCAAATGCATCAAACAATTCTTTAGCAAACTTACAATGCTCAAACCCCATCGTGATGGAGTTAGGTATTACAGTTATCAGAATGGTCATTGCATTCCTGTCAAAGTCCATCTTCTTTCGGTCTTCGTCAGAATAATATTCGACATCTTTTTCTATCATGGCACCGCTTCCACCAGCTGCTGCCACCTTGGGTTCATATGGGCCGTTGACAATGGATTCCCACATTTTGCTGTCTTGGTATCTGCTGAAGCCTTCCATTCTTCTGCGCCAAGACCTAAAGTTTTCAGGAGTAATGATGGAGTTTTGGTCATGGTCCCATCTCTACTTCAGATTTGTTAAGGGCCATTTTGAGAGAGTTGTAAGGAGGAGTGAAAAAACAAGTTGATTTGGATGGTTAGATCTCACAATCAAGAGCCTAAAAAGCTTTGATACCAATTGCAGGATCGGTTTATGTCACTAAACACTTGGTTTTTCTCTCAAACTCACTTAAACAACACTCTGATGAAAGCAAAGTCTCTAAGAGTTGATAACATTATAATAAGTAATAATCAAACACAAGAAGTAATTTTCAAGGTACTTGCATATATTGCTTCTCAACTCAAATATTACAAGACTCTTACAAGCATGCTGTTATGAGTTACAATGAGAAACTATATATAAGACTACCTACAGCCGGATATACTTTGATACTAGCTGGGATCCTCTAACTAAAGCAAATACTACAAAGCTATAGTTCAAGGTATCTCAGACAAGACTTTATCTTAGATATGGTAGTCAGGACATGTCCCTGACTTACCTTTTGTCACCAACTAAAGTTAGTAACTTGTACGAACATAAAAAGGTGAACAGTGGAATAAAGTATGGTCAACTACATGGCTCTTTGAGAAAACACCATGTAGTATCAGAGGTCTGCAGCAGAGTGTCAGAGAGCATACTTATGTCCACTAGTTCATAGTAGTGTCTTCCGAAGGTTAAATGGCTGCGAAAGAACAAGTACTTCTGAAGCCACTTACACTTCGGAGATGCTACTTCTTCCGAGGCTTGAGGACTTCTTCATTCTTCATGCTTTGGAAGTAGTCTTCTGATTTCTTCTTTTGAGACTTGATCTTTGGAAGTGAACACAATGTCTTTGGAAGAAGAGTTCTGTCTTTGGAAGTAAGACTTTCACTCTGTCTTCGGAAGAACTCTACTTCCTTTGGAAGTTCCACACTTGGCTTCGGAAGCCTTTATAAGTAGAACCAAATTTTGTCTAAGTGATTTGGTTTTGGTTGTACCAGTATTCTTCTTGATCCAACAAAACTAATTTACAGTAAATAAGTAATAGTATTTTAAAATAATCAACTTTTATAAAATGGCTTTTATAATTTTTAAGAAAATTTAGAATTAGTGTTGAAGGCCAAAGAGCTTTAAATATAAAACATGTGGTTCCCCAGATTCAAACCGGGTTCCTCCTGTTCAGAAGAGTGGTGTCTTACCAGTGAACCAAGGGCCATGGGCGTGTTAGGTCTCAGCTCTTAAAGGTTAAAACCAAAGGTGCAAACTAACCCCCAAATCGATTGAACCCTAGTTTCCCTCGAACCAAAATTGAAGTTCAATCCTCAATTGTTAATGATACAGACCATGGGGCTTTTGATCCCCAAATATGGATGAGTGTGTAGAGGTATTCAACTCACTCGATTATGAACAGATTGACCCAATTTAGTCTGGTTAAGATTCGGCTTTCACACGCTGAACAGATAGTTAAATTTTGATCTTGTAATGAGTTTGTTATGCAATTGAGTGTTTAGAGAGGTTGAAGGGAATGAATGGGATGATTCTCTCTGTTAAATAGGTTCAATTTGTACGTTAAGCTGCCGAACAAGCTTCAAGTTCCGTTCGACTATTTGGGTTACTAAAACATGTTTAATCGATAGTTTAACTCCAATTAAACACTGTAAGGTTGGGATTGATTATACGAACGCTTTCGATCATTTAATTTGATTAATCGACACATTATATACATTGAATGGTTAGGATTCGATTTTGATTGTTGATTTCGATTTATTTCGCTTAAATGTCGAATGAAATGGTTCGATTGGACATGGGTTCGAATTCGCGATGATGCTACGGTTCGATTAGTATTTTATTATAGGTTCAAAACGTTTAGATTTGAACGTTCGATGGTCACTGGAGTTCGGCCGAAGTGTGGCCTGCCAGTGACCGGAAAAGCAGGGAAGAGAAAGGGGGTTTGGGTTTTTAAATAGTTACACATTTGGTCCCTCAACTTTGAATTTCTATTATTTTATGCTAAAACTTCAATTTAAAGTTTATAAAATAACAATAAGACCCCCTGACCTTTTTCAAACTTTAATCTAACTTGTTAATTATTCAAGTTTTATTATTATTATTATTATTATTATTACTATTATTACTATTAACATTATTTTTTGTGTTATTATTACTATAATATTACTTTTGTTATTATTATTAGAATTATTATTATTATCCAATATTTAGTTTATTAACTTTTACATTAAAAATTATAAACAAATTAAAAGATAAGCAAAAATAATCCATAAATTTCATAATTGACATAAATTGTCCTTACATGAACAAATGATGGTAACTTTACACTAACGGGAAAATATGAGATGTTACAGTCTCCCCAACTGTAAGGCCCTGTTCCCGGGACGCTTACAACTGGTAAATCATTTCACATAAAACTTATACTATACTTTAACATTCATAAAACATTGCAGCGGAAACATAAAAATAACATTTCATATCATTACAAGTGCCTTTTCAATTTAATACAAGCGTTCATTTCAAAACATCGTTCGTTCGCATTACAATGCAAACACATCATACAACGGAATGCCATCCAAAATGCCAAGCAGCTGCCCCATGCTATCCTCAGCAATGCTCACCTGCCAATTGGAAAATGCTTAAAAAGTCAGCGTTGCTGAATGAGCTCTAGTTTTACAATAAAACATACTTTTACTTTCAAACCATTCATTACTTTGCATGTCATCAAACATCATACATACACGTAGATAATATCATTATTATCTTCATCATTCATTCATTCATTTCGTACATTTGTCATTACATCTTTACTTTTATTCAGACCAATGTCATCTACTCCACCCCACCGTATGCATAAAGCTGGTACTGGGCCTGAGGTCTTTCATAGACCCCAAACATTGTGCATGAAGCTGACTCCAGTTACTAAGGGTGAGCGGAAAGGGTCCCATACATATGGTCAATCACAAGGATTAGACCCTTCATTGGGTGTGAACCTCCATACATTTGCTTAATCACATGAATCAAGCCCTAGTGTGCATCCTTCTAGGGTAGCTAACCCGTACATGGTTAAGCTAACACCCTTTGTTAGGTGTGAACCTCCATACATTTGCTTGCAAACCTTTCATACTTTCGTTCATTCATTAATGCATGCATTCATCATTTCATTCCTCTTTTCATTAACTTCCACTATACGTTACACAATACTTTTCATTTCGTTCATTAACATTCAACGTAAAGCCACGGAAAATAATCATACAAAGCAAGGAACATAACATACACAGTCAACATCATCATACACGACATCATACATACATAGCACACATCATACAGACCATCATGCATGACATGCCAAAGCATCAAACATACACCATAACATGCCCGTCATAACCTCTATGACCTCAAAAGTCAACTTACATAGCTCCTGGAAACCTCCCAAGTCAAGCCTAAAGTCATCTTTAAAGTCAGAAAATTCTAAGTGTTCATCCGCATTTGTCTTACTTCATTCGCAATTGTTCCTGTTTATCCACATCAGTTATAGTTCATCCGTATTTGTCTTAATTCATCCGCATTTGTTCATGTTCATCCGCAATGACCTTATTGATCCGCATTTCCCCTACTTAAGTCAATGTTCATCCGCATTGACTTTACTCATCCGCATTTCCCATACTTAGTCAATGTTCATCCGCATTTCCCATACTTAGTCAATGTTCATCCGCATTTGTTCCATTGCTCATCCGCATTTCCCATAGTTAGTTAATGTTCATCCGCATTGACCTTTCTCATCCGCATTTCCCATACTTCATCTGCATTGACTCACTTAGTGGTTAATGCTCATCCGCATTATCTGTTCATCCGCATTGACTTTCCAACAGTTAGGCAGATTCTAAAAAACATCAGATTTCAGTTCCCAATCACCATCCGTCATCTTTTAAGCTTAAGACTTACCATCTAAGCCTTAGAAACACCATCATACATCAACAAGCTTTAACATAGCCCAACATCACATCTTAATCACAGCATATACACATTTATACATACGGGTTGAAAACCCAGTTTAATGAAAACATACATCCATGCATGTCCAGCCCCAAAATAGTTAAAAACCAGTAAAAGAGGGGTCCTAGAACTCACCTTAGCAGCTCTTGAATATGACTTCTTCTAAACTCGTTTGCAATTGAGTTCAACCGTCTAAAATTCACTAAAAACGTACCCGAACACATACAAACACACATAAGCACAACCCGAGGACATAACCGGTTAAGAACACCATAAAAACATGAATTCTTACCTTGAATTCGCACTTTTCGTCTTGTTTCTCTTCAAAATCGAGAGTTCTCTGCTTCCTGCTACTCTCTCTCTAAAAATTCGAGAATTGGTGATGTGTGTGACATATGGGAGGCCATACCACCGTTATCACCAAATTTTAAACTTTTTGTCCTTTTGACACTTTTAACCCCTAAACTTGGGTTTTAATTCATTTTCCGTCTTTTTCTTCACTATATTCTTTCTTTCTTTGTCTTTGAAATAGCCAAGTGTTACATCAACTTAAAAGAATTTGATCCCGAAATTAAGAAATGAAACTATACGAACAAATGAGAGTACTTCTTTTCATATGCTCTTCACGCTCCCAAGTAAATTCAGTGTCATGCTTATTCTCCCAACGAACCTTGACAATTGGGGTAGTTGTGGTTCTAGTCTTCTTCATAATGCGATCCATAATTTCAACAGGTTTCTCAACAAAGTGCAATGACTCGTCGATCTGGATGTCTTCCAACAGAACATGCAGACTTTCGTCAGCCAAGCACTTTCTCAAATTTGAGACATGGAACATAGGGAGAACTCCACTAAGGTCGGAAGGTAATTCTAGTTTGTAAGCCACTTTCCCAATCCTTTTAAGAATCTTGAAAGGTCATACAAATCTTGGAGTCAGTTTACCTTTCTTTCCAAAGCGAACAACACCTTTCCACGGTGAGACCTTTAGAAGAACCATATTTCCAACGTGAAATCCCAATGGCTTACGTCACTTGTTGGCATAGCTCTTTTGTCAACTTCTTGCCACTTCAAGGTTCTTGCGAATTATGGAGACTTTATCGGTCGTTTCATGTAAATGAGGTCAGGACCAAAGATGAAATTTTCCTAAATGTCGGTTCAGCAGAACGGTGAGCGACATTTACGACCATAAAGTGCTTCGAATGGCGCCATCTTGATACTCGAGTGATAACTATTGTTGTACAAAAATTCCGCAAGTGGTAAATGCGTATCCCAATCGCTACCAAAGTCAAGGACATAAAGGCGTAGAAAATCCTCAAATGTTTAGATTTTGCTTGGTTTGACTGTCCGTTTGAGGATGGTAACCGTGCTTAGATCCAACTGATTACCCAAGAGTTATTGCATATACGATCGAAAGTGCAAAGTGAAACGAGAGTATCGGTCGGATATGATGTGCAGAAGTACCCCATGACGACTCAAAATTTCATCAATGTATATACGAGCCAACCTTGATGTCTTGTAAGTGTCACGAATGGGACAGGAATTGGAACATAACCTTCTAGCTCAATTGGAAATGAAACCCAATGGGTTGATTTCTTTTGCGAATCAAATTTGGTTCCGAATGATGATAACCTCGGTACCTTTCTCATGAATGAAGCTCATTAAACTCGCTATTCTATTCATCCATATTATGTATACGAAACCCTTGGAAACTCACCAACTTTATAGTTGAGCTTTTATTTTTAACATGTTTCAGGAAATACCCAAGTTTGAAGTCATTATTTGAAGTTTGCTTAAATCTTGGATTTGGACCTACAATAATGAATAAAGAGCTTTAGATTATTTTGGTTTTATGTTTTGACTTATTTCATGTTGAGACTTATGGTTGTATTCACATTTGAAACTTATGATACTAATATTTATATTTAAAGATAGCGTTATGTGGCTGTGAACAATCTTTGAAACTAAAGAAAGGTTTTTAATGAAAGTAAAGTATATTTTATTTTTAAAACCAGAACTCACTCAGCAATGCTGACTTTTATGTGTTTCCAATTGGCAGGTAATGGTTGTTGAGTACGGCACGGGCAGCTACTTGGCTCATTTGGGTGGAATCCATTTTATGTTGTGATCATGTTTTTGCATTGTAATGCGAACAAACAATATTTTGTAATGAATGTTGCATTATTTTGCGAAAGCGATTATGTCACACCCCCGCTAAGAGCGGAAACACGGAGATGTAACGAGATAGGATCGTCATAACACATGGTAAGCGATTGAGATGCAATATAATAAATGATGACAAGCGTGTCATGACGACACCCAACAACAAGGGGACTTGTGTCGTGTTTAGTCAATATTCACGACAACATAGCCATAAGCATAAACATGTTAAATGATTCACATAAACAAGGATGATAACATTGTATGCAATTCCCACAACCCGGGAACAAGTTACAAAAGTATAATGTTGTTTAAGACAAACTACACAATGTTTTCCAAAAGACAATGTTTATCCTCAAAATGCATCCTAGGGTCTCCACTAAGGCGGCACACCTAGATCTTCAATTAGCATGATCACCTGAAAAGACATACTCAAAATGGTCAATAAAATTGTTGGTGAGCTCCGAGGTTTAAATGTAAATAAGTAATTGATGCTGTATAATAGTTTGTTGCGGAATACCATGAATAAAATTATAAGTAAACAAAATCACATGACATGAGCTCTACAACCAAACCTAACGACGTACACAAAGAATCTTGTCAGAATATATTCACCCAAGGCCCGTTCCTGTCAACTGTTGGTACTAACAAGTATACCAACAAACGAGGGTGGGGGTGTCAACCCAATAGTACTACCAATACCTATCCGTCGATGGTTGTAAAGAAAGAACCACACAGCAGACCCAAGCATGTATCATATAAGTACTCACAAAACAGTATCACGTTGATTCCAAGTATGTAAATTGTATGTAATTTGTACAGCATAGAAAACGGGTGAGCATACTTTTCCCTCATGTTTGTAAATGATTGAAAAGTTGTATAAGCATAAAAAAGGGGCCACGAAACTCACTTGTTAAGTGGTAAGTATGCATGATCAAAGTTCCCAAGTGTTGTATGTAAAGAACGGTCAAACACCTATTGACAGTTATTCTTAAGCATTAATGATACACATAAAGTATATAGTAACGTTCGGTCTGTTCGGGTTGTATCGGTTCGGTCGCGGGTAACACACACAAGCTGACACACTTATTAGATCTTATGTAGATCCAAGTACTAGAAATCATTGCCATTGCTGGTGATATTATGTAAAAGATCCACTATTATAGGAAAAGTATTTATTAAATATTAATAGTCATAAATCGGTTGTTGATAATTTGTATAACGTTAGCTTGATTTGATATGGAATAGTATTTGTGGCCTTGATAGCGTTGACTTTAATCTTTGTGGTTGAGAAATGACATTCGTGTTGAGTTACCTATCATCACACAACATTCAAGAAGGAAATTCACACACACAGCATCATCAATCACATGATAGGACCAGATGCTTGACTCAACACTCCATTCATACGAATCAACCCTCAATCGTACAAATCAGCTTCATTCATACGATTGAACCTTCATTCGCACGACTGTCATTCAGTCGTACCACACAAGACCCAATCGCACGACTTAACCTCCATACGCACGAATCAACCTTCATTCGTACTAATCAGCTTAATTCGTACGACTAAACCTTCATTCGTATGATTGGCCATCAGTCGTGCGATGCACGCACAATCGCATACATTCATTCAATCGCATGACTCAGTCACATGACATTCCTAGTCGCACAACTCAGTCGCCCGAAACACATAGTCGTATGACTCAGTCGCACGGCTCACCCAGTTGCACGGCTCAGTCGCATGACAGACCTAGTCGCCTGAACTGCAAGTTCGTGACTGCTGAAGTGCAGAGCAGCCTTCAGCTGTCCTGACCATGAGTTTCACACAACAAGAACTTCCAGAAACACACTACAATCACCCACAAACAAGAAGCGCACGCATAAAGACATCACACGCACCCACACGACCTCTTGTGTTCGGTTGAACCTGAATACCCGAAACCCTAGAAATGGACAACAGTAAAACGAGCATGAAAGGGACAACCAAGGTCGTCTACCTGCAAGGATGGAGTAGACTAGGTTGTAGATGAAATCAACATGACGAAAACAAGACGAAACAGGGCGGTTTTGGTGCAAAGAAGAAGAAGATGTTGTGAACTGAAAAAAAATAAAGAAGAAATGAAGAAGGTGAAGAAGAATGGCTGGCAAATGGGGGTTTTTATACCCATCCCAAGTTTGCAAAATGTCAATTTTAGTCCCTGCACTTAGCCCCCGAGTTCCCAAGGTTTGTTTCGGTTGAAAACGACTTTAAAAGTGTTTGTTATTTTATGTTAAAAAATTTATTTAATGATAATTGGCACTTAAAAATAATTTTATTGATGACAATGATTTTATATAAAAATGATATATTTAGTGACAATAACGATGAAATTTGTAAAAGTTTTAAGCATAGCACACGTTCACGAAGGAAAAACAAGCACAAAGACAATAAGCAAGTAGGATATCCACACAAGAAGTTAATAAAGGTGAGGAATGAATGATCAAGGAAAAGTTAACGGATAATCACATTAATTGACAGACCTTGTGGTGATGGATGTCAGATATTATTTATATGAAATGAAATGTTTGTTTAAAATGATTCCGCTGCAATGTTTTAATTAAGTAAATGTATGTTTAATGTTTTATGTGCGATGATTGACCAGCTGTGAGCGTCCCAGAAACAGGGCCTTACATTGTACATATCCCCTTTCCAGGGAGATCTAAGAAGCACCAATTCCGGAGGAATGGTCATCCAAGATTTGGGGATAGTGCACACATGTTTAGTGAAAAGCATTTGGTGCTTTTGATCATGGAATTGAGAAACACTTAAAATATTATGTTCAAGCTATTTGACAAAGTGTACTTTGTCAACCTTTAACTTGTCGTTGGATACACTCCTCTACAAGAAATGTATCCTCGAACCTCACCTCCAAACTAAACGGGACCTCCATCAAAATCTTGAAATTGTTAAAGGAGATGTGTTCCCAATCATGTGCCTTGAGCATCCACTATCTACAATCCACACATTATTGTTCTTGTCATATGGATGTCTCTTCACATAAGGTGAAAAAGTTAGTTTTTATTGGAAATCCAAGCCTTGTTGGTCTTGGGCTCTACTAATAAGGATTTTATTGAACCAAATTTAATGCATGGGAGTTTAATAATTATTTGTGAATAGGAGGCTTGGGCTACAACATCTTGTTTGATCTTCCATTCCATCACTTGGTTGGTCATAAAAGATGAGCTTGTTGAAGCTTGAGCAGCATGGCATTCTTCCAAAGCTTCTTTCTTCTTGGAAGAAGCCTTCACCACCTGCTCTTCCAAAGCAGTCTTCTTCTGGGATGGTTTCAAGGGGACTCTCTTAGCTTTTTAAGTCTTCACAACTTTCGCTTCCGAAGCCATTTTCCCTTCGGAAGAAGGATTTTCTTCCGAAAGCAACCTTGCTTACGAAACAAGATTTCCATTTTTCATCACTTGGAACATTTGATAGGGTCCAAATGAGAAACCTTCCTTGACTCTGTGTTTTTTAACATTATTTGCATAATGTGTGCTAGTAGGATTGTAATAAGAATCTTTGGCCATGTAATTTTGCAGACCATACATTATGAATGCCATGTTAGTCTTCTGGGAATGTGAAAGCTGTTGTTTCTTAGTCTTCTTGTCTTCAACAACAATCTTTCCCTTTCCCTTCTAATCTTTTTGTTTGATAGTTGGGCTAGAACTACACACTTTTCTAGGTTTAGAAGTTCCCACCACCTGGAAACCAGCTAAGATAAACACACCTTTTCGCTTTGGGTCAATCTTCAGATTTGATTAAACCACTTTTTTGGCAATTTTTCTGGCTACCTTAGCTCGGTTTCTTTTGGATTTGGTGGTAAGAGATTGGGCTGACTGGTAAGAGGGGTAGGGTCTACCTGGATCTTCCCTATGATGGTCTCCACACTTGCATTACTCTTTGACTCATGAGAAGGTGGGTCAGCAGATGGAACCTCTTGCTTTTCAGTACCACATCCTGGTTGTCTAGTAGAGTCATAAGAGTGTGGTTGAGTAATTTCATTAGTCCCCAACCCACCTTTGTTTTGATAACAAAGTTTTGAGTGAGAAGATGATGCAAGGATGGCTTGGAAGTTTGCTCTAAGATAACATGCTTCCTAGCTTAAGCCTCTATTGTGACAAGCTGGGCTTGAGCCTTATACAATTTGGATATTAAATCCTTTATTTGAGTCATGTAGTTTGTGTGTTCATGTTTAAAAAGAGACACAATTTTCTCTAACTCTTCAATTTTTCTTTGATAGTCAGATTCAGCTCTTTTGAAGTCAGATTTTTAAAAATATTTAAAGACTCAATAGCAGATTTAATTTCCATATTATTGTCATGGTATAGTTTTACCTTATCAATACAAATTGGAGTGCAGAGATGGTCATATACCTTGTTGTCATCTATTCCAGCCATTAGTGCTTGAGCAAGAATCACATCCTGTACCATAAAGCTCTAGTCAACTTCTTGAGCTATAGTTACTATTTCAGTTGACTTCCCAGGGGCTTTAGGTGTAGAGGCTTGCGAGGAGGCATCAGAGGTTCCCGGATTTGACTTGGGAGCCTTGCATTCCCTAGCAAAATGACCAAGTTGGTATAGTTGTAACGCTTTGCCTTCATTTTGTTTAACCCAAATTTGATACTCGTTGAGTTTGAGGGAATTGCCTTCCAGTTCTTTTGAAGAACTTCTTTGCTCTGTAGGTAAGCAGAGCCATTTGTTGGATTATGTCCATGTACTGCATATCATCTTGGATGAAGCACTCTAGATCATCAAAGCAGAACTGATGATCACTAGAGTGCCCATTTCCTGAGATAAAGGCACAACTCTCCTGGAAAGAACCTTGTTGAGCCTGTTGAGACCTTGGAGTCTCATGAAATATGATGTAGGGCCTTGTTGAACAGGATGGCTGCTGAGAGTAAGTTAGGTACTAATGAGGTTGGCTGGATCTTGAGCCTTCAAAAACCTTAAAGTGTTGCTAGCAGGAAGGCTTGAGGGTTTGCTCATCAGATGGCTCCTATTGTTTTCCATCTCTACATGGTATCCATCAAGAATTTCGTATAGTTCAATCATGATGAGGGAGTTCAGATTCCTTATCCTTTTGATGGAGACACAGTAGAACATCCACTCATTTGAGAGTGCATTCATGAACTTCCTTGAGAGGTCTCTCAAGTCAATGGTAACTCCCACAGATTGAAAGGAAGCAATAAGATCCATGTACCTGAAGTATTGCTAGCTGAGGGTCTCTCTAGCAATGTAGGTAAAGTTCTCAAACTGTTGCTTGAGTGAATCTTTCTTGGAATCGCTGGAGTTAGAGTACATTTGTGACAGTGCATTAAACAACTCTTTAGCTGACTTGCAATGCTCAAACCCCACCATGACGGAGTTGGGTATAGTAGTCATAAGAACTGTCATAACATTGTTGTCTATTTCCAACTTCTTCTAGTCTTCATCAGAGTAGTCTTCAACAGCCTTCTCGATGATGGCACCGTTTAATCCAGGTGCAGCAACCTTGGGCTTGTAAGGACCATTGATGATTGACAACCACATTTTACCATCAAGGTATCTGATGAAACCTTTTATGCATCTATCAATTGTCTAAAGTTTTCTGGGGTGATGATAGGTGCTATAGTCATCTTCCCCATCTCAACTTTAGATTTCTGAATAAGGGCCATTTTAGTGTGTGGTGAAGGAGGGAGTGAAAAAAGTTAATTTGGATGGTAAGATCACACAATCAAGAGCCTGAAAAGCTCTCATACCAATTGCAAGATCAATATATGTCACTAAACACTTGGTTTTCTCTGAAACTCACTTGTACTCACACGGTTATGATGAAGTAGAATCTCTCAAAGAGTTGATTATAATATACTATGTTACTTAAGAACACAAAGAAATAATTTTCAAGATATATGTATATATTACTTCTCAACTCAAAGTTTTACGAGACTCTTACAAGCATAATACAAGAATTACAATGAGAAACTATATATACTACCACCTACACCCGGTTATACTTTGATACTAGTTGGAATCCTATAACTAAAGTAGATACTACAATGCTATAGTTAAGGTATCTTAGATAATATCTTATCTAAGATATGGTAGTCATGACATGTCCATGACTTACTTTTTGCCACCAACTAAAGTTAGCAACTATACTAACACCAAAGGTGAACAGTGGAATAAAGTATGGTCAACTACATGGCCTTTTGGGAAAACACCATGCAGTGTAGAGCTTTGCAACAGCGTGTCAAAGAACCATACTTATGTCCACTGGTCCATAGCAGCATCATCCAAAGGTTAATTGGCTTCGGAAGAACAAGTTCTTCCGAAGCCTTTTATACTTCGGAAGAGGCTGCTTCTTCCATGGCTTGAGGACTTCTTCTTGAGAAGTCATTGTCTTTGAATTCTTCTAAGTATTGAACTTAGGAAGAGAAGACTTTGTCTTCGGTTGGAGCTTTTCCTTTGGAATATGATCTTGCACTTTGTCTTCGGAAGAACCCCATTTCCTTCGTAAGTCAATGCTTAGCTTCGGAAGTCCTTTATAAGTTGTACCAAAGAAGTCAATGCTTAGCTTCGGAAATCCTTTATAAGTTGTACCAAAAATAGGCTAAGTGTTTGGTTTTGGTTGCACCAACCTTTCAAGATCCAACAACATTCATAATCATACCACGCAAATCCACAGAAAATAAACATACATAACAAGGATTATAACATAATCATAACCACACCATACACATCACATCATAAATAACATAACATATATCATTCATCATCATAAGGTCAACTTACATCACCCCTGAGAACATCCTAAGTCAAAGCCTACAGTTAACACTTTCCCCAAATTTTAGAAAATAATTCAAAGTCTTATGTGCATGGGCACTATGCAAGCGCATGAACACTTAGGCGCATGGGAAATTTCTAGGCGCATGGGCACTATATAGGTGCATGGCCAACACTTAGGCATCTCAACAATATTTGTGCATCGGGCACTATGTAGGCGCATGGCTTGACTTAGCCACCTGGGAACACTTAACCAATTCTAGGCTGAATCCTAGGTGCATGTACACTATTGGGGGCATGAGTTTTGGGCACATACGGAAAACACTTAAGCATCTGGATAGTTAGGCGCATGGGTAACTAACTTACCATAGTTCATCAGAATTAACACCTAAATTAAATTCCAACATGCTCTAAGCTTAGTTCTAACATTCTAAACATCATAACAAGAACATGGCATCATCAATACATCAAGAACACCCAAAATCATAACCCACCCGCATTACACATACACACACACATACGGGTGTAACACCCACATTTAGAAAAACATTCACACATGCATTTCCAACCCCTAAAATCAGTTAAAACATGTAAAACGAGGGGGGGGGTTCTAGAACTCACCTTAGTAGCCTTTGGGTATGACTTCCTTCAAATCCGTTCGCAATTGAGTTAAAACACCTAAAACACACACCCGAACACACGCAAACACAAAAGCATATAACCGAGGCATAGGCCGGCCAAGAACAACCCCAAACAAAGAATTCTTACCTTGAATTCAAATTCCCAATTCTTCTTCTTGCTCAGACCCGAAGCTCCTTCACTTTCTCTTCTAAATATGGTTGAAAAGGTGTTAGTGTAGACAACATGGGCAGCCATACCACCTTTTACACCCACATTTGAAACTTTTTGTCCTTTCAACGTATTTAATTCCTCAACTTGGGTAAAATTGTTTTTCTTTCTTTTTCTTCACATTCATTCGTTCATTCTTTTCTATTAAAAAATATCTAGGTTCTACAACTGATAATCTCAACTAGATAACTAACTTCTAAACAACTAGGGTTTGTACCAAGTAAATGAGTGAATTCAAAAGAATTGAAGGCATCTTCTATCCTAGTATCGAACAGATGCATATTGATAGATGATAAGATACATGACGGTAATGACATTTGGGTCTGGACATGTCTATTTTTCTTGAATCACAAATGTATGACCACGTGATGTATTACCTTAATTTACATGATCCTTATTTCTATAATTTCGTTGATCTTAATTACCGACTTTAGCCATTTCTTAATTCTGATTGTTCCCAACTTGTCTTGGTGTCTGGCTTAACCTAAAGCACATGTTATGGTAATGCTTAGCAATCCCACATCCATAGCATCCATATTTAAAGCATATAGGCTTAAATGCATCAACCGATATAGCTAGGTTCATAATATTTGCCTTGTTGTCTACCTTACCATTAGCTTGCTTGTTTGAATCTCTAACTTCTTTCTACTACTTACCAGAATTTCATAATATCCCACTCAATCCTCTTTGATCTAGGTGCTACAAGGCATGACACCAACTTTGACAACTTATGAATTCTATCGGTATAAAAAGCATTACCTAAGCCCATTATTACACTATTCATGATTCCAATTCTATTTTTTTTTCATCTCATTCAACAGGCAGTAGTCCTCATGCACCAAAGCTTTAAGCTTATCTCTAATCATGGCTATCACAACCTTAGACTTGAGCTTGGGCATTCTACCATGTTGGTGCTTTACCTACTAGTGAGTAAGAAATATACTTCATCTTCTATTTTCCAGCGTAGTTGTTGATACCCATTATAATTTCCATTTCTCTCAATCCAACGGGTTAGACCTACTATTCCCCTTTTCTATGTCATACTCCTTTGACTATCACATCCAAAATCCCTGTATGTACAACCAACCTTGTTACCTTATCATTTCTACCATTTTATACTTCAATTAATCAATATCATCACCTAGCCTAGTTCAAGCACATTCTTAGTAGACCGGTGATGCTTATATATAGGGTTCCCCACAGCGTTCCACCACATCCATGATATACTGAGAACAATGCTTAACCAGTCATGTGATATTTGATTACTCCATCAAGCCATAATGCTAAAACATTCAAAATGCTATTGCTTTATAATACATGTGAAGCGAGTACCATTACTCTACTATAACCCTTCAAAGGCCATGTACATTACCAACAACAGTCAATTTGTAACACCCGGTTACTTTAGTCAACGAAAAGAGAAGAAAGAAAAGAAATAAGGCCCTAGTTGAGGGACCAATCTTGCCAAAAAAAGACAAAAGTTTGTAAGGGTGGGTGTATAGGGGGCATGGCAGCCCACTCTTCCCCCATACACCCTTCCATTCGGTTCAGGTAGAGAGAGAGAAAAGGAAAAGAGCTAAAGGTTGTGGGTTTCTTGAAGATCAAGGTGAAGAGGCTGTTAATGTGAGTTCTAGGACCCTTCTTTTACATGATTTTGACCGGTTTTGGGGCTGTAATGCATACATAAATGTTTTTGGTTGTGTGGGTGTTGAACCCGTTCGTGTGTGTATGTGTATGTGTGTGGTTCGGGTAGGGTTTGATTTCGGGCTATGTTGTGCTTGAATGATGTCATGTTTGTGTTCTAAGGCTTAGGATGGTTGATTTAAGCTTAGAGTAGGTGGAGAGGGTTTGGGGGCCAAAATTTTTAGTTTAGGTTCGAAGAGACTGCATTCTGCACCCAAGAAGGGCTCATGCGACTAGAAGTCCATGCGTCCGAATAGCATGCGACTGAGGCCATACGGCCAAAGGCATCCGACTGAAGTCCATGCGCCTGACTGCCATGCGACTAAAGGTCATACACATGGAAGTCATCCGACTGAAGTCCATGCGCCTGAATGCCATGCGACTAAGGGTCATACGCATGGAAGTTATGCGACTGAAGGCTATACGACTGAGAGTCCATACGCGTAAGTGATCATTCGCCCCATAGTATCCATACGCCTAAGTGTTCTCATGCGCCTGGAAGGCCATGCGACTGAATAGTACCCACACGCCGAAATAGGGCTCATGCGCCCCAAAGGACTTAGTCTATTTTCTGATTTACGGGGGAAAAGTGTAGATGTAGGCTTTGACTTGGGAGGTTCCCGGGGGTTTATGTAAGTTGACTTTTGAGGTCATTGATGATATGATGGGCATGAATGGTGATAATTGATGTTTATGCATGATTATAGGATGTGTTATATTATGCATGTTTGTATGATTATGTATGAGTGTAAGATATATTTATTATGTTCCTTATTATGTATGTATGATGTGACTTCGCTTGGTGTGATATTGTTAATGAATGTAATGTATTATCTTAAAGAAGTGAAAGATTTAAGATAATGAATGTGCAACATAATGAATGAATGAAAAGCCTTGCAAGCAAATGAAAGGAGGTTCACAACTCATTGAGAGTTGTTAGCTCAACTATGTGTGTTTATAGCGTGCGATTTTGGCTAACTCATAAGGGTTCATACACATAGTAAGAGTTCAATCTTGGTGACTACTCCAATATGTGTGATTTCCTAATTACTATCTATTAAACAACGTTTGATCTCGGCTAACCCATAAGAGTTGACACACATAGGGGGAGTCTATCCTAGTGACCACTAAGTACGTGCGATATGGGGTTCTTGTCGCTTAACTCTAGATGAATTGCTTGGTGCTCTAGAGGGGGGTTAAGCATATGAAAGGACCAAGATAGAATTGGAAAGGCAATACATATACGAAATGTGTGATAAGTACGAAATGCGCGAAACATGCAAAATGTACGAAACGAAATATGATGAAGATAATAATTATTACCTTGATGTACATATGAGGTGTGATCATGTGTGATAGTAAAGAAAATGTGTTAACAAAGGAGAGGTAATATAATGTTTTTATAAAATTAGAACTCACTCAACAATGATAACTTTTATGTGTTTCTAGTTGGCAGGTGATAGTTGCTGAGGATTGCATGGGGTGGCTACTCGGCTCATTTTGGATGACATTCTTTTGTATAATGTTTTTGCATTATAATGTGAGTAAACAATATTTTGTAATGAATGTTGTATTATTTTGCAAAAGCGTTTATCTTAATGAAAGGAAATGTTTGTTTTTAATGATTCTGCTGCAACGCTTTATGGAGTTTAATGTAATTATGTGTTTTTAGTGCAATGATGAACCAGCTGTAAGCATCCCATGAATGGGGCCTTACACAATTGCATGATTTCTGAAATAGTAAAAGAAGCAACGTCTCACTAGGAAAAGGACTACTGTAAAAAAATATGAATCCCATGTAGACTCCAGTTAGAATAGAGCTCACATAAGAGTAAAGGTTATAGATTTTTCCTCATTATTAATAAGGTTTTCTACGGACTAGGACCCCCATGTCCCAAGGAACTAAATGGAGGATTTCTACTAACTATGATCATTATCTTGTGGAAAGATTGGCCAGGCTTCACATGCACGGCAAATTGCAATTATATGTGCACCATAATGGTAATTTTATTTGTATAGTCACCCCCAACTCCTCCTATCCGAGTTAACATATCTTATTGTAAGACCCGTTCCTAGGACGCTCACAGCTGGTCAATCATCGCACATAAAACATATATTTGCATTAACTTTAATAAAACATTGTAGCAGAAACATTAAAATAACCATTTCATTTCATTACAAATAATCACATTTGTGAAATAATGCAACATTCATTACAAAATATCATTTGTTCGCATTACAATGCAAAAACATTATTGCATAATAAAATGAATTCCATCCAAAACAAGCCAAGTAGCCTCTTCATGCCATCCTAAGCAACATTTACATGCTAACTGGAAACACATAAAAATCAGTGTTGCTGAGCGAGTTCTACTTTTACAAAAACATTATATTACCTTACATTCATTAAAACATTTTCTTTGCCATCACACATCATACGTACATCAAGGTAATAGTTATTATCTTCATTATCGTTCGTTTCATACATTTCACACGTTTCGCACATTTAGTACTTATTGCACTTTTCATACATTTATTATCTTTTCACTTCTATCTAGTTAATGTCATGTACTTAAACCCCCACTTGAGCACAAAGCTATATCATATAGGGTTAAGCGACAAGGACCCCATATCGCACATATCGCATGTATCGCACGTATGGAATAGTCACATAGACTAACTCCCCCTGTGTGTGAACCCTTATGGGTTAGACAAAATTGCATGCTGTGAACACATAGTTGAGCTAACAACTCTCAGTGAGTTGTGAACCTCCTTTCATTTGCTTGCAAGACTACTCATTCGTTCATTCATTATGTTCCACTTTCAATATCTTAAATCTTTCACTTCGTTAAGATAATTCTTTATGTTCATAGCATAATCACCCCACGTAAAGTTACATTGTCATACGTAATAAGGAACATAAGGAAACACATCATACATAACATACATAACATACACAATCATCATACATCATCATCAAGCATAAGCATCAATCACACATCATCATTCAAGTCACGTCATACATCACCCATCACATTATCTATGACATCAAAAAGTCACTTACTTCTCCCTCGGGTCCCAAGTCGAAGCCTACATTTCACTTTTCCCCAAAAATCAGAAAAATAATCTATGTCTTAGGCGCATGGGCATTATGCAGGTGCATAGGGAACACTTATTCGTATGGTGAACGTCTGGGTGCATGGGGAACTTCTGGGCGCACGGGGAACTTCTGGGCGCATGGGCACTATTGGGGCGCATGGGTAACAGTTAGTCTTTATCGGAAATTTCTAGGCGCATGGGAACTATGCAGACGCATGAGTGCCTAGGCGCATGGACTTTCTAGGCGTCTGGACACTTAGCCAAATTCAACGTTTTCCAGGCACATGGCTACTATTTGGGAGCATGGGGTTTTTGGCGCATGGGAACACATAGGCAGTTTGGTTGGGCGATTGGGCCACTATTTAGGCGCATGGGGAGTCTAATCATACTTAAACAATTAAATTCAGTCCCCAATCATCATGTAACATGTTCTAATCTTAATTCATACATTCTAAGCCATGGAAGCATATTCATAATGTCATAACAATCATACGTGCGATATGGGGCCCTTGTTGCTCATTCTGGATGAATTGCTTAGTGCTCTAGAGGGGGGATTAAGCATATGACAGGACCTGGATAGAAGTGGAAAGGCAATAAATGTACAAAATGTGCGATAAGTACGAAATGCGTGTAACGTGCGAAATGTACGAAACGAAAGATGATGAAGATAACAATTATTACCTTGATGTACGTATGAGATGTGATCGTGTGTGATAGTAAAGAAAATGTTTTAATGAATGAAGGTAATATAATGTTTTTGTAAAACGAGAACTCACTCAGCAACGCTGACTTTTATGTGTTTCCAGTTGGCACGTGATAATTGCTGAGGATGGCACGGGGCGGTTACTCGGCTCATTTTGGATGGCATTCTTTTGTATAATGTTTTTGCATTATAATGTTGTATTATTCTGCTGCAACGCTTTATGGAGTTTAATGTTGTATTATTTTGCAAAAAGAATTTACCTTAATGAAAGGAAATATTTGTTTTTAATGATTCTGCTGCAACGCTTTATGGAGTTTAATGTAATTATGTGTTTTTAGTGCAATGATGGACCATCTTTAAGCGTCTCGGGAATGGGGCCTTAAAAGTTGGTATCGTAGCCAAAGTTTTAGTGAAATGGGTAAAATTTTAAAATAAGGCTTAACTTAAACTGAAAATGGGACAGAAAGGGAAGGGATGCCATTCTGAGTAGTTGTGTGCCATCAGGTATTTTTTAATGTTAATCAGTATTATGTGTGTGTGTTAATCAAGTATTTATATACTGATGTAGTCAGGATATGTAATGCTTGGGATATGAAGAGTAAAGTAAGTAGCTAACCACAACTGACTATTGTAATTAGGGACTTACTATACTTGACATAAACTAAGTTGTTCCCTTGAATGACTGTGTTATTATTTGAATCTTTCAGTGTGTGTGAGGATGGCTGGTGGTAAGCTTCGCTAGGTGGAGGTCGCGGTGGACGTGGTGCTGAAGCACGACCCAAAGAGGGAGGCCTAGAGTTGAAAAGGTGGTTCATGAAGAACTGAGACCCCTCATCCGGAGGGCGGTGATGAGAGTGCTAATTTGAGAGCCTTAGTAAAGGAGGCTGTTGTAGAAGAAGTGCATCAAGTCATGCAGACAATCTTACCGTCTGTAGTGACCGAAGTGATAAAGGTCGTAAGGGAAGGAGAAAGAAAGGAGAGAAATAGGTCCTTGGGAGGAACGGAGAGACCAGAGCCTGAAATGGTTCTCTCCGATGATGAAGAAGAGGAAGAAGAGCCTGCGCTGGAGGCGGCACGAGGTTGTAACTACGGGACATTTCAAAGATGCAAGACCCCTACTTTTGATGGTAATGGCACTGCTACTGTTGCTCACCGATGGGTGAGAGAAATGGAGGCGGTACTTGACATCAGCGAGTGCCAAAAAGGCCAGAAGGTGAAGTTTGCTGCCCAATTGTTTATGGACTCGGCTTTGTGCTGGTGGGACAGTATTGTCCAAGCCAAGGTAGTTGGGCAATTGGGAGGATGAAGTTGGCAGAGCTGAAGAAGTTGGTGATCGCGGAGTTCTGTCCTCATAGGGAATTGGATAAGGTCGAAATGGAATTCCAGCAGCTGGAGGTAGGAACCATGACACATTAGCAATACACCATGAAGTTTAATGAGATGGCATGGCTGGTGCCAGATCAAGTGATGCCTAAGTCATGAAAGATTAAGAGGTATATTCAGGACTTGCCAGCGGATATTCGCAGGCACATGATCCCTTCTCGACCAAGCACGTTTAGGTCAGCAGTTGATTTGGCAGGAAGGTTGTATGACGAGTGAGAGGTTGTGGTGGCTGAGGTGAGCAAGAAGGGGGGTGGCGAATGGAATTGGAATGGGAAAAGGTTTGGTCGGGGTGGTGCCCCAACGAGTATCAAGAAGGCACGGGTGGATGATCGCCGTGTGGTCACACCTGGTGCGGGGTCGAAGATATGTAGTAAATATGGAAAGGAGTATCCGGGAGAATGCAAATAGGGGTTAAATATCTACTTTAAGTGTGGGAAGCCTGGTCGTATGGCTAGAGATTGTGGGGTTGTAAGATGTTATAATTGTGGGGAGACTGGTCACATGAACAGGGACTGTAAAAAGCCAAGGGCTGAAGGTTCGGGAGTGAAGAAGGCCGGAGGAGAAGGGCAGAAGGTGAGTGCCAGAGCGTTCATGATGACGAAGGAGGAGGCTTGGATGGATCCTGATGTTGTGTTAGGTACGTTTCTAGTAAACAAACTTTAGCCTCTGTGTTATTCGATTCTGGTGCTAGTAACAGTTTTATTTTCATTGCTTTTCTGTGCTAAACTGCCTGTTAGTAGTAGGAGTGTAGATGTGTCCTTTGATGTAGAAACTACCATAGGTAGGTCTACAAGGATTTCTGTGAAGATAGAAAGATGTGATGTGGAATTAGAAGGTCACAAGTTTCATGTTAGACCATTCGTGATGACTTTAGGCGGGTGTGACGTAGTCCTGGGAATGGATTGGTTGGTGGACTACAAGGCGAACATTTTGTGTCGTAAGAAGATGATTCATTTGACAGCGCCCGACGAGACTTTGGTGACGTTTATGGTGATCGAGTCACTACGATCCCAAAAGTGATTTCGATGGTGGTGGCGGGAAGTGCATGAGGCGTGGATGTAGCCCCTACTTGGCCTATGTGAAGGATGTGTATATACCAAAACCACAACTATCTGATGTATTGGTTATGTGTGACTTTCCAGATTTACTTCAGGAAGACTTACCAGGAGTGTCACCAGACCGTGAGATCAAGTTTCAGATATATTTGATACCAGGTGCCCAACCTATTGCTAATGCACCGTATCGGTTGGCTACGACTAAGATGAAAAAGTTGATGGAGCAATTGTAGGAGTTGCTTGATAAGGGATTCATTAGACCGAGTATCTTTCCTTGGGGTGCTCCTGTCTTATTCGTGAAAGAGAAGGATGGTAGTATGAGGATGTGTATTGACTACTGAGAATTGAATAAACTTACGGTGAAGAATCGGTGTCCATTGCTGAGAATTGATGATTTGTTTGATTAGCTTCAAGGTGCCAGTTGGTTCTCAAGGATAGACCTTTGATCTGGCTACCATTAGTTGAAGGTGAAGGAGCGGGATATTCCAAAAACAGCTTTTCGATCGTGTTATACACACTACGAGTTTCTCGTTATGTCATTTGGTTTGACCAACGCGCCAAATACTTTTATGGACTTGATGAATCGAGTGTGTGAGCCAATGTTGGATAAATCAGTGATTGTGTTTATCCATGATATCTTGATTTACTCCAAGAGTGAGGAGGAGCATGTCGGTCACATTCGAGAGGTGTTGGAGACGTTTAGAAGGGAGAAGTTGTGTGCTAAGTTCTCCAAGTGCGCATTCTGGTTGCGCGAGGTTCAATTCTTAGGTCACGTGATGAATCCTGAGGGGATTATGGTGGATCCAGCAAAGGTGGAGGCGGTGATGCAATGGAAGTCTCCAAAGACGTCCTCCTAGATTTGTAGTTTCTTGGTTTGGCGGACTATTACCGAAGGTTTATTCAAGACTTCTCTAAGATCGCTTCTCCACTAACCAAGTTGACCTATAAGGATGTAAAGTTTGTATGGGGTCAAGCTCAAGAAAAGGCATTTGAGGAGTTACGGGCGAGATTGATTCAAGCTCCAGTCTTGTCGTTACCTGATGGAAGTGAAGATTTAGTGGTTTATTTTGATGCTTCCTACTTAGGGTTGGGATGTGTATTGATGCAGAGAGGAAGGGTTATAGCCTAGGTATCCTGACAGTTGAAGGACCATGAGGTTAACTATCCTACACATGACTTAGAGCTAGCAGTCGTGGTTTTCGTGTTAAATATTCAGATGCACTACCTATATGGGACGAAGTGCATCATATTCACTTACCACAAGGACTTGAAGTATTCTTCGAGCAGAAAGATTTTAACATAAGGCAAAGGAAATGGTTGGAGCTTATAAAGGAGTATGATTGTGAGATCCATTACCATCCGGGCAAAGCCAACGTGGTGGTGGATGCCCTTAGCTGAACAGAGAGAACCGAGCCAATTCGGTTGAAAGCTTACTAGTTGATCATGACCTCGTATGTGATGAAGCAAGTTAATGAGTTTCAGGATGAGGCATTGAAAGAAGATCATCTTAAGTCCCTAAGAATAAGAGGTCTAATTGCGGAATTGGGCGAAAACACACTCGGACACTCGGTGTTAGGACCCGATTCGAGCAGATGTGGATTCCTCGTTTTGGGGATCTACATATGAAGATTATGGATGAAGCTCATAGTATTTGATACTCTATTCATCCTGATCCTACAAAGATGTACCAAGATATGAAGAAAGATTATTGGTGGCTGGGTATGAAGTGTAATGTTACGGAGTATGTCAGTAAGTGCCTTACTTGTTTACAAGTGAAGGCCGAGCATCAAAAGCCGTATGGGAAGATAGAACCGTTGGATATACCGGAGGGGAAGTGGGAGCACGTCACCATGGATTTTATTACGCAACTATCACGTAGCATGAAAGGGTATGATGCTATATGGGTGATTGTTGATCGTTTGATGAAGAGTGCTTACTTCCTACTAATTCGCGACACATACTAATCTAAGAGGTTGGCAGATCCGTTCATTAAAGAGATTGTAAGTCATCATGGTGTGCCAGTGTCTATTGTGTCTGATCGTGACACCTGGTTTACATCTAAATATTGGAAGAAGTTCTATGATGCTATGGGGATGAGGTTATACATTAGCACGACTTTTCAACCTTAGACAGATGGTTAGTCGGAAAGGATCATTCAGACGCTAGAGGATATGTTTCAGGCATGCGTCATTGATTTTGGAGGAAGTTGGGATGACCACCTACCGCTAGCTGAGTTCTGATATAACAATAGTTATCATGCGAGTATTGGTATGCCTCCTTATGAGATGCTACACGGTAGGAGATGCAGAACACCCGTGTGTTGGGGTGATATCAGCCATAAATAATTAGGCAACGTCGAGGTGGTCGAGGCTATGATTGAGAAGCTGGAAAGGATGAAGGCCTTCATGAAGGCAACCAAAGATAGACAAAAATCCTATGTTGATAAACGGTTCAGAAAGCAGGGCAAGCTAAGGCCAAGGTACATAGGGCCTTTCTGAATCATTGCTCGAGTAGGAAAGGTGGCCTATAGACTAGAATTACTAGAGGAGTTAAGTGGAATTCACCCGACATTCCATGTATCTCATCTGAGAAAATGTTTAGCGGACGAGGATATGATTGTTCCACTGCAGAATATCGAGGTAGATGAACAGCTTAATTATGTGGAGCAACCAATGGCGATCATCGATCATAAAGAGAAGAGGTTAAGGAATAAAGTGGTTCCTCTTGTGCATGTACAGTGGAAGCACAGAAAGGGATCAGAGTCTATGTGGGAGACTAAAGAAGAGATGAGATAGCATTACCCATGTTTGTTTGAGGAATAACAGGTTTCGGGGATGAAACCTACATAAGGGGCATGGACTTGTAACACCTGGTTAATTTAGTCAGTGAAAAGAATAAGAAAGAAAAGAAATAAAGCCCTGGTTGAGGGACCAATCTTGCCAAAAAGGACAAAAGTTTGTAAGGGTGGGTGTATAGGGGGCATGGCAGCCCACTCTCCCCCCCCCTACAGCCTTCCATTCGGTTTAGGTAGAGAGAGAAAAGGAAAAGAGATGAAGGTTGCGGGTTTCTTGAAGATCAAGGTGAAGAGGCTGTTAATGTGAGTTCTAGGACCCTTCTTTTAAACGATTTTGACCGATTTTGGGGCTGGAATGCATAAATAAACTGTTTTTGGTTATGTGGGTGTTGAACTCGTTCGTGTGTGTATGTGTATGTGTGTGGTTTGGGTGGGGTTTGATTCAAGGCTATGTTGTGCTTGAATGATGTCGTGATCGTGTTTCTAAGGCGGAGGATGGTTGATTTAAGCTTAGAGCAGGTTGGAGAGGGTTTGGGGGCTGAAATCTGCAGTTCAGGTTCGAAGAGAATGCATTCTGCACCCAACTAGGGCTCATGGGACTGAAAGTGCATGCGTCTGAATGGCATGCGACTTGAGGCCATACGACCGAAAGGCATGCGACTAAAGTCCATATGCCTGAAAGCCATGTGACTGAGGGTCATACGCGTGGAAGTCATGTGACTAAAGTCCATGTGCCTGTATTCCATGCGACTGAGGATCATACGCATGTAAGTTATGCGACTGAAGGCTACGCAACTAAGAGTCCATATGCCTAAGTGTTCATCCGCTCCATAGTATACATACGCCTAAGTGTTCTCATGCACCTGGAAGGCCATGCGACTGAATAGTGCCCATACGCCAAATATGGCTCATGCGCCCGAAAGGACTTAGTCTATTTTCTGATTTACGGGGGAAAAGTGTAGATGTACGCTTTGACTTGGGAGGTTCCCGGGGATTTATGTAAGTTGACTTTTGAGGTCATTGATGATATGATGGGCATGAATGGTGACAATTGATGCTTATGCATGATTATAGGATGTGGTATGCTATGCATGTTTGTATGATTATGTATGAGTGTAAGATATATTTATTATGTTCCTTATTACGTATCTATGATGTGACTTCGCTTGGTGTGATATTGATAATGAACGTAAAGTATTATCTTAAAAAAGTGAAACATTTATGATAATGAAAGTGGAACATAGTGAACGAATGAGAAGCCTTGCAAGCAAATGAAAGGAGGTTCATAGCTCAATGAGAGTTGTTAGCTCAACTGTGTGTGTCTACAACGTGCAAATTTGGCTAACTCATATGGGTTCATACACACGGTAAGAGTTCAGTCTTGGTGACTGCTCCAATACGTACGTTTTCCTAATTACTATGTGTTAAACAACATGCGATCTTGGCTAACCCATAAGAGTTCACACACACAAGGGGAGTCTATCTAGTGACCACTCTATACGTACGATATGGGGTTCTTGCCGCTTAACTCTAGATGAATTTATTGGTGCTCTAGAGGGGGGGTTAAGCATATGACAGGACCTAGATAGAAGTGGAAAGGCAATAAATGTATGAAATGTGCGATAAGTACGATATGCGCGAAGCGTACGAAATGTATGAAACAAACTATGATGAAGATAATACTTATTACCTTGATGTATGTATGAGGTGTGATCATGAGCGATAGTAAAGAAAGTTTTTTAGCAAATGAGAGGTAATACAATTTTTTTATAAAACAAGAACTCACTCAGCAACGTTGGCTTTTATGTGTTTGCAGTTGGCAGGTGATAGTTGCTGAGGATGGCACGAGGCGGCTACTTGTCTCATATTGGATGGCATTCTTTTGTATAATGTTTTTGCATTATAATGTGAGCAAACGATATTTTGTAATGAATTTTGTATTATTTTGCAAAAGCATTTATCTTAATCAAAGGAAATGTTTGTTTTTAATGATTCCGCTACAACGCTCTATGGAGTTTAATGTAATTATGTGTTTTTAGTGCAGTGATGGACCAACTGTAAGCATCCCGGGAACGGGGCCTTACAGAATTTCATGATTTAAAAAATACTAAAAGAAGCAACATTTCACTGGGAAAAGGACTACTGTAAAAAATATGAATCCCTATGTAGACTCCAATTAGAATAGAGCTCATATAAGAGTAAAGTTTATAGATGTTTCCTCATTGTTAACAAGGTCTTATATGGACTAGGACCCTCGTGTCCCAAGGAATTAAATGGAGGATTTGTACTAACTATGACCGTTATCTTGTGGAAAGATTGGCCAGGCTTCACATGCAATGCAAATTGCAATTACGTGTGCACCCATAATGGTAATTTTCTTTGCATAGTCACCCCGAACTCCTCCTATCCGAGTTAACATATTTTATTGTAAGGCCCCATGCCTGGGACGCTCATAGCTAGTCAATCATCGCATATAAAACATATATTTACATTAACTTTAATAAAACATTGCAGCAGAATCATTTAAATAACCATTTCATTTCATTATAAATAATCACTTTTATGAAATAATACAACATTCATTACAAAATATCATTTGTTCGCATTACAATGCAAAAACATATCGCAACATAAAATGGATGCCATCCAAAACACGCCAAGTAGCCTCCTCGTGCCATCCTCAGCAACATTTACATGCCAACTGGAAACACATAAAAATTAGTATTGCTAAGTGAATTCTAGTTTTACAAAAACATTATATTACCTTGCATTCATTAAAAAATTTTCGTTACTATCGCACGTGATCACACATCATACGTACATCAAGGTAATAATTATTATCTTCATTATCGTTCTTTTCGTACATTTTACACGTTTCGCACATTTAGTACTTATCGCACTTTTCATACATTTATTATCTTTTCACTTCTATCTAGTTAATGTAATGTACTTAAACCCCCATTTGGGCACAAAGCTATATCATATAGGGTTAAGCGACAAGGACCCCATATCGCACATATCGCATGTATCGCACGTATGGAATAGTCACATAGACTAACTCCCCCTGTGTGTGAAACCTTATGGGTTAGACAAAATCGCATGCTGTGAACACATAGTTGAGCTAACAACTCTCAGTGAGTTGTGAACCTCCTTTCATTTGCTTGCAAGACTGTTCATTCATTCATTCATTATGTTCCACTTTCATTATCTTAAATCTTTCACTTCATTAAGATAATACTTTACGTTCATTAGCATAATCACCCCACGTAAAGTTACGTCGTCATACGCAATAAGGAACATAAGGAAACACATCATACATAACATACATAATCATCATACATCATCATCAAGCTTAAGCATCAATCACACATCATCATTCAATTCACATCATACATCACCCATTATATCATCTATGACTTCAAAAAGTCAACTTACTTCTCCCTCGGGAACATCCCAAGTCAAAGCCTACATTTCACTTTTCCCCAAAAATCAGAAAAATAATCTATGTCTTAGGCGCATGGGCAGTATGCAGGCACATGGGGAACATTTATCCGCCTGGGGAATGTCTGGGTGCATGGGAAACTTCTTGGCGCATGGGCACTATTGGGGCGCATGGGCAATAGTTAGTCTTTTGGGAAGTTTCTAAGCTCATGGGAACTATGCAGGCACATGAGTGCCTAGGTGCATGGACTTTCTAGGCGTCTAGACACTTAGCCAAATTCAACATATTCGAGGTACATGGCTACTATTTGGGAGCATGGGGTTTGGGCGCATGGGAACACTTAGGCAGTTTTTTACCGTTGGGCGCATGGGCCACTATTTAAGCGCATGGGCACTCTAACTCATACTTAAACAATTAAATTCATTCCCCAATCATCATCTAATATGTTCTAATCTTAATTCATACATTCTAAGCAATAGAAACACATTCATAATGTCAAAACAATCATAATAACACCCAAATCAAAACCCCACCCGCAAACACATACGCACACATACATACGGGCGAAAACCCATTTTTATAAAATGTACATACATGTATTTCTAGCCCCAAATCAGTTAAAACATGTAAAAAGGGGGTTCTAGAACTCACCTTAGCAACCTCTTGGATATGACTTCCTTTAAGACCCAAATACAATTGAGTTCTATCACGTAGAAACCAACCAAACACACACAACCGAACATACAAACACATATAAGCATACAACCAAGGCTAAGACCAGTTAAGAACATCACAAAATCATGAATTCTTACCTTGTATTTGGATTCTTCTTCTTGTTCTTCAAAAACCCGAAAGCTTTCTGCTTCTCTCTCTAAAAAGCCGATGACAAGTGAAGTGTGAGACAAATGGGCGACCATACCACCTTTATTCACCAAATTTAAAACTTTTGTCCATTCGGACACTTTTTACCCCTAAACTTGGGTTTTACACTTTATTTAGCAAATTTTATTCACCAAATTTTAAACTTTTGTCCTTTTAGCCTTTCTTTCTTTTTCTTCAATTTTATTCATTCATTCATGACTTTAAAATAACCGGGTGTTACACTTATGAACTATTGAATATTACCCATGATTGAAGGAATCAAGGATTTGATCACTAACCAAGGGTTAATTGACCAAAATCATACAAAATAATCGATTATGAAAGAATTCACTTGATTAAGGAATGATCGAAGGAATCTATATGAATAATCTAGAATCTGATGAAGTAGTCATATTGTCATTGTACGTGGCATCTCTTATCTACTAATGTTGTATTAGTGAGTACGTCTGTCTTCAAAGATTCAACCCAACAAGTTTTGAATAAGGACTCCAATAGCAAACTTGACATCGCCAGATGTATGGAATAAAGATTGGCCTAACATAGGTCCTTAGAAGAGTTCTTACAGTAGCACTTATCAATCCAATCTTAATATAGTCAAATATATAACGAGAGGATGCACTTACCTAAGGCTTTCTCAAGGAATAAATAGATGATAAAATACCAACTTTCCTAAATAAGTATATCAAAGATAGCTTGTAAGACAAGATGTGTATGTATAGCCAATATTGCACGTAGCACGTCCACATGTATATTATTGCACACGTAATCCTATTATGCATACTACTTGTGCTTACTTAGGTTATAGTCTTGGTTGAATAATCTACCTAATTCTCTACACACAATGGCTCTTATATAAATGTGTCATACCCCTGCTTATAGCGGAAACATGAGGATGTAACGGACGGGATCATCATACCACATTGTTAATTAATACAGAACACATTAAATGATGAAAAGTCAATGTGTGTGATGTAACCAGACACAAATGGAGACTTGTGTCATTGTTAGTCATTTCCGTGACAAACATAGCCAAAAAGTCAAAAGAAATGTAAATCCCACAACCCAGGAGCAAGTAGACAAAACATGTATAATAAAAAAATCCCATATAATTGTCAAAAATATCAAGGTTGTTGCTAAGGAAGCATCCCTAGCTATCCTCAATGATTGTTACCTGAAAAGACATGCTCAAAAATTTCAACATATTGTTGGTAAGTTCGCAGGTTTAGATAATAAATATATTTGATGTTGTGCAATAGTTTTGTAGGACATGAGTGTATATATATTTATAAGCAAGTAATATCACATGAACATAAGCATCAAAACTAAACCTACGATGTAACACAGATCTTGCCAACATATTCACCTATGGCCGCTCCTGGCCACTGTTAGGCTAACTAGTATACTAACAAGAAAGGGTGAGGGTGTCAGCCCAATAGTACTATCAATAAATGCCGTCGGTTAGACAATAGAATTAATAGTTATGAATAAAGAACCATACAACAACACAACATTGTACAAGATATATACTTACAAAAAAGTAAACACAACAGTCCCAGGAATAAATTAGTTCACAACATAAAATGAATGAGTATACTTTTCCCCGTAATTTTATATATAATTGAAATGAAAAAGGGGCTGCGAAGCTCACCTTGAAATGTTACGAAAATAAAGAGAATAAAGACTCCAAAGAATATAAAGCAAAAAAAAAAAAAAAAATTATATATAATTGAAATGAAAAAGGGGTGCGAAGCTCACCTTGAAATGTACGAAAATAAAGAGAATAAGACTCCAAAGACTCCAAAAAAAAAAAAAAAAAAAAAAATTTGACAGGATCAGTGATCACAAGTTTGATGTATCAGAATATAAAGCAGCGGAATACGAACACGAATTAGACAAATTGTAGCAAGCAATCGATTTTGTAAGCATTAAGACCGCATACGGTTATAGGGAGAGAATATGTATTTCTGATTTCTAGGAATGTTTATAGATGTAGAATATTTCTAATCGAATCAATCATCATTCCATTCAATTACTCATTCACTCATGATTACAATAGGTTGTCACTCCTTATATAGAGTGCAACAGTCACTGCTGTTATCACGGAAAGTGACAACTGGCAGATCCAATACAGAAATAACTAATTCTTAACAACTACTGAAATGTTCACAACTACTGAGAACATATCAGCAAGTTAAGTACAAAATATAAAACTACTGAAACTACAACGACTGAAGAACAAGCTCTTCAGTCGTTTTACAAAACTACTGAAACATAGAAAATAAAACTACTGATATCACAACTACTGAAGAAGTACTCTTCAGCAGTTGTGACAAACTACTGAGGCTTCAGTACTTGATCTTCAGACTTTGACCTTCAGGTGTTTCATCAGCTGATGACTTCAGTAGATATCATCAGCTGATGTCTTCAGTCTTTGTCTTCAGACTTTGTACATCAGTTGTTGATCTTCAGCACTTGTGAACTCTTCAGCTGTTGTACTTCAGTACTTTGGTCTTTCAGCTTCAGCACTTGTGTTCTTCAGCTGTTGTACTTCAGCACTTTGGTTCTTCAGCTGTTAAGGTCTTCAGCACTTGATCTTCAGCTGTTGAAGTCTTCAGCACTTGTCAAACTACTGATGAGGCTTTCAGCAGTTGTTGTGATACCGTGTGGGACTTAGAGGTTTTCTGATCTTGGCTCATTGGTTCTTTTGGTCCAACAAACTCCCCCTGAACCAATGCAGCCAAAACCTCTAACTTATTTATACTCCCACTTATTGATGGCAAAATGTTGGTTTTTCCTTCTTGATCAGTAGAGAAGATGACCCATGTAAGCTCCGGCCTGGGAAGAAATCTCAATATTTGTTTGGCAGAGTATGAATGGGAACTCTGTTTTGGGGAACTGGACACAGAGTTGTTATCCCATTCATGAGATTACTTCCCCATAATGAGTCTGTACGACTCTCTTGTGTAGGCCTCAAGGAAGGTGATTTGTTCCTCCATGTTAGCTCTTCAGCACCTCCTTCAAACAATGATTCAGGCCCATAATACTCAGACAGGTATTTGGCCTGTTTCCCATTCTTTAGCTCCACAGTTGTTATTATTCTGTAAGCAAACTCATCCGGGTGATTACCCTCTAGGAACAACTGGAGCTCATTTTTCCTGACTTCCTCAAGCCTCTTGTAAACTAACCCCTTTTTCACTATTTTGTTTTCCAGCATCTTCTGAGGGGTTAGATTAGCTTTGTAGGCCTTCTTGAAGTCTTCTAGGATTTCCCAGGGTGAAACTACAAAGACCAGAGAGATCACTTCATCTACGATCTTTTTCACCTGGCCAATGTATCTCTGAGGTATATTGTTCTTATGAATTCTGTGAGACCCTGGGATCAGGCCAAATCCTCACTCTTTCCTTTTGATATTGAAAGGTATGCCTGAGAGTGTAAAGTCTGAGGGCTTGCTCCTTCATATTGATGATAGAAGATGTGGCTGCATAAGCTTTGTCAACTCTCTTCAGCAATTCCTCATCATGCTGTTTATGAAGCTCTTCTTCTTCTAGCTTCACTTTAACCATTTGTCTCTGGACTTCAGGAGTAATTGCTGAGGAGTGACTTGTGGCCTTAGGCAACTGAATCACAGCTGAGAGCGGCAGCCTGTCTTCATCATCTTCGTCATCTCTTCTAGCCTCAATATCCTTCTCTTCTTCTTCAAGGGTATCATCGGCTATGGGTTTTGAGGGTAAGGGAGTTGGTTTGGTGGGTTGTGTTTTGGTGGTTTTGGTGTGGGAATGTTGACAGGCTGTTCTAGCATCCTTGAGGTGAGTGTGGCTTTTGATTGCTTGGCTAGCTCAGTCCTGCTCCCAGCACCCGCTTCATTCAAAGCTTCAATAACAAGCCCCTTAGTAATGCTTCAGATGAACAGATCTTGGTGGTGATTGCCAAGATACTGTCCCTGGACCAAGCTTTGATTCGATCATTGATCTTCCAAGATATTTTGCAATAAATCTAATCATGATTTCAAGCCTTTCTCTTTCTAACACTTCATAACTTGCCCATGTTCTGGATTTCTTCAATCTCTAGTCGTCGAATCTCAGAGTCAAGTTTATTGGTGTCATGGCCTTGCCTAAACAGCTGATCAATGATGTTGTCCATTGATTGCTGTGTTCGGCATCAGCCTCTTTTATCAGTAGCTCCAAGGCTTTATCTTCAGCAATGTGCTCATCAGCACCTTTCTTTCGCTTGTAGGTGAGCATTGGTTGCTGTTCTTTCTCTTCTCTTCCCTTTCCTCAGATCTTTTCCTCTTCCTTTCTTTCACTGCAGTACTCTCCCCTTTTTGGTTGCATTGGAGGAAGGGGTTGTACCGCAGAAAGAGTCTTTTGGACAGCAGCATCAACCAAGGGCTGTAATGTTGAGGAAAGCCTCTCATCAAGGGCTTTGATCACTATATCAGTGATTATTGGGGTGATGAGAGGGAGGGAATTTTGGAGTACAGCACCTATTTGCTCAGGAGGGTTCTGTTCCTGAGAAGTAGGGCCTGAAGCAGAGGCAGGGGGTTGATTTTGGGGTGGCTCTGTGTTTGGGAAACCTTCAAGGAAGGTGCCATCTGTGGGTGTATGATGGTGGCAGATGGACTTGCATCCTGAGACATCTTGGCCAGCAGCTCTTTGAGTCTGCTAACCTCATCCTCTAGAATGGTGTTTTGAGCAACTACATCATAGAAGAAGCTCAGGTCATCATCAGTTGATACTGAATCACCTGACCTCCTGCTTAGAGCAGGATTTACATGCACTGGGTGTAGACCAGTTGGTGCATGTCCCTTGTGCTTGGTACTGGGGACTTCCAGCCTCAGGACAATGTCCATCATCAGCTGTTGCCTCTAGGGAGGTCTTAGCAATGTTACCAGCCTCACTCTGGTCATGTGCTGAGTCAGAGGAGGTGGCAGCCTCACTAGATATTCTAAGCTCCTTGTCTACACCAGGAGATAGAATTGGGAAACCCCTGTGCTGTGGGTTCTCAGTGCACTGTGTTCCTCCCCCTCAATTGTAGAGGTATTCCCAGTAGTAAGTGGTTTCTGGGGAGGGGGTGAGGAGTGCAATTGAGTCAGCACTTGTGCAACTATTAAAGTTGGGCTGTGAGGGGCGGTGTTTGGGGTAGGGGTTAGAAGCAGTGTGCACCTGGGGTGGATGGTGCTCTTCAATGGCAATCTCCTCAAGTGAGGAAGATCCCAGATAAGTAGGTGCCCCTTGGGTTGCTGCAGGCTCCTGTTGAGAGGAAGCCTGAGCGGCTGTGGCTGGAAGAGTCATTGTATCCACTAGGGGGTTTGGACTAGTGGATATATCCTGCGTTTGTGGTGCAGGAGCATCCTCAGGGGACTCAATTCCTGAGTAGCCATTTTGGGTTTCTTTTTGGTGGGTTTGGTGGGGACATTGGATTTGGAGGTGGTGGCTGTGGGTTCCAGCTGCGTGGGTTTTCGCAGCTTGGCAGCCAGTTTGAGTGTCCGGTCAGAGTTGTGCCGGGAGTATACTTCTGGCAGAACAGCCGTAGCAGGGACTCCCAAGCCAACAAGTCCCTCAGCATTAAGCTGGTCTATAATAATGGCCATTATGAACCGTGGATAGAGTATCCAACGTTGGCAGTTAGTTTTTGAGCCATATCTTTGAGCTCTGAAAATATTAATTCTGAAAAGTTCAGTGGTTGTTGCTCAAGGATAGAATACATTACCTGCTGCCATTTGGTGGACATTTGATCCCAAGACGACGTCTTAGGGGCCAAAACATACAGACCATGTGAAAAATCAGGCGCTCAGCGTCATTAAAGTGTTTCTTCATGATGGTGGTGGCACTGAGATCACCTTGATATCCATGCTGAGCAAAAGATAGATCTATGGTGCCCTTCGGATATCCAGCAGGAGAGGTAGCATCACTCAGTTGAAGAATTTTACGGATTGTTGCAGGAGTAATGACTACTTCTTTGTTGTTGACGACTGACCGGAGGGATCGTGTGTTGCTCTCCTCAGGTTAACAGTAACGTTCATCCAAAATTGGTTCAAGGATTCGGCATGTAAGACGGGGTTCAGAAGGAATGCCTTGTTGTATTGGGACTGAACCATAAGATCGATAGCAGTATCGAACTTAGTCCAGATCGGCGATTTTGTGAGGTAGGCAACACAGTTGTGTCGCGGTTTAATTTGCATAGACGCCATGGAGAAGGAAGTTTTGGAGAGGAACGTTAGGTTTGAAGAAGATAAGCATGGAGAGCTCAGGTTAGGGGTATTTATAGGGTACGGGTGAGGAAACGACTGAAGGATGTGGTGTTAGTCATCAGTAGTTTTAAACGACCGTTGACATGGTATTATCCTTTCAGACGTTGAAACAGCTGAAGTCGTGGTGTTAGGCATCAGTAGTTTAGAAAACTACTGAAGACCGTGGTTTTGACTTCAGATGATTGAAACAACTGAGGACATGGTGTTTGTCATCAGTAGTTATGAAACTACTGAAGACAGTGGTTTTGTCATCAGCTGTTGTAAACAACTGAAGACTTGGTATTAGTCATCAGTAGTTATAAAACTACTGAAGACGTGGTTTTGCTTCAGTTGTTTAAAATGAAACAGCAGTTGTACAAACGACTGAAGAGAGAAAGTTCTCTTCAGCTGTTTTCGTCAATTCTTAGCTTTTCAGCTGTTTCAAACTGTCCTCAACACATTCATCAGTCTTTATGGCTGATTTCAGTTGTTTCATAGGACATCAGTACTTATCTGTTTTTACTGATTGCAGTAGTTATGACTGCATCAGTAGTTGTAACTACATCAGTAGTTTAGAACAGATGAAGTACTTCAGTACTTGTGAGACATTTAGCCTTCAGTAGTTATAAAACTACTGAGGTTAAAAGAGCTCATCAGTACTTATATGTGACAGGTACTCATGATCATCAGTATGAATTACTGAGATCATCAGTAGTTGTCACCTATTCTAGCTGCAGCATACCAAGCCTTAACACCAGGTTTTGGAAAGTTGAACTATCCAAAGGCTTAGTAAAAATGTCTGCAAGCTCATCAGCACTAGGCACAAACTTAGGATCAATCAGACCTTTTTCAAAACAATCCCTTATAAAATGATGTCTGATCTCTATATGTTTGGTCCTAGAGTGCTGGACTGGATTTTTGACAATGCAAAGAGCTGAAGCACTATCCATTAACAATGGAGTCTTAGTCTCTGTAATGCCATAATCCAAAAGTTGGTTTTGAAGCCAGAGTACCTGAGATGTACAGCTTGCAGCAGCAATGTACTCTGCTTCCGCAGTGGATGTAGCAACTGAGGTCTGTTTCTTGCTCTGCCAAGAAATCAAGCAGTTGCCTAGGAATTGACATCCACCAGAAGTTGATTTCCTGGTCAACTTACACCCTGCATAGTCACTGTCAGAAAAAGCAACTAATTACCAGAATGTCCGGTAGAATACCAAACCTAGAGATGGAGTGCCTTGCAGATATCTAAAGATCCTCTTGACTGCAATCAGATGAGACTCTTTAGGTGCAGCCTGAAATCTAGCACAAACACATGTAGCAAACATAATATCAAGGACCCAATCATACATCTGTAAAGTGTTTCATCAACCACTTTACCTTTCTGATCTGAGTCCAGTTGTGTGGTGCTGCTCATGGGAGTAGAACAGGGCTTACAGTTTTGTAAATCAAACTTTTGCAAAAGATCTTTTGTATATTTGGATTGATGAATAAAAATTCCATCAGCCTTTTGTTTGATTTGCAACCCCAGAAAGAACTATAATTCTCCCATGGCACTCATTTCAAACTTCTGTTGCATCAACATTGTAAAGGCATCACACAACTTTGGATCAGAGGATGCAAAAATGATATCATCTACATAAATTTGAACAAGTAGATTATGCTGCCCAGCTTTCTTAATAAATAAAGTCTTGTCTATGGAGCCTCTAGTGAAATTGTTTTCCAGAAGAAAGTTTGATAATGTCTCATACCAGGCTCTGGGAGCTTGTTTTAACCCATAAAGAGCTTTATCAAGCTTATACACCCAATTAGGATGTTTATTGTCCTCAAAGCCTGGAGGTTGACATACATAAACCTCTTCTTTAACTTTTCCATACAAAAATGCACTTTTGACATCCATTTGAAAGACTTTAAGTTTTTGATAAGCAGCATAAGCTAAAAACAATCGAATTGCTTCCAGTCTGGCTACAGGGGCAAAGGTTTCATCATAATCAATACCTTCTTCTTGTGCAAACCCCTGAACAACCAGTCTGGCCTTGTTCTTAACAATAAGCCCATTTTCATCAGTTTTGTTCCTAAACACCCATTTAGTGCCTATTGCACACTTACCTGGAGGTAGAGGAACCAGTTCCCACACTTGCTGTTTCTTGAACTGAAGAAGCTCAAGCTGCATGGCATCAACCCATCCATTGTCCTTTAAAGCAATGTGATAATTCTTTGGCTCTTGCTGACTGATGAAGAGAGCATAGAAGCAGAAATTTGACAATTGACTTCTTGTTGATACTCCAGCAGTGATATCACCAATGATTTGAGACATAGGGTGATTCTTCAGATCTTGATACACAATGAGATCTGTGCAAGTGTTTGTAGCGGTTCAGCAGCAACAGATGGTGATGGTGAATCATTTCCTTGAAACCAATCAGTGGATGGTAATTCAAAGGAAGTTGAATTCGAAGAAATCTCATCAGCATTTGTTGTGGATGGTGCTACTGGCGCTACAGGAACATCAGGTCTAGTTGAGTCAGGCAGCTGATCACTAAACCTGAAGAGGTGAGTACTGCAATCATCATCATCATCAGCAGTACCACCAGGTGGTGAACTGTTGACAGGAGCAACAGCAGGAGTTTGATAAGGAACATATTGCAGTATGTCCAAATCAAATAACTCCACAGGACTTTGTGGAATCTTGTCCTTTGGAGATTCATTAAACTTAACATGTAGAGTTTCTTCAACCATCTTTGTTCTGCAGTTGAAGACTCTGTATGCCTTGCAAGTAGATGAATAACCAACAAAGTATCCTGCATCCACCTTAGGATCAATTTGTGGAGTTGATCCTTTGTGTTGAGAATAAAACAGGGACACCCAAATGCTTTGAAAAATGAAATCAGAGGAGCCAAATGATGGAGAACTTCATATGGAGTCTTCATCAACCTCTGATTTACTAAAACTCTATTTTGCACATAACAAGCTGTGTTGACAGCTTCGGCCCAAAAGGTCAATGGCAAACCTGAGTCAGCCAGCATGGACCTTGCAGCTTCAATGAGGGTCCTGTTCTTTCTCTCCACTACTCCATTTTGTTCTGGAGTCCTTGGAATGCTGAACTGCCTTTTGATTCCCTTTGAAAGATAGAAGTCATCAAGTGTATGATTTCTGAACTCAGTTCCATTATCACTCCTAATACACTTGACTGGAAGGGAATACTGCTTCTCAATGTACAGCACAAAGTGGATAATCTTCTGAGCAGCCTCATCCTTTGAATGTAGAAAGAAAGTCCATACAAATCTGGAGTAATCATCCACAATTACCAGACAGTATTTCTTCTTTGCCATGCTCATTACTCTCACAGGACCAAATAGATCCATATGCAGTAATTGCAAGCAGGCAGTGGACTTGGACACTTCAATAGGAGGAAATGAGACCTTGTGCTGTTTTCCTTTTAAACAAGCAGTGCATGTTTCATCACAGTGGAACTCTTTATTGGTAAGCCTCTGACTAAACTATTGTGGCTAAGCTGATTCATGTTTTTGATTGACAACATGACCAAGCCTCCTGTGCCACAGTTAGATTCTTGAGAAGAGGCTTTGGAAAATAGGCAAGGATTGCCTTTGAGATCTATCTTCTTAGAGAGATCTAAGGCATACACTCTTCCTGTCCTGTTGGCTTTCAGGAGAGTGTGATCATCCAACACCTTGTCAATCAAGTGCAAAACTTTGGATGACAGAATCCTACAGTTTTGACTTGTGAAAAGGGCAACATGGCCTTTATCACACATTTGACTGACACTCAAGAGGTTGTACTTGAGATTTTCCACATGATTAACATCATCAAATTTGATTTCTCCATTGGAGACAAAGCCCTTACCGATGATGTAACCCCTAGCATCATTGCCAAAAGAGACAAATCCCTTCTTTCCTTGAGAGTAGTCATGAAGAAGAGAGATGTTCCCAGTCATGTGCATAGATCCCCCACTGTCTACATACCAGATGCTATTTGGCATGTTGAAGAACCCTGCAATAATAAACAATCAGTTAGTTTTAGAGACCCAAACCTTTTTGGTTTTGGGCCTGGTCTCATCAATAGATGGTAAACTAACATGTTTATTTGTAACAACAGCCTGAGAAGAAGAAGATGGTGTAGAAGAGGAGTCCTTTGGCTTAGACCTCCTTTTCTGTGGTTTCAACATAGGAGAATCTAGTTGGTTAACTCTACCCAACAGATGTTGTACCATCATCACCAGCTGTGTCTGATTTTGTGATAAAGCTTTCAGCTCATCAGACACATTGCTAGTGGAGTTAGATAAGGTCCTATGTTGCACCTTCTTCTTTTGAGCACCCTCAGCTGTCACCTGTTTAACCTTCCTTTTTGGATTGCTTTAAGGACTTAAGGGTTACAGGATTTGATGTTGCTGATACAAATGTGGTCTCAAACTCAGTTTTCATTTTTACCATTTTCTCATTAATTTCTTCTTTTTGTTTGAGTTTGGAACCTCTTTTGTACCAACAATCATCTGTAAGATGATTGAACAAACCACATACTTCACATGGTTTCTTCTTCATCTTAGGTTGATCATCAACTAAAGATGGTGAAGCAACAGAAGACTTGTTCTTCAATGCTTTGGAAGCATTGGTTGCTTTCTTGACAACCTCTTTAGTAGTCTTCAAACTCTTTCTACTGCCAGTTTTCTTCTCTTCAGTGCTGACAGCAGTTGAAGTTTGAACTTCAGGTGTTAAATCCTGCTCTCCAGTCCTTTCAGGACCTTCAGGATTAACCTGAGTTGATCAACTATTGATCATGTGAATGTCAGCATTTGGACCATCAACATCAGCTGATAGGTTCAAGGAGGACTTGATGCTGACTGCTACTTCTGATTGTGCTGTATCAGAAGGTAGATCACATGATTTGATGGATTGGTTATCACTCTCACCATCAGATTCTACCTCTGCTCTTGGGGTAAAATCTGTAGGTGGAGCAGTGTGATTGTAGCCAATGCCAAACTTCACATTTGAAGCAGATTGCTTACTAAGAAGCATTTCAAAACCTTTGCATGATTGTACCCATCTATCACACTCGACCTGGGTAACTGCAAGGGTTTCTTTGAGATCTTTGTACTTCTCTAGAAGTACATCTTCTCTAGCCTTATCATCAATTATTTTGCAATTCAGTTTATAAACTCATCATTTTTATCTTTGAGCACAAACTCAAACTCAGCTTTGTTTTTGGAAATTATTTGTTCTAGCTCAATGTTCTTATTAATTAAAGCTACATTTGCTTCTCTAATGGAAGCAAATGCTGCTATGCATTGTTCAGAACATAATTTGGCTTTTGCCTCAGAGGATACCTGTGATACCTGAGGTGTAGAGGCATTGGAAGATGAAGTATCAGCAGACTCCAAAGCCATAAGAGCTAGATTCCCAAAGGGACTGTCACCACCATGTTGACCAGCACCTGAGAACAGTTGATCATGACCAGACAAGTCATCTGGTAAACTGCTCCAGTCAACAACTCCTGGGGTGAAGAAGCTGTGTTGTTGAGATGAAGGTTGTTGATGAGATAGGGAAGGCTGAGGTTCTGGTAATGCATGAGGTTGTGGTGTCATAGGAACTTGAACTTGATTTGACTGTGGCATGTAATAACAGGGTACTGATATGGCATTTGACCCTGAGGAACAAAATATGCCGGAGATTGTTGTTGAGGATGATGACTAGATGTGACAGGATGTTGCCCTCTGTGTTGTTGACTATTGCCAGGAAAAGTCACAAAGGGTGCAGTAGAGTTAGATCCAGTTGATCTACACTCTCTTGCAAAGTGTCCAAGCCGTTGGCATTTGTGACACCTCAACTTGCTCTTGTCAAAACAACTTTGGTTTTGCCAGAGAGTCCTGGGAATTTTCTTCCAGTTCTTTTGTAGAACTTCTGAGATCTGATATTTATCAAGGCCATTTGGCTCAAAATATCCATCTCTTCTAAGTCATCATCAGCAATCCCCTTGAGATCATCCATAATGAAACATAGATTGTCATTATTACACCCAGTAACTGACCATCAACACTTACAAATGCAGAATTAGAAGTGCTCGAAGAGAAATTAATATGCTCATCATACTGGCATTCAGATGAAGCATATTCTGACTCATGACCCACCAAGGCAGTGTTGCCTTGTATAAAGTCTTCAGTGAGCTTTCCAGATGAAGACAGCTTTCTCTTCTGTTCTATCTCTCTCTCAAAAGTGAGCAATTTCCCATGGAGTTGGGTGAGAGATAGTTTGTCCAAACTTGCACTGGAGCGTAGGACAATAGTATATGTGTCCCATCTCTCAGGCAGTGATCTGAGAAATCTGTTATTCATCTGAATATTGGTGTATTCAAGTTTGACCATTTTTAGTTCAGAGATCAAACAAGAAAACGCTCATATTGTTGAGTCAGTGTCTCACCCTTTCTATGAGAGAATGTCTCATATTGTTGGGCAAGAATTTCTCTATTATTTGCCAAGACCTCATCTGTTCCTCCAAATTGTTCTTTCAAAGCAATCCAGAGGTCATGGGCAGTTTCATGATGCATTAGCCCAGAATAGATTTCATTGGGCAAAGCCATGGCCAGAATTCCATGGGCTTTTGCATCAATCTCAAGCAACTTCTTATCCTCATCTGAGTATTGCTCCCTCCTCTTCGGAACCATTTGATTGGTTTCGGGTTATTCACCATAGGCTTGTGTGGACCATGTACCACTGATGTCCACACCCTGCGCTGTTAACAGACAGGTGATGGAGCATACGTCTTTGCCATATGTATACTCATTCCTAACCAGCATAGGAGGCTTGGTTGAGGAACCAGTATTGTGAGGATCATTGGAGGGAGTGGTCATTTTCAGTTCAAAAACAGTTTAGTTCAAGTTTTAAAAGTTTTAGACAAACCACAACAAACTCAATGAGAACCAAGAAAAGATCTCAGGATGAATGAGCAGAAATACAGAAAATTCAATCTCTATAACCGTTTCTTGCAAAAAAAAAAGCTAATTCAATCAAACTTGGATCTTGAATAGCAGTTTCAATGATCAATTATTAGATCGATCAATGATTAACCGCTCTGATACCATTTGACAGGATCAGTGATCACAAGTTTGATGTATCAGAATATAAAGCAGCGGAATACAAACACGAATTAGACAAATTGTAGCAAGCAATCGATATTTAAGCATTAAGATCGCATACGGTTATAGGGAGAGAATATGTATTTCTGATTTCTAGGAATGTTTATAGATGTAGAATATTTCTAATCGAATCAATCATCCATTCATTCAATTACTCATCTCACATTGATTACAATAGGTTGTCACTCCTTATATAGAGTGCAACAGTCACTGCTGTTATCACGGAAAGTGACAACTGGCAGATCCAATACAGAAATAACTAATTCTTAACAAACTACTGAAATGTTCACAACTACTGAGAAACATCAGAAGTTAAGTACAAAATATAAAACTACTGAAACTACAACGACTGAAGAACAAGCTCTTCAGTCGTTTTACAAAACTACTGAAACATAGAAAATAAAACTACTGATATCACAACTACTGAAGAAGTACTCTTCAGCAGTTGTGACAAACTACTGAGGCTTCAGTACTTGATCTTCACACTTTGACCTTCAGGTGTTTCATCAGCTGATGACTTCAGTAGATATCATCAGCTCATGTCTTCAGTCTTTGTCTTCAGACTTTGTACATCAGTTGTTGATCTTCAGCACTTGTGAACTCTTCAGCTGTTGTACTTCAGTACTTTGGTCTTTCAGCTTCAGCACTTGTGTTCTTCAGCTGTTGTACTTCAGCACTTTGGTTCTTCAGCTGTTAAGGTCTTCAGCACTTGATCTTCAGCTGTTGAAGTCTTCAGCACTTGTCAAACTACTGATGAGGCTTTCAGCAGTTGTTGTGATACCGGTGGGACTTAGAGGTTTTCTGATCTTGGCTCATTGGTTCTTTTGGTCCAACAATACTTTTCCCCGTAATTTTATATATAATTGAAATGAAAAAAAGGGGCTGCGAAGCTCACCTTGAAATGTTACGAAAATAAAGAGAATAAAGACTCCAAAAAGAATAAGAGCAACGATGACCAAGCACCTATAATTAATTATAAATAACTCTTTATAACCGTTCAATAAGAAAAGATACGATCGGTGTGTTCACACGACTCACACAAAAACATATATATAGATATATATAATATTAAGTTTATATATAATATATAGATGGATAATAACGTATATATATAATATAGATACTCTCCTAGTTAGACCTGAGTGATATATAATGATATATATATATGTATATATTATGGATGTATGTAATGTATGTAATGTATTATGTATGTATGTAGTATGGTATTTACGTATGTTCGTATGTATGTATGTATTTATGTAATGTATGTTGTACATGTTGTATGTATGTATGTTAGTAGTATGTATGTATTAGTAATGTATGCCCCATTTATGTATGTATAATTATATATGTCTTGCGTATGATGTATGTATGTAGTATTATGTATGTATTATGTATTGTATGATGTATTATGTATGTATGATGTATGTAGGTAGAGTATGTAGTATGATGTATGTAGGTATTTATGTATGTATGTATTATGTATGTATGTATGTATGTATGTACTCGTATGTATGTATGTATGTATGTATGTATTATGGATGTATGTATGTATGCATCCATTTATGTATGTATAAGGGTATATATGTACTGCGAATGTATTAGGTATGTAGGTATGATGTATGTATTATGTATGTATTTTATGTATTTATTTATGTATGTAATGTATGTATGTACGTATGTAATGTATGTATGTATGTATGTATGTATGTCTGTATGTATGTATGTATGTATGTATTTATGTGGTGTTCTGTATTGCAGGATCGGTTAATGTACTTACCTTTGTGTTTCTCTCAAATTCACTTGAACTACACTCGGATGAAAGGGATCGCCGATAAGAGTTGATCACAATATAATAAGTAGTAAAGAACACAAAAAGTAATTTCAAGGTACTTGCATATATTTCTTCTAACTCAAATATGACAAGACTCTTACAAGCATATATTTGAGTTACAATGACAAACTATAATAATACTACCAACAACCGCATATATTTCATACCAGCTGGAATCCTCTAACTAAAGCAAATAATATAAAGCTATAGTTAAGGTATCTCAGATAAGACTTCATCTAAGATATGGTAGCAGGACATGTCCCTGGCTTACCTTTGGTCACCAACTAAAGTTGGTAATTTGTACTAACATAAAAAGGTGAACAACGGAATAAAGTATGGTCAACTACATGGCTCTTTGAGAAAACACCATGCAGTATTAGAGGTCTGCAGTGGAGTGTCAGAGATCATACTTATGTCCACTGGTTCATAGCAGTGTCTTCCGAAGGTAAATGTCTTGGAAGAACAAGAACAAGTACTTCCAAAGCCAATTATACTTCACATGAGGCTACTTTTTCCGAGGCTTGAGAACTTTTTCTTTTCTTCATACTTCGGAAGTGGTCTTCTGATGTTTTCTTCTGAGACTTGAACTTCGGAAGTAGATGCTTTAACTTCGAAAGGAGAGTTGTTTTCGGAAGTTGATCTTTCACTTTGTCTTCGGAAGAACTCTACTTCCTTATGAAGTTCCACACTTGGCTTCGGAAGACTTTGTAAGTAGGACCAAAATATGATTAAGTGATTTGCTTTTGGTTGCCCCAGCCTTCTTCTTGATCCAATGAACTCCCATAGGTTGATACTACCAAAACCTCACTTACTTCTGCTCCTCAAAATTTCAGCACCATAGAAAGTAAATATTTATCAGTTTTCTTGTTCTTCCCTGATGTGGTGCTGAGAAGTTTGTACAAATCTTTAGTTGACAGGAACTCCAGTTTGCACCCTGAATGATATGTACCCTTTGTTGTGGCCCTCTGAAAAGAGTTAGTTCATGATAACAATAATCATATTCCCATCTAAGTATAGGTTCCAATTCAGGACCTTCCACCATCTGTAGAAAGGCTGTGCCCTTGGTGGGAGATCTATCCTTGTCTTCCTTTCTTCTCAATCTCAACTCTTAATCTTAGCTTTGCTGTCAACTCAACCAAATAAAGAGTGCTGAGATGATTCTTGATGTGAGCAACAGTTTCAGAGTTGGAGGGGTTAGAGAATGGTTTCTCTGCTAACTCAACAATATCAAATCTGCTAGAGTGTAGCTAAGAGGTGGTATTCAACCTGTTAACTTCACTATTCTCTCTTTCCACAAAAAAGTTGTGAGTAGCTTCATCGAACCTCCACCGGGGTATATTCTTTCTAGGCACAAGAGACTAACTAGGAATCTTATCCTCTTTCCTCGTATCCAGTAGAGTCACCAGCTTCCTTCTTAGTTTCTTCTCTTCATCATTTAAAGATTTTGAGTTGATACCTAGAAGTATTGTAGCCTGGTCCAGTGTTCCTCTAGGTAGATCAAGAAATTGATCTCTTGTGAGGGAACGTGAACATCCATCGACATAGGTTAGCTTGATGGAGTCTTCCTCATAGGAGATATCGCTCAGGGTTGTGCAGTTGATAAGCCTATTCTTGATCCTTTTAAGCTCTCTTAGAGAGAGAGATGTTTAGAAGGTCGAGGGGATGCATGGAAAGTTGTTGGGTAGGATGAGGTGGAGTGGTTCGGGTAAGTGTTTTGGGTTGAAGGATGGGTAGTTTGGGTGGTTGAGGAGATGAAATGGATGAGGGTAAAGGTGTGGGTTCAAGAGTGTAGATTCTGTTTTGATGGTGAAGGGAGAGGGAATTAGTTTAGGTTGGGGTTGAGCGGTTGTGTGAAGGTTATCGCATGTAGGATTTTGTGTGCCCAAGACACTTAGAATATTGATGTGGTTAGTACGTCATGATCCAAGTCGGTTATACCCAATAACAAGCTTAGCAAACACCAAATAATATTAATTGATGATGTGATCATGCAATAAAATATTAACACCAATTTAGAAAATGGGTTTTCTAAACAAGTTGCATATGACATGGAACAATTTATTAGGATATTTTGTTCAATTATATTATTTGTAATGTTATTTATATTAGTTAGATGACATTACAAATTAAAATGGCTACATATGTTATACAATTAATTGGTTAGTTGTATACATTTACTAAGAGATACCAAGTTATAAGACCATGTAACATTGTAATGTGTCTAAATATAAAAGGGGGAAACCCATTTCAAAGCCTTTTTGGCCGCCCCCTTCTTGTGTTCCTATTGGACCACTTTGTTGATTAGATACCAACAATTAGGGGTCTTATTACTTGCCTCTTGGACCAGCCATTTGAAGAATACACATGCAAAAGAACTCTCTCTCTCTCCCCTCTCTAGTTTCGGAAACAAGGCAGGAGAAGGATCCAGCAGCTTGTTTTTGGTGTTTAATCCTAGCATACAAGGTGTTTTGTAATAGTGCTTGGGGTATACGAAGCTTGAGGATCTCTACATTGAGTTCTTGGTCGATTCAAGCATCCAAAACACTCCTCTAAGTCGACTTTTCTGCTGGAGAAAGGTACCAATTCACAGCCTCATATGGCTGTGACTTTATGTACATTAGGTTTGTTCATAGCTTGTCCATTCATATATTTAAGATCCCTATTGATTTGGGTTTTGTTTTCCATCTTAAAACCACACTTAGAACACGAAAATTTCAGATTATAAACTTGTTATAATCCTATACATCCGCTGCGTTTTCTGAAAAGTTTAAAAGGTTAAACTATGTTTTAGTGTTCTCTCAAACCCTTCAATGGCATCAAGAGCCGGTTATATGGATGGCTTGCTTGATTCATCTTTTGAAATTGGTTTAAAAGATGATATTAGATATGTTATAGGCTGTTTGGGCTGGTGGTACATTATGTCTTGTTGAAATCCCCAACTTTCAAGGTTACATTACACATGCTTGTGATTAAACCTTGAAAGATATGTATGTTGAAATGTTGGTTGTTTGGACAATGATTAAAACCCAAAATTTCAGTTTATGTTGGCTGAAATTTGGGGTTTTAAATGGGGTTTTCATTATTTGAATAGATGATATGATCATTGGTTGTTAAAGTGCATAACCTAGCTTGTGGCCTTGTGTTGTTTGGATGATTCAAGTGGTTGTTTTATTCATTCAATTTGGTTGTAATATTTGTGTTTATTCATTTGGGTTGTAATTATTCATTCATTTGGTTATGTAATAATAGATTAGGTTCATTTCCTTTACTAGAAAAATGTATTAGGATACAATTTTGTAAAAGGAAGATGTACAAGATCAAGACCCAAAGATGGACACAAAGACACAGAAACATGGAGCATTTGGATGCGGTTTCTAGTGGGAGGTTCTTGGAACCTTTATGATATGTTTGACCCTTAGAAAGACCATAGACAACACTTGTGATGGCAAACAAGTGTTGTCAACATAAGGGCTATGGTTATGCACATATGATTGTTAATGTTTATGCTTGGTTGATTGTTTGTTGTCTTGATTGTTTGGTTGATATTTGGATATTCAAAACAAACTCATTAACATACTTAACAAGCTGAAAATTGATGATTATTAAAGGTTAATAAAGATTATTAAAATGATTTAATGATTTTAAAGATTAAAATAGGTTTAATCAAAGAACTATAGGGTACCTTGTATTTGAAAGCATGCAAATACAAGTACATAGAGTTTTCTAAACTAGAATTATGAAACCTCTAAACATTTAACAAACAAGTTTAACACCATCCTTTTGCACAACACTTAAGTCATTTGGAAACTCTAAATGGATAAAGGTCACCTAACCATTTTAGGGAACTTGTGACTTAAGGTGGGAATACCACATTGGTGGGATAAAGGTCACCTAACCACCTATGTTGGTAAACTCACATGTGTGTGCAAGTAGGGTAACTTGATTTGCAAACCATGTTGAATGGATCACCTAAAATATGGTTTCCAAATAGGTGTTGATGGGATTAACATGCCGACTTGCATATGATGTTTAAAAGTCGATCCCATACCTCTAGAAGTTGCAAATGGTTGCAATCGTCAATCGTTGACCACCTTATTAATTTAAATAGTGGGATAAAGGTCACCTAACCACAATTTAAATGTAATGTTGGGTTCTAGATTTTAATATAAAATTGTCCTTAAAAGGCATTAAATATTAAAATTAGCAATATCGAAAATACTAAAATTGATCTTTGTTAAATTTTGTAGATGGCCACCAATAATGAAAATCACGATAACTCGTCCGCATCAAACCAATCACTACGAGCGATCCTCCAAAAGGAACGTCTAAATCATAACAACTTTATTGATTGGTATCAAAACTTGAGAATTGTTCTCAAGCAAGACAGAAGATCATATGTTTTAGACGACCCTATCCCCGATCAACCTAACGAGGATGATGAGGAGGCCTTTAACGATTGGCTGAAATACACTGAGGACTCCGTCCAAGTGTCTTGTCTCATGCTAGCGAGCATGACTCCGGATCTCCAAAAGGAGTATGAACATCACGAAGCTTACGACATGATAACCAGCTGAAGAAAACGTTCCAACAGCAAGCAAGGGTTGAGCGGTTCGAAATGGTTCGAGCGCTCCATGCATGTCGTATGGACGACAACCAATCTGTTTCATCTTATGTACTTAAGATGAAAAGTCATATTGACCGCCTCGAGAGGCTAAACTGCCCCGTCTCAAAAGAGTTGGCCACGGATTTGATCCTAAATGGCCTAACCAAGAAGTTCGAGACATTCGTGTTGAACTACAACATGAATGCATGGGACAAAAGCATTGGTGAACTTCACTCAATGCTCAAAACGGCCGAGGCGGCCATGGGTAAAAGGGTTTTACCCGTTCTCACCATCAATGAAGTGGGAACAACAAAAGGCATCATCCCGCACCCAAGGCAAAGGTTGCCAAGGTAAGGGACCTGCGTGGGGAAAGGGGAAAGGGGTGGTAAGGGTACCACCCAAACCACAAGAGAAGAAGCAAAAGGTTGCTACAAATGACCCATGCTTCAAGTGTGGGGAGATAGGACATTGGGCAAGGAATTGTCCTGTCCATCTCCAAGAGTTGAAAGCAAAGAGGGATGCCGGGTAGACCTCAGGTACAATATATGATACATATTGATCTTAATGTTACATATTCAAACACATGGGTATTGGATACCGGATGTGGAACTCATATTTGCAATTTGTTGCAGGGGTTCACAAGAAGTAGGGACTTCAAGAAAGGGGATGTTAGCCTCTTCATGGGCAATGGAACTAAAGTCTTAGTTGAAGCTCGTGGGGACTACATCCTAAAACTTCCAAGTAGTTGGAAGTTATTTTGAAGAATGTTTTGTATGCTCCTAGTTTGACTAGGAACATTATTTCTGTATCCCAACTAAGACATTATGATTATGTATTATCCTTTATTGAAAATGATATTCATGTTTCTTTAAATGGTATGTTCTATTTTAAAGCTATTCCAATTAATGGTATTTATGAATTGGTTCGTGAAAATACTTTAAATAGTTCATTGTACCAAACTAACACCAAGAAACTCAAGTTGGACTTGAGTGATACCTATCTTTGGCATTGTCGTCTTGGTCATATAAACAAGAAGCGTTTACAAACACTTCAAAAGAATGGTCTTTTAAAAACAAATGAATGTGATTCATTTGATGTTTGTGAATCTTGTTTACAAGGTAAGATGACCAAGGCACCCTTTAGTGGAACTACTGAAAGGGCAAAAGATTTATTAGGAATCATACATTCGGATGTATGTGGTCCTTTTAAGCCAATGACTAGAAATGGTGAAAGATACTTCATTACCTTTACCGACGACTATAGTCGCTATGGGTATGTGTACTTATTAAGGCACAAAGATGAAGCTTCTGAAATGTTCAAAATCTTCAAGAATGAAGTAGAAAATCAACTCATTAAGTCAATTGAAATTCTCCGTACCGATAGAGGAGGTGAATACCTAAGTGATGTTTTTCAAGATCATCTTAGGAGTTGTGGGATTGTCTCACAACTCATTCCACCTGGAACACCACAACATAATGGTGTGTCTGAAAGGAGGAATCGAACCTTATTAGATATGGTCCGATCTATGATGGCTAGAAGCACATTGCCTCTATTATTTTGGGGTTTCGCTTTGCTCTCCGCGGCCCGTATTCTAAATATGGCCCCAACCGAAAAGGTGGAAAGGACACCTTTTGAGATATGGAATGGAAGAGTTCCATCCCTATCATACTTAAGGGTTTGGGGATGTGAGGTTATGTTAAGACTCCCACCCCAAACAAATTGGAAGTCCGATCCACCAAGTGCATCTTTATTGGATCCTAGAGATTCTATGGGATATTATTTCTATGATCCACTGGAACAAAAGGTGTTTATTGCCAGAAAGGGTAAGTTCTTAGAAGCAAAGTTCCTTATGGAAGGAACTGGCAGTAGAACAGTGGATCTTGAAGAGGATCAAGAACCACAACCCGATGCACGCTTGGTAGAAACTAGCACTCAACATGAGGATGTTGAGGATGATCAAGGGGTTGATCAACACAAACAAGACGTTCGCAGAAGTGGTAGAACTAGTAATCCACCTGAAAGATATGGATTTTTCATGGATGGATGCTATGTGGTAGATTCTGATGAACCAACCACATACCATAGTGCAATGTCCAATTCGGATTGTGACAAATGGCTAGAAGCCATGAACGTTGAGATGCAATCCATGTATGACAACCAAGTTTGGGAACTTGTTGTACCACCTCTTAATTCCAAAGTAGTTGGAAGTAAGTGGGTTTTCAAGAAGAAAACCGATATGCATGGAAACTTGAATACTTATAAAGCTAGACTTGTAGCAAAGGGTTTCACTCAAACTCAAGGGGTTGATTATGATGAAACCTTCTCACCTGTTGCGATGCTAAAGTCTATAAGGATATTGTTTGCCATAGCTGCTCATTATGATTATGAGATTTGGCAAATGGATGTCAAAACCGCTTTCCTAAATGGATATCTTGAGGAAGATGTCTATATGGTTCAGCCTGAAGGTTTTGTTGATCCAAAACATCCTAACAAAGTATGCAAGTTAAAGAAATCAATCTATGGATTGAAACAAGCATCGAGAAGCTGGAATCATCGTTTTGATGAGGAGGTCAAGAAATTTGGCTTCATCAAAAACGCTGATGAAGCTTGTGTATATAAGAAGGCTAGTGGGAGCATAATAACCTTCCTAGTATTGTATGTTGATGACATACTACTATTTGGAAATGACATTCCAACCTGGAAAGTGTAAAAACCTGGCTTGGAAGTTGTTTTTCCATTAAGGATCTTGGTGAAGCCGCCTATATTCTGGGAATAAAGATCTATAGGGATAGATCAAGGCGGTTGATTGGTTTGAATCAAAGTGCATGCATTGATAAAATCTTGAAAAGGTTCAAGATGGAAAACTCTAAGAAAGGTACCGTACCTATTCAAAGAGGAACGATGTTGAGTACGACCCAATGTCCAAGCTCAAAGGATGAGCAAGATAAAATGAAGGCAATCCCATACGCATCTGCTATTGGATCCATCATGTATGCAATGATATGCACTCGACCGGATGTGTCATGCGCCTTAAGCATGACAAGCCGCTACCAGCAGAATCCTGGAAACAGTCATTGGATGGCTGTTAAGAACATACTTAAGTACCTAAGGAGGACAAGGGATATGTTCCTAATCTATGGATCTGGTGACGAGGAACTCGTTGTAAAAGGTTACACGGATGCGAGTTTCCAAACCGATCGTGATGATTCTCGGTCACAATCGGGATACATTTTCATTCTGAATGGAGGAGCGGTCTCTTGGAAGAGATCCAAGCAGGATGTGGTGGCTCTGTCAACTACAGAATCAGAATACGTCGCCGCCTCATTGGCAGCCCAAGAAACTGCATGGTTGAAGAAATTCATTGCCGATCTAGGGGTAGTCCCTTCCATTCAGGACCCCCTAGAGATCTTTTGTGATAACGAGGGTGCGATTGCACAAATCAAGGAACCCCGTGCTCATCAAAAGACTAGGCACATTGAGCGGAGATTCAACTACATACGAGATGAAGTTGAAAAGGAAAGATATGTATTCGCAAAGTTCACACGGATCAAAACGTTGCGGATCCCCTCACGAAGCTCCTTGAAAAGGCAAAGCATGAAGGTCATACTTGTGCCATGGGACTTCGATATTCTAGTGAGTGGATTTGATCTGTAAATTTTGTATTTGGATATATGGAACTTTCTATTATTTGAATAAAATTATTTGGTTATAATGTTTCAAATAATATTCCAATTTAGCATGTTTAATCCATGAGCAAAATGTTTACTCTAAATGTCCGTAGCCGTTCACACTTGTGGGAACAAGTTTGAAGTAAGACTATTATGAACTTGGATTGGTTGTTATTCATAAGGATGAATATAGAGCAATGGGTTGCTACCAAGGTTCATAGATATTTGTGGGATACAAATATTGGACTAACCCGCATCTCAAATTTTACTACATGGAATCATTGATTGATCATAAGTAATTTTGAGTAAAGGCGAATATCATTTGGTATCCTCCGACCTGAGATATATATTGGTTTGATATTCACCAAGTATTACACCTTGAGCCTATTCTTCACTGTCCTGAAATAGTGGACAGTACATAAGGATATGTTCAGGTATAACACGAGGTGTTTGTGAGAAACGTATGTAGTCAAGATGGAATTTGTTCCTCTTATTCGTTGAGAGTTAGATGTCTAAGGCCTGATTAAGTTAAATGTACAAGGAATGATCATTCTGTGTCCTTGGATTTAGCATGACATCTGTAACAAAAGGATAAATGATTAATTCACCTAAATCATTTCAAGTAGGGCACTTGAAAGGGATGATGTTATTGAATGGCTATAAGTCATGCGTATTAAGGGTAGTAAACCGTTGTTAGGCGGTATTTACTGCTTGCATCAATCTTCTATGAATCTTGGGCAAGTGGGAGATTGTAGGATTCTGTGTGCCCAAGACACTTAGAATATTGATGTGGTTAGTACGTCATGATCCAAGTCGGGTTATACCCAATAACAAGCTTAGCAAACACCAAATAATATTTAATTGATGATGTGATCATGCAATAAAATATTAACACCAATTTAGAAAATGGGTTTTCTAAACAAGTTGCATATGACATGGAACAATTTATTAGGATATTTTGTTCAATTATATTATTTGTAATGTTATTTATATTAGTTAGATGACATTACAAATTAAAATGGCTACATATGTTATACAATTAATTGGTTAGTTGTATACATTTACTAAGAGATACCAAGTTATAAGACCATGTAACATTGTAATGTGTCTAAATATAAAAGGGGGGAACCCATTTCAAAGCCTTTTTTGGCCGCCCCCTTCTTGTGTTCCTATTGGACCACTTTGTTGATTAGATACCAACAATTAAGGGTCTTATTACTTGCCTCTTGGACCAGCCATTTGAAGAAACACATGCAAAAGAACTCTCTCTCTCTCCCCTCTCTAGTTTCGGAAACAAGGCAGGAAGAAGGAGTTCCAGCAGCTTGTTTTTGGTGTTTAATCCTAGCATACAAGGTGTTTTGTAATAGTGCTTGGGGTATACGAAGCTTGAGGATCTCTACATTGAGTTCTTGGTCGATTCAAGCATCCAAAACACTCCTCTAAGTGACTTTTCTGCTGGAGAAAGGTAGCAATTCACAACCTCATATGGCTGTGACTTTATGTACATTAGTGTTTGTTCATAGCTTGTCCATTCATATATTTAAGATCCCTATTGATTTGGGTTTTGTTTTCCATCTTAAAACCACACTTAGAACACGAAAATTTCAGATTATAAACTTGTTATAATCCTATACATCCGCTGCGTTTTCTGAAAAGTTTAAAAGGTTAAACTATGTTTTAGTGTTCTCTCAAACCCTTCATACATTCTCTTCTTTTCCCTAAACGAATATCAACCTCGATCTCACTGACTATTTGTTGGAGTGTCCTTTGAGACATGGGACCCACGTACCTTCCAAAGAAGCCATGAGCCCGGAAATAGTCATTCATCCAGGCTTTGTCACCTATCTTCCTGGTTGTAGATGCCCTTGCATCTTATTCCTTTTTCTTCTTTTCCTTCAACTTTTCTCTTGCAGCCCTTTTTCTTTCCTTCTCCATTTTATCATGTTCTTTGTTGTAGAGCCAAAGGACCATTTCATCATTGTGTGGAGAAAGTACTTGAAGAGTGAAGCCTTTGGAGGTTAGGAAATCTATTTTTTCCCTTCTCAGCTACATGTCAGCTTCCCTGTATTACTTTTCCTTATCTTCCTTTGAGGCCAACCTTGCTACTTCCTGCTGTAGCCTGGTTGCCTTTTCCAGTTCCATGACCTCCTCTAATGGTAGCAGGAGTGTTTCTTCATTGGCGGCTCCGAACTAAATGAGTTGCTCAATGATCTATTCTCTCTTTTTGTTATTGACAGCCTCCTGGTTGGCTGCGGCTGCTTTTGTACTAGCAGCCAATAGTTTCTCAGTTGGAAGTCTTCCTTTTCCATTCAGCTTGTCAATCTTCTCCTCTTCCTGAAGCTCTCCTGCAGTCATCTTCTTCTTTCCTTTGCTATCTTTTGAAGGGCTTGATTTTGGTGGTTCTTGGAGAGTGGATTCTGATTGTGAGAGAGGTAGAGAGGGTGTCTGAACAAGAGGTTGATCCAGAAGTCCCACTGTTCACCTCAGATGCCATTTTTAGGATTGCATCTGTGATGATTAGTTCCTCGGACATTTTGAACAGTCCTTCCGCAGCTTCTATTTCAGCTTCGAAAGATTCAGCTTGTTCTTCCGAGGCTTTAACTTCAGCTTTGGAATTATGAGGGAATGCAGATTCTGTCCTAATTGTTTCAGTTGCTGGGCCATCGGTCCCCATTTCCCCTTCAAATTGAATCTCAGGTTCCATGTAGACCTTAGGTGGACCAACTTCTTCCATAGTGGTAGAAGGTGCAGTTAGCCTCTAAAGCTCTTCAACCCCAAAGTATATCATGGCAGCATCAAGACTTGGCTGATCACGAGCAGATCTCAACAAGAACTTAGAGTAGAAGCTGTAGAGATATCTGATCATCCTTGAATCAATTTTTAGAGTGACTTGAGATGGCTCAGAAGAAGTTGTGATAGGAGCTGTATATTTAGAAGTTGAAGATTGGCTCTGTGGGTCCTCAGGTGTTTGTCTCTCAACACTCTCCCCCTTTTTGGTAGCATCATCCTGAGAGCTAGTTGAGCTGGAGGAAGAGGTCAAGGAGACCTGAACATGTACATGCCCAACTGACCTCTCAATCTGTTTCTAAGCTAATTGAGCTTTGAGATTGTCAATCTCATGTTGCTGAGTGGCAAACCTTTCTTCTAAAGTCCTAACCTTGGATTCAAGCTTTGAGACTTTAGATAGTAGGTCTTTAATGAAGAGTTGCATGCTTCCCTCATCTTCTTTTGAAGAATCATAGGGAGATGAGGTAACATACTCAGTATGTTTAACCTCACCACCAGATGTGGTTTTTTGGCACCCTGGTTTCCCTTGTTTAGTCCTGTCTCTTTTAGAGTCATCAAAAGGCATGGTTGCGGCAGATTTAGACTCAGAATTGTTACCACTGTCCATAGGTCCACCAGGCACCTTCTGTAGTGGCAGCTGAATCTACATGAGTCCCCTCCACATCAGTGGGACTCACCTCACTAATCACTAATGGTTTTCTGACGGGGGCTAGACATAAGAGGTCTCTCTAGGCTCTATGGATCTAGGAGAGGGTGTTGTAGATCAATATCATTGCCATGGAGAGATGTTATCTCTTCATCAGTTTTAAAGAGAAGGTCAGTGAAAGATAAGGAGGTTAAACCTACTGGCCCGGGACCTTGGTCAATGTCTACATGCATTGAGCCTCTGATTGGGCTGTCCTTTATTGGCTGCTTAGAGGAGTGTAAAAATTCACCCTGAGGGCTTTCAGATTGGGTAATGGGCTCATGGGTTTGAGACAGAGGAGACTCAACACCCATATTGAGGTCGATAGTGAAGGAAGGTGAGACCTCAGACTGAGTGGGAGCCCATGTTCCACTCTAACCTTTTAGGTTGCACATGACAAGCTTGTTCAATCAGAGTAGATTGAACAAGAGTTTGTTTGGGGCATCTTGTGTAGGTAATGGTGATGGGAGGAGAAGGTAATGTTGGCATTATAGTTGCAGTTGCTGGTGTGGGTTCATCACTCGTGGGGTGAACAGGGATGTCACCAGGAGTGATATGCTCAATCATACCTGATATGCTCAATCATACCTGGAAGTAAAGAAGTGTACCTTCTAGTGAAATTGGTGGATACCCTCTTCAGTGTCTTGAAGATGGTAGGCCTCATTTGTGGGACAGACAGAGCAGCTACACAAATAAGCTGACTCTAGTTTAGCTCACAGTTGATGATGTGCTAAAGAAATCTAGATACATAAAGAATGTTTCCCTTTGAAGATTTCCAATAAGATTAGTCAGCATAAATCTTGAATAGTTGAAGTGCAGACCTCTCACCAATCCATGAACTAAGCATCCTAGTTCATATGGGATTTGATCCTATCCACAGATTTGTTTGATAGACAGTGGAGGACAACGTGCAGGAGGAACTTCCAGTTGTAGGAGAGGATGAATTTGTAGATAATCGACCTGCTCACATCTCCACCGTATCCCATGAGGATGTATGTGCTGTCTAAATCTGTTTTGGGAAACTCTGTAGGAGCACTTTCATCATGAAGCTCGAGATGCTCCTTGATGAGTTGTTCAGTGATGACCAACTCTTGTCCACAAATGCGGGATCTTAGCACACGAATCCCGTTTAGGGTTTCGACTTGACCATTGTCCCAAACTTCAGCCATTTGATTGGAGTAAACAGTAGGATTAACAATAAGGGTGATGTAGTAAGATGATTGGGTGAGAAAGGAGATGATTTATGAGAAGTCAGCATCTCTTGAAGAGTCTAGAAATTTGACTTGGTTGTTCTGAGGGTTGAGTGCCATTTGAGAAAGGTGAATGAGGATGAATTTGAGCTTGGTAAAGTTAGAGTGAAGGAAACTTTTAGGGCAGTAAAATATAGTTAAGAAGATGAAAGTGAATAGTTGGGATTATTTAAAAGAGGGTGGAATGGCGGTAATTGGGGTAGGATAAAGTGATGTGATGTTTTAGTGGACGAAATGACAATGACGATAAGGTTTAATTCAGTTAAATAATCCGACATCATTAACAAAATCATTGCTTTTTACAGTGTGAGGCCCAAGAGATTTCCATTACACAGTAAAATCTCTTTTCCGAATATAAAACATTTCCGAAGGTAATTTGTCTTTCGAAGGCAACTCTTACTTCCGAAGCAAAAGTTTTGCTTCTGAAGGTAAAGAATTGCTTTCTGAAAGGAGAGTTTAAGTAAGCTTTGGAAGTAGATCTGATATTAAATCAATCGCTTCTTCCAAGACTAAAAACTCTTCCGAGAAGAAAATTATCCTTGGAGAAATTTTGCTTCGGAATATACGAAGATAACTTCCAAGGGTTAATTTCTCTTCGAAGAAATTTATACTTAGAAAATTTCAGAGAGGTCTTTTGTAACAGGGCTTAAGTTGTATTGACATAAGACTTTACATATTAAAAGGTTCTCAAAGAGGTAATCTAATCAATTTTTATCATCCCTATAGTTGTTATAAGATACTTAAATCTTGTTCATCAAAAGCTTTGGTGAACATATCAACATATTGTTCATTTGAATCAAATTTGATTAGTTTAATCAGATTTTTCTCATGAATATCTCTAATGAAATAATACATGATATCAATATGCTTTGTCTTGGAGTGCTTTACCGGATTTTTAGTCATGGAGATAGCACTATTGTTGTCAATATGGATAGAAGTACTCATAAAGTTGAATCCGTAGCCTAACATCTGATTCTGAATCCACAGCAGTTGAGCACAGCAGCTTGCAGCAGCAATGTATTCAGCTTCAGTAGTTGATGTAGAGACATAGGATTGTTTCTTGCATTGCCATGAGATGATCCTTGCACCAAGAAATTGACATCCTCCTGATGTTGATTTCATGTCAATGTTGTAGCCACCATAGTCACTGTCAGAGTATCCATAAAGATTAAAATCCTTGTTTCTAGGATACCAAAGTCCTAGTTTAGGTGCTCCTTTGAGGTATCTGAGGATTCTCTTGGTAGCAACTAGGTGAGACACCTTCGGAGCAGCCTAATATCTTGCACAGATCCAAGTGGCAAACATTCTATCAGGTCTACTAGCTATGAGATACATCAGAGAACCAATAGTTGCCCTATACTGATGTTGATCAGTATCCTCCCCCTCAAGGTCAAGACACAAATTACGGTTTCTGGGTATGGGTGTCTTGGCTGTCTTACAATCTTTCATCTCAATCTCTCAAAGATGTCAGTAACATACTTAGATTGATTGATGAAGAACCCTTCCTTCATTTTCTTTACCTGAATTCCAAGGAAAAATTCCATCTTTCCCATGGAACTCATCTCAAACTTTTTCTTCGTAATGCTTTCAAAGTCCTTACACATTTGGTCATTTGAAGAACCAAATATGATGTCATCAACATAGACTTGAACAAAATGTCCTTTCCAGACTTTCTGATGAAGAGAGTCTTATCAATGGTATCTCTGGTGTAACCATTCTTCAGAAGAAACTGAGACAAAGTCTCATACCACAACCTAGGTGCTTGGTGCAACCCCTATAGAGCTTTATCCAATTTGCACACGTAGTTGTGGTGTTGTGGGTCTTCAAATCTTGGAGGTTGGAACACGTAGACTTCCCTATCTATATCCCCATGTAGAAAGGCATACTTGACATTAAGTTGGTAGACAGTGAAATCCTTGATTGCAGCTTAAGCAAGGAAGATCCTAACTGCCTCAAGTCTTGCAACAGGTGCAAAGACATCTATATAATCGATTCCTTCCTCTTGGGTATATCCTTGAACCACTAGTATTGCCTTGTTCTTGATAATCAATCCTCTATCATCTCTCCTGAAAACCCATTTAGTGCCTATAGGTACTTGAATAGATGGTAGCGGACCTAGGTTCCAAACCTTCTGTCTCTTGAATTGAAGCAACTCCTCTTGCATCGATTCAAGCTAGCTACTATCTTTCAAGGCATCTTCCACCTTCTTGGGTTCTATCTAGGCTAAAAAAGCATGAGTACAAGCAGACATTCCTATGATGAGTCTGCCCTTTTGTTCTCACACCTTCAGAGACATCCCCTATGATGTTCTCAGTTGGATAAGTGTTATGAATCCTAAGACGAGGAATCAATTCTAGTTGCAGAGATAGATCTAGATTGGACATATTCTGCTTAGGAACTTGAACACTTTGTCTAGTTGTTGTTTCAAAGTCATTCAATGAGGACTGATTGAATGAATGAGAAACATCATCAATGGTTGGATGTGAAGCAGCACTAACAGTTTCATGTTCCTATAAGATGCCACTTCCATCAACTTGGTGTTATGTGTGATCACCTGATGACTTTTGAGGTTCAACAGGTGATTCACTTGTTGAAGCTTCACTATTCCTTGATATAGTTGTACTCTCTGCTCTATGAATAGTGGGAGCTTTATTTGTTGCATCTCTTGGAGAACTTGGAAAAGGTCTGGGTAGCTCAAACAATTGATCAGCATGAGCATGAGCATCAGTATCATTTTGAGCACCTATTCCAACTGAAACATTCTCACAAGATGGTCTAGAATAGTTTAGAAACAATTCTAAATAAAAATATGACCAAGTCTATTCCCCCTAACACAAGGAGTGTGCTCATTAACAACTATTTTGGATGACTCCTTAAATTGTTGATTCTTAATGTTGTATACCCTATAAGCTTTAGAGCTAGAAGAGTAGCCAACAAAGATAGCATCATCCAAATTTTGAGCAAATTTTGCTAATTTGTCCTTTGTGTTAAGTATGGTATAACTGCTGCCAAAGGACCTTAAAAAGACAATGAACAGTGGCCACTTGTTCCATACCTCATAAGGGGTTTTTCCATGTCGCTTAACTACAACGACCCTGTTCTGCACATAACATGCAGTGCTCACTGCCTCTGCCCAGAATGTTAGAGGTAGTTTTGAATCAGCTAACATAGTTCGAGTAGCCTTAATAAGTGTCTTGTTCCTCCTCTCAGCAATACATTTTGTTGAGGAGTTATGGGAGCACTATATTGTCTTGTAATCCTTTTTGAGTTACAGAATGAGTCAAGAACGAAGTTCTTAAACTCAGTGCCTTGATCACTTCTAATTATCTTAACCTTGTGATCAATTTGATTTTCTATTTTAAGGACAAAAGATTTTAATGTTTTAGCAATTTTATCTATAGATCTTAAAAAGAACACCCATGTAAATCTTGTAAAATCATCAACTATCACAAGGCAGTATGATTTCCTTCCAATGCTCATTATACTTGTGGGACCAAAAAGACCCATGTGCAATAAGTGTAATGGATTAGTGATCGAGTTAAGACTTTTGGATTTGTGAGAGGCCCTGTGTTGCTTCCCTTTCAGGCATGCAACACAGTTATCTTTGCAGAAAAATTCCTTTTTAGGCAAACCATCTACGAAGTTATTTTTGGCCAATTTATTCATTGTCTTCAAATTTACATGATACATACGTGTATGCCAAAGTGTTGACTCATCATTATCTGCTTTGGAAAGAAAGCATGATACTTCTCCCATTGGGGAAGCATTGTTCATATCCAGCTTGTACATATCCCCTTTCCTTGGAGATCTAAGAAGCACCAATTCCGGAGGAATTGTCATCCCTGGTTTCAGGATAATGCACTCATGTTCTGTGAAAAACATTTGGTGCTTTTGATCACAAAACTAAGAAACACTTAACAGATTGTGTTCAAGCTATTTGACAATGTGGACTTCGTCAACTTTTAATTTTCCGATAGATATACTCCCTCTGCCAGAAATATATCCTCCGGCCTCACTTCCAAACTAGACAGGACCTCCATCATAATGTTGACACTATTGAAGGAGAGATTTGTTACCTGTCATGTGCCTAGAGCATCCACTATCCACGATCCAGATATTGATGTTTTTGTCATATGGATGTCCCTACACATAAGATGAGATTGTTAGTTTTGATTGGAAACCCAAGCCTTACTAGTCTTGGGTTCTTCCAATGATAATGACATAATTGAACCAAAAGATATGCATGGGGGTTCAATGGATGTCTTTGAAGAAGAGGTTTAGGCTGCAACATCTTCTTGATCTTCCAATCCATCCTTTGGTTGATCATAGAGGATGAGCTTGTTGAAGCTTTTGCAGCATAACATTCTTCCGAAGGTTCTTTCTTTTCGGAAGGACCCTTCACCACCTTTTCTTCCGAAGCAGTCTTCTTCGGGAATGGTTTCAACGGAGCTTTCTTGTTCTTCCGAATTTTGATAACTTTTGCTTCCGAAGCCATTTTCCCTTCGGAAGAAGAGTTTTCTTCCAAAAGCAACCTTGCTTTGGAAACTAGTTTTCCCTTTTTCACCACTTGAGCCGTTTGATAAGGTCCAAATGTGAAACCTTCCCTGACTCCTTCTTTTCTAACATTATTTGCATAATGTGTGCTAGCAGGATTGTAGTAACAATCTTTGGCCATGTGGTTTTGCAGACCACACATTATGCACGCAATGTTAGTCTTTTGGGAATATGAGGATTGTTGTTTCTTGGGCTTTTTCTCTTTATTAGTAGCCTTTCCCTTCAACTTTTGATCCTTTGGTATGATAGGAGTGCTGGTACTACACTCTTTTCCTGAATCAGAAGTACCTACCACCTGGAATCCAATAGAAATGAATACACCCTTTTGTTGGTCAATCATCATCTTAGACTCAGCCACTTTCTTACCAGTTCTTCTAGCAGCTTTAGCTCTGCTTCTTCGGGCTTTGGTGGTTAGGGTTTGATCTTCACTGGCAGAGGTGGGTGGATTTACTTGTTTCTTCCCTGTGGTGGCCATTATTATTGCCTCATCCTTCAACTCTAGTAAAGAAGGATCAACAGTTGGGACCTCTTGCTCTTCAGTACCACATCTAGGTTGTTTGATAGACTCATAAGAGTGTGGTGGAGCAATTTCATTGGTCCCCAACCCTCCTTTTTTCTGATAGCAGATCTTGGAGTGGGAGGATGATGCAATAATAGCTTGGAAGTTCTGCTCAGAAATAGCATACTTCCAGGCTTGAGCCTCAACAGTGACAAGCTGGGCTTGAGCCTCAGACAATTTGGATACTAGATCCTTTATTTGAGTCTTGTAATTGGTGTGTTCATGTTTTATTAAGGACAGTTTTCTCTAACTCTTGAATTTTCTTTAGGTAGTTAGATTCTACCCTTTTAAAATCAGATTTCAAAACATTTAAAGACTCAATATCAAATTTAATTTCCCTATTGCAGTCTTTATATAATTTAACCTTATCTATACACGCAGGAGTACACAGATGCTCATATACTTGTTTATCATCTCTTCCGGCCATGAGAGCTTGAGTAGGAGTCATATCCTGAACCATAAACCTCCAGTGAACTTCTTGAGCCATTGCGGCTGTTTCAGTCGACTTTCCGGTGGGCTTTGATGTTGAGGAATGTGTGGAGGCTTGTGAGGTTCCCAGGTTTGATTTAGGAGCCTTACATTCCCTTGCAAAGTGACCAAGTTGTTATAGTTCTAACATTTGGCCTTGGTCTTGTCAAACCCAAACTTGCTAGCAGTTGGGTTTTGAGGGAATTGCCTTCCAGTTCTCTTGAAGAACTTCTTCGCTCTATAGGTTAAAAGAGCCATATGTTGGACAATTTCCACATACTCTACATCGTCTGGACTGAAACACTCTAAAACATCAAAACAGTATTGAAAATCACCAGAGTGTTCACTTCCTAAGACAAAGGCACAACTGTCCTAAGAGGAGTTGTGTTAAGCCTGTTGAGATCTTGGAGTCTCAGGGAAAGTGATGTATACTCCAGAAAAGCAGATGGTTGTTGGTTGTATGTCAGATATTGCTGAGGTTGTGGGGGTACTAAGCCTTCAGCAACCATTAAAGCATTGCTAGTAGGAAGACTCAGAGGTCTGCTTGTTTGGTGGCCCTTCTTACTCTCCATCTATTGGCGATATCCATCAAGGATGCCATAGAGTTCAGTCATAGAGAGAGTGTTCAAGTTCTCTGTCCTCTTGATAGAGACACAGTAAAATGTCCACTCATTTGGAAAAGCACTCATGAACTTTCTTGTGAGATCGAGTGATCTTCACAGACTGAAGAGAAGAGATTAGATCCATGTACTTGAAATACTGCTGGCTGAGGGTCTCTCTAGCAATATAAGTGAAGTTCTTGAACTACTGCTTCAGTGAGTCCTTCTTGGAGTCATTGGAGCTTGAATACATCTGAGCAAGAGCATCAAACAATTCTTTTATAGACTTACAATGCTCAAACCCCACTATGATGGAGTTGGGTATTGCAGTCATAAGAATGGTCATTGCATTGCTGTCAACCTCCATCTTCTTCTGGTCTTCATCTGAATAATCTTCAACAGCCATTTCTATCATGGCACCATTTCCACCAGGCGCTGCCACCTTGGGTTTATACGGGCCGTTGACAATGGAGTTCCATATTTTGCTGTCTTGGTATGTGATGAAGCCATCCATTCTTTTGCTCCAAGACCTGAAGTTTTCAGGAGTAATGATAGGAGCTTTGATCATGGTTCCCATCTTTACTTTGGATTTTTAAGAGCCATTTTGAGTGAGTTATAGGAAGAGTGAAAAACATGTTGATTTGGATGGTAAGATCTCAAAATCAAGAGCCTAAAGAGCTCTGATACCAATTGCAGGATCGGTTAATGTTACATAACACTTTGTTTTTCTCTTAAATTCACTTGAACTACACTCAGATGAAAGGCAAAGTCTATAAGAGTTTATCACAATATATTAGTAGTAAAGAACACAAGAAGTAATTTTCAAGGTACTTGCATATATTGCTTCTCAACTCAAATGTTACAAGACTCTTACAAGCATATATTTATGAGTTACAATGACAAACTATATATAATACTACTTACAGCCGGATATACTTTGATA